>JANVCC010000025.1:2261809-2387762 GCA_025345505.1 Todiramphus chloris collaris | reverse complement strand
CTTCCTTCCTTCCTTCCTTCCTTCCTTCCTTCCTTCCTTCCTTCCTTCCTTCCTTCCTTCCTTCCTTCCTTCCTTCCTTCCATTAGAGAGTCCGTCACACGTGCATTTTTTAATTGTTTTGTGGGGTTTTTTTTAATTTCTCCTTAATTCTCCACTCTTTGTGAAAATCCATCAGTACATATCAATTGTATCTTGGTAGCCATTGTCTTCTGTTCATTTTGTCTTTTCTTTTTGCTCATTGATTTTACTTGCGTGTATTTTGAGTTTTAGTGAAGCTCCAACAGCTCGTTTTCTTTGCATAGTGTTTCAGATAATAGTCCATATTATCTTTCCTGCTTAGTGAGTGGTATTATTGATTGATAAAATCCCAGCATTAGGGTTATGTTTGATAATATAATGATTCTTACAAAATTGTGCAGGGTTCTATCTGGAAGCAATACCAACAACATATATGGAGTCTGAGGGAATTTTTGCAAGATTGTTTGAAAATCAAGTTTTTAATCTAAGAAATTTGGTACTGATTTGATTTTTTTTTAAGTGGATTTTATAAAAGTATTTGGCACTTTCCTTTTCATTCTTGAACTCTTTGGGATATCCTTTGATGGATATCCCAAATACAGCATGCTATCTTATTCTTCCTCTGTAATCTACAGGATTTTACCCACAGGTATTTTCAATAATTGTATTGGAAACCACAGCATCATTTTTGTCTAACGTCAGCCCTTCTGTTCCTCAGGCCTCTACATCACTGCAAGTTTGAGTGCTTCAAAATGTCACTGTACAGCAAAGGTTCTGTAATGTCCCCACTGTGGTATGCAGGTGAAACAGCAGAGCTAAAACTTCTCTCAGTGACGTGATCTAATATTGGCACTTGCTGGCTCTTTGTGTGCTGGTGCAACTGGACAGCCATCCCAGTGCGGGGTGGGGCAGCGGCCTGGTGAGAGGAAGAGGTGACAGGAGCAGTGGTGGGAGCAGAGCAGCACCCTTGGTGTGTGTGACCCCAGAGGGGTCTCTACAGCAGAAACTCCAGTAGGAAAAAAGCTTGTAGTGTGAATCCAGTATAAACTTTACATCTGTTTACCAAGAATGAAATTAAATCGAAAAAAACATTCACTTCTATACTGTCAGATGACAGGAACATACTTCTTCTCCTTCTTAGCCTGAGCAGAAACCTTTCTAACTTTACCCTGGCACATGTGAGAGGAACAACAAAGCTTTGGGCATTGACTTCTGTTTAAAGTGCAGAGAACAGTCCTGTAATGCTTGGAATAATTTAAATTCAGTTACTGTTAGTTAAAATATAGATAGTCCTAGTCAAAATTGAAATGTATCATGGTGGCATATTTGTACTGTTAAAATTTCACTCCATGGTACTTGCTGATCTCTTGCACAGATAGGGCAGAGAGAAAAGAAAACGAAGCCTAATATGGGAAAGTGAATTTCATAAAATTGATTATCTGGCACAATTCCATTTGACAAAGATACTGAGAGGATTTTGTGTTCTTTCAATGCAGAACAAAGACTGATTTCAGAACCTTGAAGGTTTGTCGTGAAACAGAGCTGTCATCTTTTGGGGAGCTCAATAGCTTCTCCATAACACAGAGTTGTGTAACACAGAAAAATGGGTATAATATGTGGGTTTCGTTATTGCTTATCTGTGAGGAATTGCTGTACAGGTTCATCACTTCCCCACTCTAAGTAATGGAGGTAATTCAGGCTTCCATTCGGGCTGCCATAGCCACACAAGTTTGCTGAAATGCTCAAGTTTTTTGCTATTTTCTGAAAGAAAACTATAGTTACAGGGTTTTTTACCCCGTGACCTCCTTTTCTTTTCCTGTCCTGCTGATATCAGGAGGAAATGAAGGGAGTTTTTGCCTGTTCATAACTGATCCTATGGTTGGCACAGCAGGAACTTTGTGGACAAACAAACTGGTCAGTAGTGTGGTGTTTGTGATTTGGTGGGGCATTTCAGTGTCCCTCTTCCCACAACACAATCCCCTCTGTGCACACACAGTGGTGGTGCTTGTGCTCTTCAAAAGCTGCACAATTTCATCAGGCAGTGGAAAGCATTCCTCAGGTGGTGATCAGCCCCAGCCCCTTCACATCAGGCAGATGCCTGTGCAGCTAATATTGCTGTCCACCGCAAGGAGCAGTGATGCACAACATGGTTTTAATTAAAAAAATAGCAAAATTCAATTTTTGTTCATATTTGAAACACGCAGTGTTGTATTTTAAACCAGAGAAATGAAATGTGATGTAAATATCACATTTTACCTATTTTTTACCATAGTTCTCTTTTTTGTGTTATCTCTGTCAGCGAGGGGATTCCTCTCTCAGCCCTCACCAGTCTAGTTTTTAATGACTCAGCTAGAAGATTATTTAACCTGGTTTATATAAACTTTAAAATGATATGATGAAGCACAAATACAATGCTGAAATCTTGATGTCAATATAATTTAATCTAAAGGATCTTTTACAAAGCAGTATTGTGCAGCACAAAGCATCAAGCCTTTCATCCATCTTTATTGTTTCTCATTTAGGCCCAGATCCACACACACATGCCAGATGGCAACTGCAGAGGAGTTTCAAGTTATAGCTGCAATAGATGAGAAGATAAGTGCCTCTTGAGAAGGGGAAAGCCAGATTGCATATTTCTTTCAATTGCACCTGATGACTTATTGCTAGTCACTAATTGGCTTGTCCGTACACAGGCCATTCGGAATCTGACGGCAGCGCCGAACTTTATCTGTAGCTCAGCTCTTCCTGCAGAGATAGATCACTGGTGAAATAAACCCTTGCAGAGAAGAATATTTTATAGGAAGCTCTGCGAAAAGTAGACCTAAGGGTTGGGTTTTTTCCTTTTCATTACTGCTGTGTCAAGATTTTTTTCTTCAGGAGAGCCATAAAATCTTGCATAATTGTCATTGTTGGTTGTTTTTGCAAAACAGAGTAGCTGACTGTGATATGCTAACATTTGACAGTATATGCATGTTAGAAAAGAGACAGAAAACTATAAGTAGGGCTTTGTCTATTTTTCATTAAAGATGTGAATGTTTTAATAGCAATCTGTCTTTCCCACATATTTTTGTGTGCATTTTCATTTTAATCCTGGGTGGGGCATTTGACAACTTAGACTACATAAAGAGAACCAAGCAAGCCAACTATGAAGAGCATAAAATAACTCTGGAATGAGAAACTTGTGGTTTATTTTTCACTACTTGGAAGCCATCAGCTGCTGAAATGTCTCTAGAGATTTAGATTAGTCTTGTTGCTTGCCACTGTTGTTGATGAAAGACAAAATCACTGTGTGGCACAGTCTATAACCAGCCTTGTAATAAACCCTTTAAAAGGTGAAGTACCCACTTAGAAAACAGCATCCCTCATGCAGGGAAATGTCAGTAATTTTCCAGCTGATGCAGAGCCTGTATTATCTCCCAAAATCTTCAAATGTAAACATTTTCTTTAGATGCATTTTTGCAATTACAGCTTAACACAGTTATTTGCAAACAGAAAAATAAAAAAAAGTTTTCTGTGTTATAAACAAATACTGCTTCTCCTGAAGAAAAATCAAGGGAAAAAAATGTGCAATTAAGATCTTAATGTTTGTTTTCTGTGTTGCCCAAGCCTCTGTAGCCACAGTCCCAATAAAACCAGAAGCACAGGTGTGAATGTGCAACGGATCAGGGCAGTAATGCCACATAAATAGGTAAGGAGCATATCTCATTAAATGAACATGAACTAAAATAAATCCCCGGGAATCAATGTTACTTCTCAAAGACGCTTCTCAACGAAGGAAACTGTGAAAGAGTAGAAACATTCTTAAGTGCAACAGGTCTACACATTAAATATCTAGAAAAATCACTGTGGAGATTCCTAACACTTTAACTGGACTGTGAATTGAGTCCATATCTTGTCAGTTATTGTTTGCTTCAGAAAATTGCTAAATTGACTTTTCCTGTTGAGGGCTTCACCAGTAACAGATGAGACATAATCGCAGACGGGCATCCAGTGAAGAATGAAGGTGTTTAACACTTGGATAGCTGTGTAGTCAAACCAGCAGTCCTCAGGGAAATGAAATTCAGACATTGCAAATGTGTTAGAAGGGTATGTAGAGTCCTAAAAATCCTGGGTCAGGTCTTGGCAGTTTTGATGGTTGTGGTTTTGGTGGTTGTGGGTTTGTGTTTTTTTCTGTACATGGGATTCAGAGATAAAAGATAGCAAGGACTTGCAGTGACCCCGCTGCTACAGCTGAGCCAGTAGCTTGCAGCTGACAAGAATTTAGCTCCTTTCCATACTTGTGAAAGAATTACATTGCTCATCAGCAGCCACAGGTGAGTGGCAAAGAGCTCTTGTTTAACAGAGCCCAGGAGGTTGCAGAGTTTTTTTTACTTTGATCGCAGCTGTGGAAGGTTGTTTATCCAAGTGAGCACACAGGCTATCTGTAGGTAGCCCTAAAACAGAGTTTAACAAATATGTCAGGGTATATCTTGAACTTATAAGGGAGAGTTATTGCTGTGATAGGATGCCCCTTTAACTGGGGCTTTTGAAATGGTCCACTTGTATAGGAAAGTCAGAGAGTAATCATGGTTTTTCTATTGTAGCTTTGGCAAAACCATGCTCTGGTTTCTTGGAATGCCTCTCAAGGTATGGTTGCATAGTGATGGATAAAAATGTTTGCAGTACCCTTTGTCATCTTAGAAAATAAAGGGTATGTTGTAGTTTACAGCATTCGTTAAACCTTTTGAGAGGAAATGCGTAACTGCAAAGTAAGGGAAGAAAGCCTGTTATGGTTTGGAGCGAAAATGTTAAGAAGTTAAAAAAGAAAGAAGAATTAAGGTAAGTTTCCCAAGACATGTTTGAAATGGTAGTATACTCTGCAGGTATCTGAGAAAAAGAACTTGCTTGTAATAATGCTGAAGTATTAGCACATTCTGTAAGTGAAAATGCTCAATTGAATATTATAATTTGTTTAGCATATTATATGATTTATCTCAGCTTTATCTCTTATAAATTATAAGATAGTATAACAGATAAAATTCTTAAATAGAAGCAAGCTTTCACCAGATATGACTGATACAATCAAGATTCTGAAGTGTTCACTAATTACTTCTTAATCTTTCTCTACCCCAGTGACTAAGAAGCAATTCAAGCTGAAGGTGAAGACAAGCAAATTGGGAATATGTGAGTGAAATCAGTAAGACTTCCTATAGTCCCTAGTCATCCATTAGAATATCACTGACATCACTGTGTTCTAGGGAAGGGGGAGTGTCTTATAAGACCTGGATAACTGATTAATAAAACACTTTAAATCAGGATAAAAGTGACTGATGCCTGATTTGAGGGCATTGCTGTTTTACTGCCGAAGCATTAGGCATTGATAATAATTGTAGGAAATTCAAAGGCACCACTGGGCCAATGGTGCACTTGTGGCAAAGTGATATGAACAGATTTTTTGGGGGGTTTATTGCTCTTAAAGGTGATGGCTTGACTGCCATGCTGGATACCAACTTCACCTTTAGACATATGGCTCCCAAAGTTGAAAATGTAGTTTGGTTCCATACAACTGGAAGATAACTTTTCCCAAGGAGAAAAATGATTGTTCTTTCTCCTTAGGATTAAATATCATTTGTTGAAAACTTTGGAGATTGTTTTCTTCAGTCTTATTTTTTCATGCTCAGCTAATACTGACTGAATTCAGTGGGGTTGTGTGCCCTAAATCAGTAAATTTGTGCTTGAAAATCCCAAGGCCTTCGTTATGGTTGCTTGGTGAGAACAGAGGCGATGGAGATGATGATTTTTTGGTGAGATGGCACATTCTATATTTGTGAATAGGGACTTAGAAAACATTTTTTTTCCTTCTGAGTTTGCAGTGGTGGGGTAACAGGTCTGCATGTGACATGTGCTTGCTTCTCTGCCACATAGATATTCATATGTATGAGTAATAGCAATAGACTGTGGCTTGATGTTTTAAACACTGTAGCCACTGTTTTTTGTTTGTTAATAACCATGTGACACCTGTCTCTGCAAATACAGCAATGAGTAATTCTATTTTCGAGGTCAGATCTGTTACAGAAGGTGCTGTTTTCCAGATAAAGGTTCAGGGTGCTTTTCAATGAATCATTGCTCTAATCAATTATTTGCTGTATATACAATAGCATATACAACTTAGGATATTAATTTCCAAGCAGTGCTTGTCATGAATATGTAGTTTAAAAAACCTGAGCTGAATGAAGCATGTAGCCTTTACATTTCAAGATCATATCTGTAATTCACTGTATATTCATGCTGATACACAGACAAAGGTGAATTAGTTCCAGACAAAAATGCATCAATGCTCTATTGAATAGTCAATTATTAAACACATAATGGAATCTGTGGTTATCAAGGCATGCTCAGAATGTGCATAGGGTGCATAATTTGCACCAGAATGGAGTAGAATCAGTCAATTTTCAAAGAATCCAGGCAAAGTTATATTAACATGGGATTAAAATGAGTTATTGCTTCTGCTGTTCAAGGAATATGCTAACTTCATGTACCCTCCAAAGGAGCTAATTTCAGAGTCTTATTATATGTATAAACCTAGAAAAATAGCAGTAAACAACATTATTTTCATTGCCTCAAGAAATAATCTGTCTAATTTTCAGCATTTCGTTTTGTGGAGAAATGTTTTTGAGAAGCACACACAAATGTGAATGTTACAACATAAATGTCCTAGCAAATGTTCCTGTAGCAATTTGGTTGAATAAAATGAAGAAAAAAGTGAATAAGTTACTGCTGGATGATGATAAAAATGTCATGAATGTCACCTGCTTAGGGTTTGAAATATTGTTCATTCTTCTAAATATATAGTAAAGATTTTATTCTGGGGGGTGGGCGTAGGGGGGGAGTGTTTGACTGTTGACTGTCAGAAAACTCTAAACATTCAGGCTGTGGCTGGTTATTTTTTTGTTCAATTATATGCCATGATTAATTCATTGGTCTAGTGAATATTTTTGATTACCATTAGGCAAGATGAGTATTTATTGCAGTACGTTTTAAAGGCACCATTTAAATCAGCCGAGAGGTGTGTCAGGCGAACTGTATCCCTTCAAGCGGGTTTTGGTAGAACTTTCTTCTTGGTTGCATCAAGTGTAATTATGGGTATAGTTAATTGAGATATGACTGTGTTTTCATGGTTGATAAAAATATTTATTTCCTGATCTGTGACTTTTTTAAAAATAGTTTTTACTTCCTTTTTTTTTTGTTTGTAGCATGAGTATAGTTATTTGTATGCTCCAATAAAAATTACAAAGTCTTTCCTTGGTGAGATTCGACAGGTTGCTGCTAGCTTCTTGTCCAAAAAGGCCTGGACAGTATGTGAGATCATAGTGGGTTATTACTGACACTTTCTGTAAATTAAAGAGAACATGTGTGGTGGAGGGCTGTATACGTTGGTATACCCAACAAGGAAAAAAAGCAGAAATTATGTAACTGTGAGATATTGCAAGACTTTCTCGGATAATGAGATTACAAATGCAAGCTATTTAACCTGTATAAAAGTGGCATTCAGAGGCAGAGGTTTGGAAGTGGAGACTGTCCATATATTGCTTTCTGACATACCTTTTTCTAGAAATTTCTGTTATAATTTGCATGCAAAAATTAGTTCTTAATTCTGCAATCTGTAATTCATTAGGGGTTTTCTCATAAACATGTTGACTCGCTGCTTGGTGGTTGATTTGTGAAAGACTGTTAAGACTAGAACAATTTATATTATGCGCAAAAAATTCTGAACTGAGTTAATTGCTAGGTGAAAACAGAAGGAAAGTTTGCAAAAGAGATGGGATAACATTTCTCTATTCCTGCATAAGATGCTTAAATGCATCTCTAAGTGGATAATGCAGGTGGAAGCTTTCACTGCAATAAAGCACGCAGAGAATGTCAGGATTGTGTAAAAGCTGCTGTATCATGTTTCTCTCTGTGATAGGAAATATTTAAGTCATGCTTAGCTGTTTTTGAAATAGTAAGATATTGTGTGATAACTTCTTGAGGTTAACTCGAATGGAGCAGACTTTAACAAAGACTTTAATGAAAACTTAGCAAATGAGTGTAGTTAAAATTACTGGTCCAAATCCTTAACATATAATGCGCTGTTAAATCCTAACCCCCAAAGCATCAGTGTTATAGCAAAGGTCTGAGAAGAAATATCTTTGTCACTAACCATTTGTTCCACTGGGGATTCTGTAACCGAGGCCTCCAAGTCAGAACCTGCCATTAATAGTAATGAACTTCAAGCACCTGTAGTCAAGGCATTTGCTGGAGCTGTCAGTCAGCTGGGCTTTCACTGATAAGCTCATTTATCCTTCTGCTCCAGTCATTGACCAAGCAAGTTCTGATGCTGTTTTTTGAGTACCTTGTTGATACCAGAGTGGATATAACTGCCTGCTATTATGATTCATGCTGTTAGTACTATTGACCTTTCGGTATTGTTTAAGAGGAGGATATTTTGTTAGCTACAAGGCTTTTATGATTAATGATGTGATCAGAGTATGGTGAGAACTGTCTGGAATATGAAACTATCTTGGTGTGAAGGGGCTCCTTTATGAGATTTTTTTCTTGTATTTTTGTAGCTGTAGTGTAAACCTCAGAATACATCTGCATTTTCCTAGTTGTACTTCAAACAATAATTGTCTCTGATTTTAAAAGCCATTCAGGAGGGAGATACTGTTCAAAAAATGTTCTCGTGGGTATTTTATCATGCCCTCTGGAAGAAAAAATACAGTTCTACTCCAATTCATTGTCCTGGAGGAAGTCCTGAGGATGCTCACACATTTGTGAGCAATTCATCCTTGTGGGCCCTAGCTTTGGTACTTCTATTGAGAGAGGAGGGGAAGATGTGACCAGTTCCTACTCTTCACTTCAAGTGAAACCTGCAAGGTTTTCATTACCTGTTTGGATTTTGGAAGGTGGTTGAGTTCTGCCTCTGAACAAAGCTTGCTTTCCAGGAGACTAAGAGTCTGAAAAGATATCTTGGGATCCCCTGTTTAAACTGTACAGTATTCTAACACAGTGCTTCCTGTGACTGAGGACATACTATTCTTCCTTCTTAACTCCCATTTTGCTTTCAAGTTTCCCAAGTCCCTTCACTTAGCTTTGTTTTCACCTATCTGCATTACCTGTATGCGATTATTTCCTACTCTACTGAGCAATTTTACTGTTTCCTCTAATGACTGCTTATGCTAATCTGGGAAACATTTCTAATAAGAAAGCTCCTCCAAACATGCAGTCATAATGACATGTGGAGTTTTCTAATGCAACAAGGCAGACACAAGAATCAGGATTTGCATACTCTGTTTGTCAAAATTATAAGCTAAGGCTTGTGTAAACCTTTAGCTGTTTCAGCAGCAGGGGAAAGAAGTTCAGACCATTTTAGAAGATATTTCCAAAGTGCTGCTTGGATTAGAAAAGGATAGAAGGGGAAAGGAAACAACAGTTCTGCTGAAAATGCTCATGATGTGCAGAGCAGAGTAGACAGCTTGCTTCTCTCTCCCCCTTGGACATCTGTAATACAAATAAACCCTAAAAATTCCACTTGCCCCTGCAGCCCCTGAGCTTTTCCAGGCTGCAGTAGCTTTACCTTAGCAGAGCTTCAATCCTGCTGTTGTTTCTATGTGACTAAGCCTTTTACATGAGGGCCACGTCTGCCTCTTTGGGTTCTGGTGCCTGTGTGGTCAAAGATTGTGTAATTGCATAATGTAGAGTGATGTAACGTTACTGTAGGGTCACCTCTTCATGTTGCTAGACTTGTAGGGAAAAGACAAGGTACTTAACCAAGTCTCCATCTCTTCTGTCCTACCCAGACTTTTCTGCAATGGTTTCTTTGAGACTCGTGAGTATAACAAATAGGTTTTGATCTTTGTTAAAGCTATAGTAAGTCTGCACCCCTTATGTACTGCTGAAATCTGGTATTTTGTTCCCCTCCTGTTCTGTTTCTCTTCGTTCCTCCCGGTGTGGGTGTGTGTTGGGAGCAGAGGATGATGCCAGCACAGAGCCCTTAGCATTGCATAAGTGAAGAACCTGGTGCCAGCTGCAGGACTATTAGTCTTGTGAAATCTAATAGTGTAAACCCCAGTGGAAGCAGTGACAGATTTCTTCGGAAGACAAAAGTTATGAATCTTCAAGGTAAAGCGTGGCATTGAATAAAGAACTAGTTAAAAATAAAATTGCAATTATGCAGGAGAGGAGCAGAGCTTCTTTGGAGGAAATACTGCTTGCATATGTGAAAAGTAAAAACATTTGTGTATAACTTCTAATTTTTGTTTATATACACAATAGAATAACTACAGAAAGGGCTGGCCCCTTTCAGAAAGGCAAGGAAATCAGTGTAAAAAAAAAAAAAAGCTGTAAAAGGGAGGGAAAAGAAACTCCAAAGCTTTAATGTATGTCAACATTGAAATGCAGTGAGTGGATTCCATAGTGCTGTATTTAGAATGACTCAATTTCTTTGCAATTTGCAAGAAATGACACAGCAAGGTGAACAGGACTGAAGAAAAAGTGTCTGATGTTCTTACAGAGATAATGGACTTTCCTTAGGAGAAATCATAAGAAACTCCAACAAAACAGCCAGAGAAAAATAAAGAATGAATATCTAGGGCATGTCATACCTGGCTTAAATCCTTTCACATCTGAAATAAAGCTTCTTTACCCAAGAAAGATTTAACCATCTATGGATATGGGATTTCTGGAAATAGGTATATTAAAGGAGAGTTAGGTTAAAGGAAACATAATTAACATTGAATTTATTCTCCTCCAGAGTTTCCCGAGCCCATACATAGTAACACTGAATTGTGAGCTGAGCAATAAAGGGCTCCTCTTGTAAAGCTCTCTACAGTGAGGATACAGGTGCCTGTTATCTCTGAAATTGCTTCATGGAACTGAGTTCACATTTCTTACTAATTTGGCTTTCTTTAAACATGAATAATTTGCATCAAAGCAACAGTAGGAAAGTGGGATTTTATTTTGCTGAGACTTGTAATTCAATGAGGTTAATGACAGTGGTACTGCTTTATTCAAGAAATGAATTTGCCCTTAAGTTAGAATAGGAATATTTCAAAACAGATGCTTTAAAAAACTTAGGTAACTTCCTCTTATTAATCATTTGCACTTGTTACAGAGGAACTGCTGATCATCTTCAGAATGTTTGTTAGCTTAACATCCATACTGGGTAAGGATACACCATCTACATTTTAGAGAGGCAAGAATGGATATGGGTTTTTAAAATTCTTTAGGTAGGTAACACTAATCTAACAACTGGATATCTTTTGAAGGCCTGGATTTGTGTGATTTGGCCATGGTAAAGTAGGAAATTTGTGACAGTACAAATCCAATTTTGACTATCAGGGCGACTGTCTGGGCAACGGACTACCCTTGTCCTGCGTAATTCCTATAGCTACCAAGTAACAGACTTCTGTGTGAAGACAACATTCTGATGTCATCCGTGTAAAAAATACTTCCCCCCCCCCCCACCCCCACTTTGAAGTATTTTAGTTGTCAATACAAATTTTTTTGAACAATACAACTAGAATTTCTTAGAGCAGTCATAAGAATGATTTTTTTTTTATTCCATCTGTAAAAGTGGTATCAGTACCAGCTTAAAAGCAAGAAGGAATCTAACAATTTCATGCAACTGTCTGGCCCCATCTTGCTGAAGGAAGAGTGTAAGTAGTTTGTGACTAGCAGATACAGAAGCAAAGTATGTAATGCAATAAAGAATATCCGAGACATCATTCTTTTTTAGGAGTAATGAAAGGTAATGAAATCTTGGTCTGTATCATTTGGTATTCATCCCTAAGATGTGCAGTGTATAATACCTAACATTAATACTGAAAAAGGAGATAAGCTATGAAAAGTTAAGTCAACTGATACAAAAATTAGTAGGAAATTGTGCCATATGTTTGTAGGATGAAATTGATTGGAGCTACTTCATACACATGTACCCTTCTGCGACTTTATATACTGCCTACTAGGCTGAATTGTCTAAAAAAAAATGTAGCTTAGTTCATGTATCTGCAAGTGAGAAGGAAAAAACCCACCACCACAAAAAAGAAAATCAAATGTTATGAATGCCTCTTGGTAATTTCTGTAATGGAATATATGGCTAACTTGGCTGAAATTGTAACAGTCCTTGTTAGCACTGAATTTGTGCCATGCAACTTACACAGAAGGCGCAGTGAGTGATTGTTTGCTCCTCAGATAACACTTACTGCCTTAGCATGGAAAGTACTGTATAGTTTGGGTTTGGTGTGTTTAGAATAAAATTCTCTTTAGAAATATTATAAATGAAACATTGGCACCACTAATAAGAAATCCATACAATTGTTACAAAAAGCCCACAACTAAAGAAAATATGAAGTTGGGATAAGGCAGATGTCACGCACTAGAGAAAAGAACAATAATAAGCTGTTTCAGAGAGAAGCCTGAATTAATGAGAAATGCAGGTAGGGGAAAAAAAATGCATTTACTTTGTAAGGAGGTGATTGTTGTATGTGGTGTTTAGCCTCCAGTTCAATGCAAATGAGGAAAACACACAGCTATCCTTACTGTTGTGGGCTGCTGGCTTAGATTCTGCAGGGCTCAGCTCACTATGGATGTGCTCTGGTACTCCAAAATAAAATCCCACATGGGTTACTTGTGCTGTTCCCCTATCCAGGTCTAATGTTTGCATGTGGAGGTGTGTGATGGTAAAACTACTATTGCCAAAGAGAGCAGGACAAACTAGTGATCCCGTTTTTTTGTCTTTGATTTGTATTTCACACAGATACTCGTGCAGCTCAGTGTACGTGCCAGAGTATATGCTCTGGCATATTTGTAAGTGGCCTTGTTGTATATACAATAGAAACAGTATGGAAGAGACTGGAAAAGTGAGAGGATTCTGGAAACACAGAAAACTAAGATACCATCACAGAGATATTGTGTTTTTCACTTAATGTGTGGTCTTTCACCATTTCTCCCAAAATCTGCTGTCAGCAGCAGTTTTCTTGCACAACAGATACAAGCATACTGCTCCTTATCACTTTCAACAGGTAAATAATTTGCTGTGCTTCTCATAAATTTTCATGACCATTCTAAAAACTTCATACACAGCTGACACCAAAAAGTCCCCGTTCCCATACCAGAGCTGTCAAAAGTGGCACAGTCCTGCCAGAAAGGGCTGTAGATGTATTTGTCTCTTCTCTGTTGAGGTGATTAATATAAATTTCCTCTCTGAACCTGGAATGCTGGAATATGCTAGTTTTCCTTTCTTTGTCCAGATTCTCACCGTTATTTGCATATACAGGTGTCCAAACCAGTATAACATGCTGCATCACTTGGTGGAATTGTTTCCACCTCTTTGCTGTGCATCCAGTAATTTTTGTTTGAAAATCTTTACCATTTGTGTTTTGCTGTTGCCTCTTGCTGAACGTTTGCCTGTTAGAAACCTGCATGGAAACAACTAGCTCAGCAAGCTGGGATCAGCTGCTGAATGAAAGAAAAAGTATGCAGCACAGTTCCCAGTGCTCTACTGGCATTTTGACTGATCTTAGATTGAACTGAAGAGCTTATCCTTTAGTCTTAAAGCTTTTGCAAGATATTTCAAAGGCCACCCCTCAGCAACCTGCTGTAACAGCCATGATCAACACAGCTAAGGACCTTTGTAGAACAACTGCTACCAGAGATGAAGAGGCACAGTCTAATTATGCTTAAAGTCCATTGCAGGATTTTTAAGTCGGAATTTCTTCACAACATAATGTTTTGTTCAAATTACTTCTTGCTGAAAATATTCAGATTATCTTGAGAGCTGACCCCAAATATGGGGAAGACTGTCATATGCTGACCTCTGCTTTGTAATCATACGTGTGAAAATACTAGGAATGTTTAAATATATTAGATTACTACAAAGATAGATGTAAAGATTACCTATTTTAATACTAATAAAATAACCACGTTACAGTTCTCCATTCTAAATTTTGGAGGTATTATTAGAACCAGTTCTTTCTCAAAAGTAGAAAGCAATACTATGTTCTCTTCTGATCCATGGGAAATAATATTTCTGCTCATTTTGCATAAAGAGGAAGGACTTCACATTTGAGAATATTTTATCTTCTACACAGAAGAGTTTAAGATTCAGCTAGGCTGTTGGGACCTTTGTTAAGATATTTGCCATTTTGAAAAATCTGTATTTTTCTTGATTTCTCTCATATCACTATGCCTACCCCTGTCTCCCTCAGTTGTTCTCTGAGACTAAATTCCTTCTGATAGGGAGGAGATAGGCTCCAACAAGACAGTCTCATGAATACATAATGAGATGACCTGCAAAGATCACTGCAAAAGTGAACAGCCCATGCTGGGAAATAAAAGAAGTGTTCCTTTAATACTCCAGAAAACATGAAACACAGAAAATGTGGCAAATGTCGTGTTTGCTTCATGTTGTTTTCAGTTCCGTAATACAGTCTAAGTTCACGTTCTCTCTGTCAGCAGTGCATTGCTGCAACTTTGCTCCTCTGCTATAGGGGAGCTGAAGTCCTGGCTGCTCACTGCCTGTCATGGCTGTTTTGCATGGTGTCCTCATTTGAGTGAGAACAGAACTACTTCTGTTCAGTGATTTTACTTCTCAGCTCAGTTCTTCTAACCAACTGGCCTGTCTGAAGTCAGCAGCCTGTTCTCACAGACAGTGTCTGCTGCTAGCAGTGATAACAGCCCATGGTTAGAGTTACTGCCAAGGGTTGGTGTGCAGACCAAGGCCACTGCTGGATCTCGTGCACCACATTGGGGGTGCAGAAAGTGAAAGGCTGCACCTGCAGGGAGGAGCGGACAGGGCAGGTGACCCCAAACTGACCAGCGAGGGATTCCAGCCCATAGGCGGCATATTTGGTATAGAGCTGAGGGAGCCAAAAGGTCTCTGGGCTCTTCTGCCCTCTTGGACTGCTTGGCCAGCTTTGCTGAGCTTAGGTCCTCTTTTGGTTCCTTCCTTGGAGCACCCAAGGAGGACTCTGTCTGTTCTGCCTTCGATCCCGGTCTGTGTGTTCCTAGATCTGGCACCAGAATCCAGCTTCTGGACACAACTCCCATCTGCTGTGGGGCCCAGTCTGGGATTCTCCCAATACCTGCTCCACAGCATCAGTGGTGATGGAATTACCATCAGGGGGGTTGGGTTCCATACTGGTTTTGTATATATTTGTATATGTTCCATTTTTATTACTATTAATTTCATTTTCATTCAAGCTGTTCTAGTTTCCTTTTCTAATTGCTCAGTCTCTCTCCCTTATTCCCTTTCTCTTCCCCTTTGGGGAGGGAGGGGGGTCAACAGAGAGCAGCTGTTATGGGTCTAAGGGGCTGCCCTGACCCTGCATCATGACACATGGCTACTGTGGCTCACACCACTTGGATACGTCAGCAAATTGGATCTTTTATGTCACTGATGTCAGAATGAATCTGGCATAATCTCATCTCTATGAAGCTGTCTTGGTGCAACTGAAATCAGAAGCTGTTATTTATATGGGTATTGATTAATTGATTAATTTTCATTAGTATTGACTGTGCAACTTCTGATTTTTTTTTAGGGGAATAATAAATATTAAAAATAAGCCGTAGAGTTTAATGTACGCATCTCTTACAGATGCTAAAACGCTGTGAAATCAAAAACTATTTTTTGCTTTTCAAAGGTGAAATTGTGTTCAGAAAAGAAGCTCTTTTCCCAGTGAGAGCCTGGGGGTTGTTTGCGTGCTCCACAGCCCACCCCACTGCTCATGCTTGCTCTGTTCTTGCCTGTCTTTACATCCCATCTCCTCACTTTCCTGTGTGCAGGTCAGGGGCATGGTCCCTAGGCCAGCATGACTGCTGATTTCCACCTTTGCTGTGTAGAAGCCCTGGCTTTAATTTGCATTTAGTATGTATCACCTGCACTGTGCCAGAAAGAGTGTTTCTCTCTGAACAGCTGGTGGTAAGAGCACAGAGTTCCACTGAACTTGGTCATTCATTGGTCAAAATACTACAAATGGAACAGCTCCCTAGAAATGGGATATTTTCTCAAGCCTTCTGATTACCTTAAGATAGGAAGAAGAGTATGCTACAAGCAGAAATATGAGCTGTACAAGGACTGGCAGGTGCAGTAGAAGAAGATTTATTTTGCTGTGACGGATGGTTGATGTCTCAGACTCAGATCTGCTTTTAAGTTAGGAATTATCTTTGCATTCCTGCTTTCACTCCTCCATGGTTCTCTTTTTCCTTTATGCATGCTGGTCTTTCACTAGTGTGAGTTTCTTTAAGTATAATAAAAACTTCATTTTTGTACAATATTATTATTTAATACTTTTAATACAATGATGAGATAAGAAATGTATTACCAGAGAGATGAGTGTGGAGCTCTAACAGCTACTCATATAATAAACCTAGGGCTGGGTAGGATGCTGGAGTCATTTAGCAGCCTGAAGAAGCTAAAGTCTGTAAGTGGCCTGGTCCACACCACATCTGAGGGACTGCCTTGGTGTTGACTATGAAATTCTCATTCCTTAAGGCAGGGAAATGGATCCTTGTTGCCAGTCCTACCAGAGCCCAAACACCTGAAAAACACAATGGAACTTTCTTGCATTTGAGAACTGGGCCAGAAAAATTCTTATACTCTAAGACATGGAAATGAAGGGCCTTGGTCATGAAATAGTCTTTGTAGCTATAGCAAACCCAGAAATAGATGCCTTTATTTTTATATCACTAACTCATACCTCATGTTCTTTTTGATAAACGTTGATGATTTCTGTAACTCCTGGTTTCTTTGACAGAAAAACAGTTAAAGACCAGATGGGACTGATGGATACCATCCTCCAAATCATGCAGTGTAATTCAGCAATAGGAGCTAAACAGCAATAGCCCATAAATAGGTGCTTTGTGTCAACTGGAAAACGGTGATTTCATAGTATCCGTCTTTGCTGGCTAACATTTAATCCATGTGCGCTCCAGATTTTGTTTGTGGTTTGTTGTTTTTTGTGGGGTTTTTTCATATGGAAGTTGAGGAAGGTAATACGAAAAGCTGGCAGGAGTTTCATATAGCTGAATTTAGTAAGGGTGAATAAAAGAGACTTAGTAAGGGTGACTAAAAGAGACTTTGAATCACTGCTCTGATTACTGTAGTTCTCTCTATTCCCTGAGTGTGGGATACAGAAGGATGACTCTGGCCCCAAATCATGGTAGCCCTAAGGATCCTGAGGAGACTCTTCCACTCTCCAGCAGGGTATATTTCAGCTTTTCATTCTGGCCTTGGAATGTTTCCAGGGATGGGGCATCGATCACCTCTCTGGGCAACTTGTCCCAGTGTTTCACCACACTCATTGTAAAAAAATTTTTCTATCTAGGCTAAATCTCTCCTCTTAGTTTAAAATCATCACCCCTTCTCTTGTTGCAACAAACCCTGCTAAAAAGTCTGTATCCATATTTCCTATAGGCCCTCTTTAGATACTGAAAGAAACGTCTCTCCAGAGCCTTCTCTTCTTTAGGCTGAACAATCCCAACTCTCTCAGCCTGGACTTGCAGCAGAGGGGTTCTGGCTGTCAGATAATTTTCTGTGGCCTTCTCTGGACCCACTTGCATAGGTCCATGTCTTTCCTGTGCTAAGAGCTGGATGCAGTATGTCATTCATGACAATAAAAATGTCTACAAGAAAATAATCTGCAGACACTGCCTGTTGTGTATTAGATAGAAAAGCAGAGAAGTTATTGCATGACTAATTGCTTAAATTTATCTGGGTTTTTTTATATAAGGGAGTTTCAGAATGGAAGATTTTGCATTTCATGCAAGGGAGAGAACTGATGAGTATCAGAAATGGGACTTGAAGTTCAGTTTAAGCTGTCCTTACTATTGAAGTTTTGAAACTACCTGGTATACACCAGGAGAGGGAGCCCAGCAAGTAGAGCTAAAGTTAACCCGTCTCTCAACACGCTACAGAGGACTACAAAGGCAAAAATTCTATCTGCTTCAGTACATACAGCATGAAACAGGTACCAAAATATTTAATTTTGACGTTCTGTATGATTTTATGTTAGCAAGTTCATCAGAAAAGATAACATTGTTTCAGATGTTGAGTTCCCCTAGAGACCTGAGACAGCGGTTAAGAGCAACAATCGGTTTTGGTGCTGCAGAGGCTTTGCAAGCAAAGGGGCCTCACTGTGTGGATTTGCAGGCCTTCTGCTGGCACAGTTGTGATGCATTGTTTTGATCGAGTCACTCTTTTCCAGAGTACACATGTGGCATGTTTTCCTAACTGCAAATATGTCAGGCAGGACTAAAGGATCGGTGGCTGGTGTGGTCATAAAGGTTGAATTGCCTTCATTAGAGAGCAGAGAACTGTTCAAAACTCATTATTTTGCTGGAAATGTTTGCTTGTTTCAGGCCAGAGAGCACCCTTGACTATAAATGGGGTCCAGCCTAAGAATCAGGTGAGTTGGTTCTTGGCAGAGCAGCGGGTCTGGCCATCTGACCCTGCCCTTGTACGTGCCACCTGAGGATACCTCTGTGGATTGAGTGAGCACTCCCCACCTCCCTTTGGGTGAGTGTAATCTTGAGCACTCTGGTGGGGGACATTTCCCTTTGACGAGTGAGTGTGTGCCCATTGTAGTTCATCTTTCTCTCAGGTCTAGGAATTAGTTGTGTAGTAGTTAAACCCCAACAGGCATCCGAACTTGTATTTGGTCATAGGGAGTGCTGGGCAACTTTGGTTGCAATAAACCCTCATTTTGGATTGCAGCTGGTGTTTGGTCTGTGGGTGCCTTCATGACAGCTCTTTAATATTACTATTTAATTTAGTACAAGTTGGGAGTTTTTTATGAAACAGCAGCATGTGGTCTTATAATGTACACTCTCAAATTGCTTGTAGACTTGTAACTTCCAAAGAAATAAAATAAAAAGTGACCAGAACCAGCATCACAAATTAAATCCCTAAAAGCCTTGCTTTAAAGTTTTTTTTTTTTCCCTTGAGCCTATGAGATGTGTCGCTTCTCTTGGGTTCAGATACAGCCACAGGGGAAGCTTTTTGTTATAATATCAACAGCCTGAATAGAGTATCTTAGATGAAGTCTTGTTATTTTGGCACATGAAAAATGAGCAGAAGGACGGTGGAAATAAGTGCTTTTAAATCCTTCAAGTGGTGTAGTATATTTAACATTAATTCCTTGAGGAAATAATCTATTTGCACTTTGTGGATATTTATTTAAAGGGAATTAGTATCCTCGTGCCTCCATAGCTTTGTGTTGTCTCATACTGTGTGTGTTAAGGAGCCAGAGCAGTGTCAAACAAATGCTTGTGTAAGACCAGGTGGTTTGTTAAAGCTATCAGCATCCAGGTAAATTTTTGTATACAGAGAATAGAATAACTGAAAACTTTTATATATATGTTATTTTTTTAAGGTTCCTTTGAGACAACAAGAGAATGTACTTTATTTGGAGAGAAAACAAAACAAATTGGATGTTAATACAGGGAATTGAAATGAGATGGTGTGAAGGTCATTGTGTAGAATTTCACATTATGCTTAAAAGAGCTATTGGAAGTGTGTAGCTCCCTTCCCCTTCAGGTCTAGTGATTGTGTGATCACTTGGTGAGGTAGATCAGAAAAGATAATGTGGGCTGAAAAAAAATGAAGTGATTTCCATCAGATCAATGAAATGATGTGATTTGCTGAACCCTGACTGCCTGTTTGTTTGAGACCAGTACAAAGAGGGAAATGGGAAGCTGCAATCTGTGTCTGGAGGGCTGTGGGGATGGAGATGGACAGCTGTGCTGGCAGTTGGCTCACAACATGATGCTGTGCCTTCAGTGGAGGGAGTCTCAAAGGAAATGAAGCTGTAGGATTTTGGGTTCTTTCACTATGAATTCAAATAAAGTAAAAAAAAATGATTGGAGAAGAGAAATGGAGAAAACACAGGGACACTGTTTTTTTTCAGTCTGTATACAGAGCAGTAGGGGAAAAGCTTTCCAGAAGATATGACTTGAATGGAGAAAGTCATAATGAATCTGTAGCTTCTGTATTTGCTCTGCCTAGATGACAGATACCTTTCCAGTCCATAATGCAGCCGTAATTTGCCCTGTTTCTACATCTAGAGCACAAGCATATTTGCCCTTTATGTCTAAACCCAAAGAATTCTCAAGAGTATTGAGGAAACGGGTTGAGAAATGCATGTAATTGTGGTTGCTTTCACGCATGGGTGTGTCTTTCTTTAATAAAGAAGAGCTCAGCTCTATACTTATTACAAGCAAAGTCTGTTTCCTCTATTTTGTGTCTCAAAAATGTGAACGTAAAGAATGCCTGTCAGGTGTGCTCTAGCCTACAAGTCCTACTGCTGTGAAGGTGTAGCTGGTAAAAAAAACTGTGCCAAGAAAGTGTTGGAGAGGCTAAGAAAAGAATCAATACTGTAGTCAATCCAAGTCAACCTAACTGTTAAGCATTCAACTTGTAATCCTCAGAACATCAGTATTTATATAAGGTACTGCTGTGCCAGGTACTGCTCCTCCCCTCTCTTTGGGGTAAATTCAGGGAGAAACACAGGATCAAGGATATACCAGGCACAAAGGAAGGAATATCTTTGGAGTGGTCTGTCTTGCATATTTGTGTAAGGATGTGAAATAATGTCACTAGATTACTGAGAGAGGATTTTACCACCTTATTCTGTAGATCCAAAGTACTCTAATATTCAGGTACTCGCAGCACATTTATGACATGCTCTTGGCTATGTCTCAATGATTGTCCTCTCTGCTCATCTTTGACTTGAGTCACACTGTACCGCAAACAGAAGTCATGTCAGTCTTGGAATTTTTAGGCAGAGGTTACATTTGGGTAGATGGGGGGAGCTAGGCAGTGCTGAGGCTGATGTGGTGTTGGAAGGTGTGTCAAGGAGACAAAGGAGGTATTTGTGCCTGAATGGACTTGACTGAAAATTTAAAAAATAATTGGTTTTGGGTGACACTGGAATAGTAACTTATACCCCCTCCCTTCTACGTGCCTATGGCAGGGTCTTTAGATGGTTGTGGCTATACTATGATGAACAGATCCTATGGTAACTTCTCCAGTTTATGCACATTGGTTGCTCGATTGAGGTTTCTTTGAACTTCATGGACTCCATTACACTGTTGAAGCTCAATATTCAGGGAAATACATGCCTTTTCCTGTCATAACAGATGTCTTTTTATTCTCCCTTTTACTTCATTATGGCTTATATCACCAATTCTGGCCTGGGTTTTTTTGATAGCTGTCTGACAGTGAGTAAATTCTATTCCTATAAAATATTTTCTTGTATTTTCATTATATACAATGATTGAAAGTTAACATTTCCTTTGGAATGAAAGCTTGGGGGTTTTTTTGTCTTGTATGGTTGGTGTTGTGTGCACGTTGCTTTCTACCCTTGTCAGGCATTAGGGAAGAGGAAGAGATCTGTGTTATTCATGGTTTTGTACAATATTTCACAACATCTATTTAAGGACAAAGGAGGAAAACAAAGAAACTTCTTATCACTGTCAAGGGCTTATCTTCTGAACACAACATTAGTCATTGTTGTATATGCATAAATTATAATCATCATGTAAGTACTTGAGAAAAGGCATTCTGAATAACTTTGCCTAAAGCATGGGGATTTTTATTTTGTTAGAGCAATTCTGATGCATGCTTTTAAGAGTATAAATGATGAACTAAAAGAAGACATAGAAAGGGAGAGGGAGCCTGGCCTTATGATGTTATCTCTGTGTATGATATCACAGATTACCCTTACTACATGTGGGAATGTAGCTGAATTAAGTGTCATCCTTAGGATTAATACATTCGCTTGGGCCTACTTGGTGTCTTCTCTTCTTAAATGATTTTGGGCCAGGATACTACCATTATGAATACACATTGCCTTTGAATTGGTCATTTGTTCAATTTTGCCTTTTAAGTGTATCAAAGACCAATTAAAAGTGAATAGGTTCAAATCAAGAAGTAGCTCTAGTCTCCTTATCTTTCAAAAATCTCTCTTCCTCCTCACTCATCTATCTGTATGCTTATGCTTCGAGCTGGCAATGACAGGAATTAACTTGAACTCTGCTATTATTATACTGTTACAATCCTACATAAATGGTGCTCCTGTGTTTCTTGCTGAGTTAGGCTCTCTTGAAAGAGTTAGTGTTCTTCTAAATGCCAAATCAATACCAATAACGTGTTGAGCTACTGAGCTCACGCAGGCTATGACAAAATCTGTTTTATTCTTGGTGACTAGTTCTTAACAATCTATAGTTCATAAAGAAGCTCTGGCTTGAGCTTGTAGGGTTTTTCCCAGATAGAATCTACTTATTTTATGTTTTATAGTGGTTGCATTTTCCCCGTATACCTCTGGATATTATAATGCCTACCGAAAGCGACTGCGTTTTAAGTTCAGCAGAGGAAGAGGTGGTGGTTGTTTTTTTCAAGTCACTTTAACACTGAGCACTTCCTACAGTGAAGTTGTGTTTCCATTGTTACGAAAACTGTTAGGTCTGTGTGGTGTCAGTTAAATATGTTGGAAGGAAGGCAAAAAAACTTACTGAAGAAAAATTTAGCTGTGTTCAAAACCTCAAAATAAATGGGGCCCTTTTGTTTCTTGGAAAAGATTTTGGATAATGAAACAACCTCAATATGTATGATTGTATAAAAATAAATTATAACAAAGTCTATTGGAGTGATCTTACAAATTTTTCCATGACCTTGCTACAGCTTCCAGAATGTCTGCAGGCAAATGTTTCTGAGGGCGAATAGTCTTTGTAAAAGTGTGAAAGTCTATTCACAGTACAGTCACTCCAGATTTATACTGCTGCAGCACAACTGTTTTTAAAGTACAGGGAAGCCTCATCTCCTCTTCTGTAGTAAGGGTGCTTCTGGTTCTTTTGGTGTCTGAGTAAGAAAGGCACAGGCATTCACACGGGGTTAACTGGTTCACTGTGTGAATCATAAAAATAGCAGAAAAGGTGATTGTACGCCCTGTCTGATACTAGAAACCCTGTCGTACACAGCACTGGACAGGAGCCTTCATGTTGATCGTGGCGTGCTGCGTGGATCCTCTTTCTGGTGAAGGTTCACCAGCTTTGCTGTTCTTCACACCTTTAGACAATCCTTCCAAATGAACAAAGCTATCAGTGTTGCACATCTCCATAGGAACAAGCTCTTGCAGGCCATACACAGAGGTGTTAATGTTAAAGGCAGCACGGACAGCTGCATGGTATGGGCTTGGGTTGAGACTGTCAATGACTGCGGTTAAATCTCTGTCTAGATTCTGCCTGAAATCTCTACCTGCTACAAAGTCTTCTGTGGTGTCCCACTACATAAACTGATATTATAACAGACAATAGCAAACATGATACATTCACAAAAGTAAAAATTATCAAAGCAATGCATAAACTCATGAATTTGACCTCAGTGATGTGCAAAGACTCTAGATTTTGAGTGTGAGAGTAATTAAGGTTTCAGAGGCAAATCTAAATGGAATATCATGCAGTATAGTTTCATCCAATGTAGGTTTTATCAGACTACTTTAATATCTTGATAAGATAGCTAACTTCTTAAACAAGGGTAATGCAATGAACCTAATCTGACTAAATTTAAGCTAAGTATTTGATATAGTTCCCCAAGGGAAATTATTAAGGAATGAGAAAATGGGGATTAATTAAAAACCTGTGAGGTGGATAAAAAGCTTGCTGAAGTAGAAGCTTCAGTGAATTATATGAAGGGAAAGTTACCAGCCTGGAGAGAAGCTACTAGTGCTGTTTCTCAGAGTTTGGCCTGGAGAGCAATCCTGTCTAGTATTTCTATTAGTGACCTTGTTACAGGAACGTGGCGGGTGCAATTGTAAAATTTGTGGCTGACACAAAGTCAGAAAGTATTACTAATTGTGGAGGAAGACTGGGTCATAATTTAGGAAGGATTAGACGGATTTGAAAGAATATTTCTTCCTGAATTATGGATCCCGTGTTCCTCCAATACTGGCAATACTTTCTCATTTTGTCATCCACAAATTTTATATGACCTTGTAGACTTGACTAATGGAAATGGAATGAAGTTTAATTGTACAAAGTCAAACACACAGACTAATTACTCGCTGCTAAGAATGACTGATAGCAAATACATCCCGCATTCCATTTCAGTCATGGTAAGACATGGTATTTTGGGTGAGGGAAATACAATAATATGAGGCTGGTTATTTTGAGGCAGACCCAGGCCCACAGATATCAATGAGAACTTTGCTAGTTTTTGAATGAGGCTTTTCAGTCTTGCAGAATAACTTGGACTGGAAACTCAGTTTTACTCAAGTCCTGGGAATGCATGATATCTTGTACTCTAGTCTAATTCTGATAGCTCATCAAAGGAACAGCATCTGTTGATTTGATTTGAGAGTACTTGAAATTGTGGAATGAATTTTTAAAATGAAGCACATGGTGAATCAGTCACAAATTTGTTGTTTCTCAGATCATAACATTCATAATACTGCTTGGAATAGTTTAAAAACTTACATTGCTATGATGATTTTTTTGCCTGTCTGCTGTATTTTTGTAGATGTCTAAAAGCCCATTATTTACAAAATGCTCTGCTGATACTGTTCAGTATTGTGAAACTTTTGTGCTTACACTATGGCCAAGGACAGACGTTGACTTGTGTTCTAGAAAGGGCTGAGCCTAGAAAAGGTCAAATAGCAATGGAATATGCCAGTAAATGGTCTACCTAACAAACACCAGCGTATGCTATCGAATTATTTACACAGTACAGAGTATATAGCTACCAGTATAAACTGGGGACTGACCTACTGGAGAGCAGCGTAGGGGAAAGGGACCTGGGGGTCCTGGTGGCCCTGGATGACCATGAGCCAGCAATGCGCCAATGGCATCCTGGGGTGGATTAGAAGGGGTGTGATTAGTAGGTTGAGAGAGGTTCTCCTCCCTCTCTACTTGGCCCTGGTGAGACCTCATCTGGAATGTTGTGTCCAGTTGTGTCCAGTTCTGGGCCCCTCAGTTCAAGAAGGACAGGGAACTGCTTGAAAGAGTCTAGCACAGCCACAAAGATGATGAAAGGAGTGGAGCATCTCCCTGCTGATGAAAGGCTGAGGGAGCTGGGGCTCAAGCTTGGATAAGAGGAGACTGAGGAGTGACCTCATCAGTATTTATAGATATGTAAAGGACAAGTGTCAGGAGGATGGAGCCAGGCTCTTCTCTGTGTTATCCAGTGATAGGACAAGGGGCAATGGGTGCAAGCTGAAACACAGGAGGTTCCACATAAATATGAGAAAAAACTTACTCATGGTGAGGACAACAGAACATGGGAACAGGCTGCTCAGAGAGGTTGTGGGGTTTCCTTCTCTGGAGACATTCAAAACCTGCCTGGACACGTTCCTGTGTGACTTGCTGTAGGTGATCCTGCTCTGGCTAGGTGATCTTTTGAGGTCCCTTCTAATCCCGAACATTCTGTGAAAAGCATTGTCTAAATAATCCTCACCAAATTCTAAGTCTACTGCCAAACATGAAAATCTAATGTTCGAGAGCCTTGATAAAACTGAAAAGTCAAACACTGAGGAATTGGAAAATACCATGCCAAAGTGAAATCTGAGTGTATATGAACTGAGATGTTTCAAAAGGTAAAAAATTGATGAGGTATTTAGTGCTGCAAGGGACCAGGCTCAGGCTGGCTATCAGAAATGCTCTCTTCCTGAATTTCATTCCATGCTCCAAAAAATTAGCACGGCTCAGGATCCTCTGAAAGAATTCTTACAAGCAACTAAAAATACTGCAGATTTTTCTGAACATGCTCACAGAAATGGCAAGTCCATGTTTTATTTGACCTTTAAGGAAAACCTCCCAAAACCCAAAGAAAATTTCAGGTATGAGAAACTTCACTCTGCACGCTTAACCTTTCAGAGCTCACGGGGAAATTGGAATATGATAATGAAAACTTTGTCTGAGATTACTTATTCCATTATACATGTTTGAGATAAGGACTAATATGGGCCATTGCCACTGCTGTAAGTGTTGTATTGGGCGCTACTATAAATGCTAACGGGTTATATAAAGGTTTTTATAAGGTTCTAAATTAGACTATTATCTGAATGTACATGCAAAGGAGTGGGTATTCAGTGGGGTATATTGCATTTCTAAATCATAAATTTTTATCCATTTCATCTTTGTATATTATATTAACAAATGCAAGTTTTCTCAAAGCTTTTTGAGATATTTAGTCAGATTATAGTCTGGTAAATCATCCGCAAAAGCTATTGCACTGACCTGGATGGAGTTCTCTGTGAGAAACTGTTCATCAGGGTTAATACTCTGATCACAGTAGGGCTCATAAATTGTAAGGATTTTGTTATTGCTGGGGTGGTTAATTAAGATTAGAAATGCAAATTTTAAGAGCTATTATAACTGGAATTATGCAGTAGTGGAGTACATTTTGGATTTCTGTTTAATCTCTGCACAAGAGCAGAGTAACTAGGGGTTTGTATTCATACTGTCTAGAAATTATTAGGGAAGACTGATGGCTTTGAATAATGGTGCTAGACAACAGCCAAGAAATTTGACACATTCAGAAACTGAAACATAGCTCTTAAGTATGGGACAAAATGCACTATTTGGGGGCATTGCAGACAGAGGAGAATTGATTTCTAAAGGTAAGGCTCCCTTGGAGAAAACTTGGGACTAGAAACAAACCCCTCCTGCTTCATTAGAGTTTCTGCTCCCTGCTGCAGATGCTGAGAGAGTCTTGGGCTTTAGTGGCTGTCAAACTCTTTATGAAAGTGCCAAAATTTTATTCCCATCCCACCCCCACCCCCCCATCTACTCTGAAGGGACAGAAGCACCAAAACTTCTCAGCCCATTTTGTGCCTGGCAAGGGAAATTTGTGGGCCTTTTCCCAATACTTATGTGTCTCGTAGTAAGAAACTTATTTAGTGTACAGGATTTAAAATTTTAACTGGCACAACGTTCATACCCAAGAGCAATCAGTTGGATTTTAATCTCCATTTGTTTCACACATTAGAGCAACTTATAGTTTGGGTTTGAAAGATCTATTACTGTATTTTTATTTTATAACCTATTATTCTATGTTTCTTTTTTTCCTATACTCTATTTCTATACTTTGTTTCTATGTCTCTAGGAGATAAAATAAAAAGACTGTGTTATTGGATTAATACATCAAAATAGGGGAACATTTAGGAATATATAATACTTCATTGTCTCTGACTTATTTAATTTCTTCTGGATTATAAATAATACAGAGATCTTGTTGGAGTTTGGGGACAAAATGAATTCAACCTACTTATCTTCTCAGTGTGGCTAATACAGTCTAATATGCTTTTAAGGTGAAAAAGGTATTCCATAGGAACGAGGGTGTGTATTTAGCATGTGAAGATAGGTGCACAGACTACTGAGGTAGCTCTCTGCTTTTTGAGACAGTCACAGATATGGCCAAATTAAGACCTTGGTATTAACAGGCACGATTTTCCTCCAGTCAATACCTCCTACGTTGATCTCTTTAAGACATCTTTTTCTGTAAGATGATTAGTACTTATGGCCATTGCTTCAAACTGCTCAAGCAGAAGTCAGCACACTTTATTTACATAGCTAGGCTTAGAACCAAAATGAAAACTCTGATACTAGAAATTCTGAAAGAAAACCTCCCCTCCCCTCCGCCCATTTCATTGTTTTGCACCAGGAGTTGTTGGTTCATTATGATCCCAGTAACAAAGGCACTTGGATGCTGTAATTATCACTTGGAAAGCTATATGCAAAAAAGAGTAGTATGTAACATCTTACATCCCTTCAGATCCTGGGAACCTCAAATTGTGTGAGATCAGATGGACTTCCAATGAGGGTGCAGCACACCAAGCAGATCCTATCTGTGGAAAATTTGCTCATCAATTTGTTTTTCTGAGATCTTGCAGGATTTTCTCAATGGAAAAATCTTTCAATTTTTCTGCAGTCAGACAACAAGGATGCTCACACAAGAACTCATTGTGGCACTGTTATATGAAGGCAGGGGCACGCGGGTGGTATAATCACTGGTGCAGAGTGGGAGCTGCTCACAGCCTCCTCTGTTACCATGAGCTGGCTAAGGTGATTCTGCAGCCAAGGTGTATGTGCAGCACAACACAAATCTGAAGGTCAAGCTTTATGTGCGGCACAGCCTGTGCCTCCTTGGGTTAAACTGTTAAGTGGATCACTAACTCCTTGATTTACAATGGCCTTCGGGTTAGCATCACCATGACAATGAATTCTGATTTTCACTGATCCTATTCCTCTACCCAGAGGGACCAATCCAGTGCCTTCAGACTGAAAAATATAAGAGCCTTTTATTGAAATTAGGATTAGGTATCTGCTGTCATATTGGACAATGACTTAAATGCCTGCTTCAAATTTATTTCAAGTGGAACATCTACTATTGGACATTGTTTAAGTGTCCTTTGAATTTTAGAACATATAAATATAATTTATTTGAATATGATATAACTTCCCCTTTTCTAAAAAGGCAGATACATTAAAAAAAAAAAAAAATTACCTAACACCAGAACTGCTGGTAGTTATTAATCCCTTTAGGAATAGAACAGAATATGGATCTCTCTGCTTATACATTAATGTACTTTATGGAAAAAATACTCTAATTGAGCTGCTAAATGTAGTGCTGTCAATGTAATTAATACCTTGGCCATCTAGCTATTCTTGAAGAAGCAGTGCTTACACTACTGTTACAATTCGTTTTGTTCCCCGTATCACCACGTATAGTGCTGTAAAGAGAGAACACAGATACTCGTACTTCTTGTTCTTGGTGGAACTGTTGGAGAAGGCAGGAGGACTGATTGCAGCTGAAGTAGGAGTCATCTCTGTGTTTGACTGATGTGTTTGTGGGAGTTTCATTCCCATAGCATCTAGCAATCAAGTTTTACGGACTTGTCTCCAGGATAGTTTTGTGAGCTGCCTAAATTTAATTTGGCTTCATAACTGGGGTTAATTATTTCTGGGTTAATCACTTATGTGTTGAAGTAGAAGTGAACATCCAATCTAATAACCAGAGACAAATAATGGTACAGTAGGAAGGGGCACCAACATGAAGTATTCTTTCCCCAGGTTTTGGCAGCAGCTGTTGTTTAAGACAGGAATGTGATTGGTGGACTGTGACTTGTTTAGTCTTTTAAAGTTATAAATACAATTTTTCATGATTATATATTGATTGTATTAAGCTAGGTGAGCTGTTTATTTTAAATGGACCATTTTGGAGTTCTGGAACCTATTTAGGGCTTCACCTTACGAACAGTATATTACCTTTTACAAATCCTTCTCCCCTTCAGTAGCTAGTGTTGAGGGTACATGCAAATCAAGTAGTTTTGAAACATTGACTGGAGACACCATAGACTTGCACATCCACATTGTATTGTATATACTCTCAAGGTGCTTTTAAATAAGGTTCTGTATTTTTGCATTGAAGTTCTGAGAATAGTGTCCTACTTGTATAGTGATGTAACTCTTACAGGATGTTTTTTATTAGTATGGGTCATTCCAGAACTTCTGTCAGAGCAAACAAATAGTTTGTATCATGAAGCCATGTTAAACCATTATAATTTGTAGTAAACTTGGTGGTGGTAGGGGGGAAGTGAATTTCTCTTCTCAAGTTAGTGTATATTTTATCTTGCATATAATCTTATAGTTATTCCTCTGAAGCTTTGTACCAAGGGTGCTCATTACCTATGAACTCTCAAAATCATTCATAGATGATTGGCAGCTTCAAAACAATGTATACAATTAATTTCTCTGACATTTTGACCCTTAGTTAATAATGCAAAGTTATAGCTTTCTGATTACTAACTTCGATCTATTAAAATCCCTTTAGACAAGCACTGGGGAGAAATGTGGTGTTATCAATCAGTGAAGGAAAAGATGTTTCCTTTAAACAATATAAGTAAATAAAATAGAATCTAATTCCTCTATATAACTACCTGTGCATGTGTGCCTGAGAACTAGAGTTCGATAAGGTTGTTCCCAGTATAACTGTTGTAGCTTCTTTCAGTTCAGCATATTTTTCAGGCAGGAGTGAGAAGGCACTCTGGGTCTCTACTGGATATCTGAACAGCTTTGTATTCTTGGAAACAGCAGATCGTAATTGGATGGTTTCACACATGGAATTGCTTTGGTGTAATCGAACATTTGGGTTTGTAGCATAGGAGTTGGCATAGTTGTCAGATTTTGGTTGGGGTAACAGAGAAACTCCACCTCTCCTACAAAGTGCAGGGTGTGTGTAGTGAAGTTTCCACATCTGAGCACCATGTTTTGCTCAAGTTCAGTGTTATTGGCCTCAGTTTTGAGTTCTCTTAATGTTAAAATGTTGAAATGTGTTCTTGTGACTAGAAATGGAAAAATTTTGTGAAATGAAACTCTGTAAAAGTATATCTCAATATGGGCATAAAATCTCACAAGTATTTGGTCTGTACAAATTCTGTTTTTCACAATTACTTAGACTAACAATTGCTGAGAGACGTCTTCCTACAAAAATTCTCCCACACTGGTTGTCCACCATGAATGTAGCAGGAGAAACAAGGAATTAAGAGATCTGGATTCTAGTTCTGCATCTTCTGGGCAGTCACCTCACTTTCCCCGTCACATGTAAAATGGGACAGATTGTACATCTCCATAAACGACTTTGAGAGATGTGCTTTGAAAACACAAACTGTTTTTACTGACAAGTTAGAGGGCACTGGCATTGTGATCTAGGTTTTATATCCTTATTGAATAAAATAAAATGCCATCTCAATGTATGAATGAGGAATTCCTCAGCTGGTTGAAGACAGATTTTTAACTATTTTATTTTATTCATTGGCATCCAAAAGTAAGTGTTAGATTAAGTCTAGAAGCTGCAGCTCTGTGAAGAATATCAGAGACAGCAGAAGCATCCAGTTAGTTTCTTTTATCTAAAAGCAGGAGAGCTGCAGTAAAATATAAAAAAAGACACTGTTTCCATGGCTATTAAATGTTGACTTCCCAGATGTGCCTGGTAATTGAGGCATTAACTCCCATGATGAGTGCTTTTGTAATATGTGTGTTTTGAGCTGTGCTTTGCACAAACTCTGATTGCATTCACCATTGAAAGCACTCAAACCAGAGTGAGCAGCTATTAGTTACTACCACCCAGACCTCCTTCGAACTGGTAACCGATATGATTTTATTGAAATAAATGGCACTGGCCACTCCCCCTGCAGATCGTGCTGTTTCTGGACCTGCTCTTGGTGTTATTCAATATTATATTCCAGCAATTTTTTTAAGCTACTATTCAAATACATTGATCAGACTTGTTTTTTCTTGTTAAATATTAAGATGTTATTAAGGCTGTTGTAGAAAAATCCGTGAGTTTCATTTGCTGTATGACATGAATCCAAATAGTAAAGTTATTGTGCAAAACAGATCTGTTCATAGAAAATAAACATTTGCAAATATATCTCTCCCTCAAGAGCTGAAAGCCTTTAATTTTGTATCTTTTTAGCCAGCAAGAACTTGAAAGTTTGCACTGTCTAATGGAAAACATCTTTCAGCACTAATAACATAATAAGAACAAATTGGGCAATGATCACACATAAAACTGGATAGATAGCACCCTGGGAATCTGATCCCTAACAGATTGCTAAAGGTGAGGCTGTTTACTGATTTCCAAAGAAATGCTGGTTTGGAAGTGACAGCTGCAGCCTCTGCAGGGGATACTGCTGGCTGCACATTCAAATGGTGGCTTTGTGCTACTTAAAGGAGGATTAGGTAGAACAAGAATAACCCCGAAACAGGCAAGAATATGTCTTTTAAATGAAATGCAAGGTGGAGTGCTGTTAGAGTTTGGACAGCATTAGGTTCAGCTCCTCTCTCTGTTTGCTGTTAGCTTTTACCTTTCAAAGACAGTCACAAGTAGCTTTTATTATTTAAAATGATCTTTGGACTATTGTTTCTTGTATTGTTCCAGTGATGTTTGCCTGTATTTTCTCTCTCATTTATCAAAATTTTACAAAGCTGCAACTATGTGTATGTTATATACACTGCAGTCAGTTAGAAAAGTGGGCCTGGTGTTTTTTTTTCCAACAATATTTCACCTCTACTTCAAAAGTGTAACTAAACTGGCTAAAAGGAAATTGAAAGGAAAAAAAAAAAAAAATCAGTGAACTTGAAGCACTTTTTTCCTGATAGATTAAATTTCATTGATGTTCTATTCTAGGTTAGGATAACCTGGGATGGAGAATTCAAAAAATACCTAAGAGATGACCTGCGTCACTTCCAAAGCTACTCCATTTAAAATGATTAAACAATTGCCAAAGTGCTATTGGCTGCAACATTAAATCTCCCAGTTTGTACTCTAGGCTATTTCTTCACTTCTCATCTTGTTTAATAGTTAGCATGAATCTTTGCTGGTATTTTGAAAATCATGTCTTTTGAGTTTCTGTGGTGAGAATGTGATGTACCTGCTGCTAAAGGATGCCACATTGATTATATAATTATATAATCAATCTTCTCTTTAGAGTGTGTAGATACTGTCTGGAAAAATTTGCCTCCAAAAGGGTGTCAATTCACGTGCTAAATGGTGAAAAATAGTTTGTCCACTTAATGGTCTTTGCAGCTGAAGTCTGCTTTGGAGAGAAAGGCTGCATTTGCTGTAGAAATAGAGAACGTGTTGCATGTTTAAGGCAATGGAAGGGAAAGAAATCACGGAAGGTAGGAAGTGGAGAGATTGGGGCAAAACTTGAGTATCAGAAGCATCTTGCTGAACAATTTAGCTAAGGCATATCTTTACCTAATACACAAAGCAAGGGTGGTTTCCCCATTAGCACTGGTCTGCGTGGTGTAGTTTTTTTGAATTCCATGATACAGTCCCAGCAATCTCTCTGCACAGCTTTCCACTTAAGCTGGGCTTCCCCACAGACTTCCCTTGACTATATAAGCACTGAACAGAAGACTGGGGGTATCACATGCTAATTATCAACACTTTGTTAACCTGAGCTAGATTTTTTAGCCCAGACTCCAGTTAAATCCCTATGAATTGCAGTTCCCATGGTCTGATTGTGAGACTTCGGTGATGTCTGGGCCAACAGGAAATTCAGGCATCGAAGGTGTAAGAAGAATGTAGGTTGGATTACCTGGGTTTCCTCTGTTTGAGTCTGCATTTCAAAACTGAATGAAGGGTGGAAAAGGTGGTTCCTTCCCTTTCATGCTGCTTGTTATGATTTGTAAAATAGGAGCTCCTATTAGGAACAGCCTTTATTATGCCAGGCAGTGGAATTAGTGGGCAAGGTGACCAGTAGGAGGAACCAAATGTTTCTAACAAAAAGGATATCTCAGGCAGTAAATATGTTGCACTGTATTACAGTGTCAGTGAACAGAGCAAACAGTGTACTTGAATATCTTTTCATTTCTGTTCAGTAAAAATATGACTTACTCATCCTGTCAGTTCATTTTAGCATGGTAACAAGTTACATCCTCTCTGTAGCTCATGTGTAAACTGAGAATTCATGTCTTTATCATGTGTTGATAAATCTAGTAAAAGGTTATATTTGAAGCTTTCATCTTTGATACCCATGGATGATGTGAAAAATAGCTACTATTATTTTATTACTGTGCTAACATTTGCATTTCCATTGTTGTAGCTCCTCCTGCCAGTATTTATAGGTTTGAATTTGTGAGGTTTTATAAGTCAGACATAAAATAGTCTGTCCTTACTGAAACTTGGCAAAGAAATTCTTGAGCCTTGAATGATTTGAAACTCATGTATTATGGAAAAACAACAACAACAAGCACCTCTAAATGCCTCACAACTGCAGATTTTCTATAATTAAAGAAAAATTATCAGGCCATATGGAGAAATTTCAGATTCAATTTCCCTGTAGCTTAGAAGCAACATGGCAAAGCTGTTAATTAAGGCCCACTTCTAGTGGTCTTAAGAATTTGTCATCTCAGTGATGAATCTTCCTGAAACTGAAATGATTCCACAAAATTTGAATGTTTTCCCATGCCAGTTGGTTACAATGACAATCTTTAGAAGATGACAGTTCTTGCTGTAATTCAAAGTCGTGTCAGTGAATTAGATAAACCATTCCCTCAGTCATAGTTATTGGTATAAACAAGACTGTAGTTAGATGGTTAGACATCAGCAGAATATTATTTATGGCCACACCTCAAGTAATAATGAGGCAGCCTTCAGCCTTTTTAACAATTGCCTGCTATTTTATATAGCATATTATGGTAGGTGAATAGGCTAGCAATCTGGGGCCTTGAGCTTCTCTTGCTTTCTGAGGAGAAAGGTGGTTTTGGGGTGTATTTTTAGGTGTTTTTTTTATTAAAATATGTCTTCTCTAAAAGTCATATATGTGTTGGTTTTGTTTTTTTTTTTTTCAAGTGGACATGGTACTTATAGATTTTTAAAAGAATTTGTTTGATAGGCACAGCTCTTTTGCTGCCGTGTGTACAGATTCATAGCGTATATCCTGGGGAGAAATCTAAACATCAGGGAGTTTCTTCTGCTAGCTAATTTGGTGTTTTTCATGAACTCTGATCTCATTCTTTTTTGAGTAATTGTTTCTCTTCTAAAGTGGACCTAAATCGTGGCTGTTGGAAAATTCAACACAATCAATACTGTTGGTCTTCCTATCAGCAAGATTTAAGTAGTTTTCAGTAGCGTCTGATCTATGTCTTTTAAGTGTAAGTCCAACTCTATGCTCAAGTTTTTGCCTGCCCTGCATCCACGCTACTTAACTGCACTCCATGCAGCTCCCTGAATATGAGTTAGTCCTGGCAGACTAAGGGAGAAGACTGATGCCTGTCCCATCCTTTCTCAAGGACACACTCAACACATCTAATTACTGTGTAGGGGGGATGACTATGCTTGGTCTAGGTGTGCCATATAAAAATAACAGAAACATCACTGATACCAGGCAGACAAGGCCGACAATTATTCCTCGTGGACTCTAAGTTGTCATGCAGCAAGGCTTGATGGGACATGAAGAATCAAGTTTGGCCTTAGAATACTGTGGATGTGCCATACTAAGCAACAGCATCTTAAAAACTGTGGATCTGTGGGTGTGGGTTGTGTAGCAGTTTGTGCTGCAGCTTGTGTTGTGGCCCACAACCTGACAGTCAGTACAGACATAACCCATGAATTTGTGGAACTGAAAGGAACATTTTTGTTAATCAAGTCAGTCCTGGAGTCTGAGGAAGAGGTTATACTGAGAAATGGTTACTCTGGATCATCTTCTGTATTTCCTGGGAGGACTCTGTGTGTCTGCCCCTTGAAAGATCTGCAAGAGCTATGTGCTATGGCCCATCAAGTGGGGAACATAGGAGAAGACAGAAGAATGGCAGGACAGCACAAATTTTTTAACCCTCCCAAGTGTTTTTATTGTTTTAATGAGCTGATGCTTAGGCTTTGTGTTTCCAGGAAGGGAGAAACTGGAGCATATTGATTGTCTTGTAGCACCAACTAGTGTAGGGTTCAGTCAAGGCACTACTAGCCCTGTAGCAATTTTGGCCAGCTAATTTGCTTAAGGCACTATCAAAGGGAACCTGGCTAGACTTCATTACAAAAAGCTTATTTGGCTTTGAAAAGAGAAAAAATATCAGAAGATATAAATTATAATCTGAGAGGACAGGCAGCGGCTAATTAAGGGCTTTCTTCTTGGCAGAATCAGAATTTTGGAAAGATTTGGCCTCAATGCTACCCTAGATTATATTTGTAAATACCTGAGGAAAACTGGCTTTGATTGTCAATAAATTTCAAGTGTGTTTTGGCAGCTTTATGAGCTCTAGGCATTTACAGTACCAAGGATAGTAGGACAACCGAAGAATGACATGGATAATTAAAAATGAGCTTATGGAAAACTTAGTATGTAAGAAATGCACAAATCGGTCTTATGCTTACAGGGTATAGGATAATAACAAGCCTGTTGCCCAGAGTTAGGCAACTAAATTTAGTACAATGTTCATTAGAATTGAATTCCTTGCTCTTGTGTATTTTTAGTGGCCCCTATTGTCACTTGCACAGGTGTCCAGCACTTCTGAAAATCAGCTCTTATATTTAGAGACCTATAACTGGCTTTTATATATATATATCCTCTGAGTAACTTTGATTTTGAGAATGTTGGTGTAAAATGCTCATTTTCACACATGCTTCTTCCACTAATTTAATATTGAGTGGAAGTTGCTGCAGAGAATCTAACTTGAAATCACGTTCAGCAGTGTCAACTCAAACTGCTTTAGACATGTTGTGGCTCACACAAGTGGAATCATCTTCCTGTGATTTAAAGTGGGGGGAGGGGAAAAAGGGAGAAAGAAAGGAAAAAGTTGGAAAAGATGGCAATGCACCTGTGTGTGTGCATGCATATGTGTGCAAATAGAATTAGATTCACCAAGTTTCATTACATTATACACAGTTGTGATGGTGCTGCACATGAAATCTACAGATGCAGTTATTTGAGACCATTCTTCTTAACGATGACAAGAATTCCTGTCCCAGATGGACGGGTTTCCAAAAGACCTTAGTGGTATCTACATACTAGTTGCAGTATAGTAATGAAGACCTTAGTGGTATCTACATACTAGTTGCAGTATAGTAATGAAAAGCTTCACAATGAGATGAAAATCATAAACCATGACTTATCGCTGTAGGTGATCCAATACCAGGCAGTACCTTGGTGAGGAATTTAAGACACTTCAGCTAGAAAATTGCACCACTAGTTGAAAATGAGGACATGGAGTTCAAAAACTAACCTTACTTGTCTTGTGCAAGTTGTTTAAGTGTTATCCAGGATAAAATCAGTCCTTAGCAGGCTGGTAGAAACTGTGCACTTGTAGGTCCTCATTCTCAACTATGACACAGAGGTGATAGGTCTTGCAAGTTAGAGATATCCTGACTCATATTTCTCATTAGCTTGAAGAATTACTTACTGTCAAAATGGTTCTTCAGCTGCTGTGAGCTGCTATTCTGGTGCTGTTTCTTCTGCTTGTAAAGATTATATGGGTTTTGAGCAAAACTCATCTGTGGTATAACCGTGCTGACAGCAGACAAATGCATCTGGCCAGTGATTAAAAAAAAAAAAAGAAAGTGTGAAATAGTTGAGAAGGACAGTTACTGTGCCTGTGCCTAAGATGTGTGTTTGCAAGTATTTTTTTCTGCTTTGTTTTTGTGTGTGAATCACTATATGGCACTAGAGCTTGGTGCAGGGTCTTTTATGTACTGCTCTGGTTTATTGGGTCACTCATCAAGGGAGAAGACACATAAAATATAGAGGAAATACCTTAGCAGGAAAGATAGCTTAAAGTGTGGGATCCCATATTACAGCTTCACAAACCACAGCCTAAAAATTACTTCTTTAAGTCACAGTAGATATCCCGAAGAACCTGTGAAGCCAGATCATAGGTATGAGTAGATAGATCCATACCAAAAAAAGCGTAATAACAAAGATACAGTGATTCTTCACTGATACACTTTTGCAACTTCTTGCATCATATGGTCTTGTTTGATTAATCTTTAGTAACTTCTCCCAGTAATTTATCTAAATCTTTCTTGAAACATGTAAATGTATTGACATCAAACAATGCCGTGCAGCAAAGAATTCCATAATACAGTGATGCTGCATGAAAACCTCCCTCCTTTCCTTTGTTTTAAAACTGGTCCTTTTTATACTCTGTAATTCTCGTACTGGGACATATGATGAAAATTGCTCAATATTCTCCCTCTTCATGATTTTATACGTGATCTGATATGCACAACTTGACTACAATGTCTGGAGTTTTGTCTCCATCTGGGACACTGTGTTCAGGATAAGAGATTGTAAATTTAGACTGTGTTGGCCACTCTATACCACCTTCCAGCCTGGATGCTCCCTTGATCTTACCAGGTGTGGGAGTACCTGGTAGCAGCTATTTTTGCTTTCTTTAAAGGATAAGTGAGTTGTCAGGACTTATTTGCACCATCACTGTGCACATGGGGAGCTGCTGCACTGCATGCTGATTTCCTCACAGGACAAGCTATAGACTCCTCACTACAAGCCTATGGTCACTAGGGCCACAAAGTCTGGCTATTAAAGGTCAGTGTTAAGGGAAAGATGGTCAATATTTAAGAAACAATTTGAAATACTTTGTCTTCTTTGTACCAAGCTACTGGTAATCTTTTTGGTTGCCAGAAGAAATGATGTGAGTGTTTAGTGTGGAACTTTTCACTTTCAAACAAATGTAGTAGGATTTTGAAAGGTTTTAAGAATCCTTTGATCAGTAGCATGTACAATTACTTGAGATTAAGTATAAAAATCAAGTCCCAGCGATCTCAGTCTGAAGTCAGGAGTGGGATTTTCAAGGTAACAAACAATTTGCTAGCTGTTTCAAGGAGGGAGGATTTATCTCCTACTGAACTATTTGGTGCTTCTAGCTGCTAAGGGCAAACATTCAGACTTGCCAGAACAATGGCCTAAATCAGAATGGATGCTTCAAGCTGCCAAATTCACTCTCAGTATGTCAAGCAGCCTGTTGGAACACCACAGTTTGAGGCTATCCATTCTGCTGTGTCATCTGGCTTTCCTGTTATCTGGCATTGTGCTGCTTTGTTTCCTTTGCAAAGCAAGAAAACAGAATTACGTTTTTAGCAACTGATGGTGTGGGAAAAATCCCCAGCTCACTAAGCACAAGAACTTTTTGGAGACGTGTTCTTTCAGACAAGCAGGCCACATGCAGAAGAAATGCCCCATTTCTCATTCCAGAATGGCTAAGAAGGCTTTATGCTGGTTTGTGTTCTATTTTCACAGAATGAAGTTAAATGGGAAAAAAATGGTAATTACTTTGCTGTGTCTATTAATAGGAGAAAGCAACAAGTAAGTCATCATGTGTTTCCAATAAAGCAGCATCAGTTCTAACTGTCTTTTAAGCAGAGGTACACTGCTTCTGGATTTTATTGGTTAAAATATTAAAGCCATTTTTCATTGGTGCATCTGCAACACTTTTCAAAAAGTAGAATTGCAGAGTATTGTTATCACTTTGCAAAGAGGTTCATCCTTTTGTGGAGAGAGTACTGCAGAGAGAGACTTTGACTATCCTGGACAAGAGTTCGCCTGTGCAGTGTCCCCATAATTCTGGTTTCCAGGTGAACATCTTGCCATTTGCACCCCACGCTTTGATTTCCCAGCAAGGTGAAATGACTTGCTTACCATTGACAGAACAGGTGATAAGCAGAGCCAAGCATAGGCCTGAAAGCCCTGATTAAAGCTGTTTTTTCCCCCTTGGCTCAATGTCGATGCGAAGCATAGAAGTGCAGATGGACAGAAGAGCCTCCCTCTGCTCCATTGGAGTTCCTGCTCGTTTGCTGGTTCCTTGCGTCATTTTCTGTTTTCTGTCAGCAGTCTGTGCACACTTTGATCTCTCCGGGGCCTCCTTCCATGTGTTCTTTTAATGATCCATTTCTACTGAATTCCTTACAATAAATAAATGTTATGGCAGTGTACAAAAGGCTCACGCCTGTTGTTATGGATGCTAGCTAAAGTGCACAAACATGATCTTGGCCCCAAGAAGATATATTCTTAAGGAATGTGATGTGTATGTAGATTACCTTTTACTTTTCCTTTCTCATAATCTGTGACCTTTTCCCTAACAGGTAGTAATGCCTCTTGATAAATCACCTCATAACCTACCAGGAAAAAAAAAGAACCCAGATAACTGCCTCACTGGCTGATCAATAAAGCCAAAATTATAAATTAACACCACAATATTTTCTTGACAAACATGGCCTGTTTTTAATCTGGCAATATCCAATAACGTTATTTTTATCAAAATCTCTTCCAGATAGCTTTATGAAATTACCATTTTCTGAGATTGTTGTTGTCTCTTCATCTCCATTTTTTCTCTTTCACAGCTTATTATAAGTGTTATTTCCCAGTTCTTTCCTGTATCCAAAGTTTGAACTTGTAGTTGCTTTGGTAACTGGTCATTCAGCTGAGACACTGGTTGGTGTGTGTGTGAATTGCTCCCACCCTTGGCTGGGTTTGTACTAAAACCAGTGCATGAGGCAGAGAGCTTTGAACTGCTGCTCAGCATGACTGTGTTGGAAGAAGAGAGAGTTGGCCTGTGCTGGCAGACTGCTTGTTCTGTAGCATCACTATCCAGCAGTGGGTCCTAGGCACGTATCTCCATGTGGATGCTGCAGTTTGCTGTGTTGGATGCACTGGCACTAACTCAAGCAGTTTTGTTTGACGTGATCCTGCCCAAGGTCATACGAAGAAAGCCACCTGAGTGAGCAAGGAAATTGGGGAACACAAAGATAGCAAATTTAAGTAGCAGCTCTAAATAGAAGAGTTTTCCTCTCCGTTTATATGTTGTCTGTTTTGATCAGGAGCTCCTTAATGCTGGAGAACATCTTTGCTGTGTCTGCACACTATCTGGTACAACAAGACACATCCTCTGTTAGAACCTGTAGAAATTACCAGGATATAAATAGTAAAACAAAACAGAAAAGCTCATTAGGAGGAAGCAAGTGAATTGTATAGCAAATATAAAAGCGACAAAGGATGCTGGGTGCAGTTTTCCATGCTTGTAGCATCCTCTAGCATCCTTAGGAGAAGGATCATGTAAGGCTACAGTGCCTCCGTATGACAGACAGCTGTACTTACATGCACACCCACACGCAGGCTGTGTGTTGGTTCAGGCAGAATTAGAGACATCTTGCTACAGAGCAAATAAGAACAGTTCTTCTCTTTCTATTCAGTAGCTGAGCTAAAGAAATAGGTGATAATATAGCCTATTGTGTTTCTAATCGTTATTTGTTGTGTTCAGATTGTGAGCTGCAGGAAAGTTCCTGCCCTTCAAAATTTGCAATTAAAATGTCTTCTCTGTGGAGACATCTGGATACCACAACAATCTCTGAAAGGACGCTTTTTCCCCATCATTGAGATGATTAATTTATTTTGCTGCCTACTAAGAAAATAACACCTAAATTTTTTATTTCTGTCAATTAATCTCACTCCACAAACATGAATATAATTTACAGGGTCTTGGGTAAAGTCAGTGGTTTTTCCACTCAGCAAAAGGGCTGGAGCAAGGAATAGAACTCCAGTCTCCAGTGTACCATCCCAGTGCTCTGTTTAGTGGGGCAAGCTCTTGGTTGGTGGGTGCAGAATGGCACAGAGAATAAGATGCTATATCAGAAATGCCCATTCAGAGGATGGTTTCAGTCTTTATGATTCACTGACAAAGGACAAGCTGGATACCTCTCTCTGTTCTGCAATAAACATGGGGGCGAGTGGACCTTTTTTCTTGTTATTTCCACAAGCTCCCATTGCTATTTGGCATTCCTCATCCTTGTTGTTTTTCAGCAGCTGGCAAATGGACTTGCTGACTTCTGGACTGACCTACTAGGCTTTATGTTTTATTGATGTTTTAAGGTTTTCATGACTTCAGAATTCTCCATTTGCTTTAATTAGTTGAACCTGAGTTCACAAACTCTGAGACCTTTTAAAGCATTTGGCAAGCTGCATGAAAGTGTGACAGCAAAAGTCTCAAGTGCACAATGTAATCCATGTTGAAAACGCAGGGTGGTTTTTATAGATAACTTTTTAAAATCTTTAATATTGAGGAAAAAAAATACATGAGAAAAAATGCTCCTAATCATCTGCTGAGCATCCCAAAAAGAAACTGAGGATGAGCTTTCTCAGGTACCTAGTGTAGATCTAATGCAGCTTTCATTGATTTAAGTCAGAATGGAAATAGTCCAAGTATCAAAAAAATCTGTCCCTGACTAATAAGTTTCTTGGTGTCTTGTTCAAAGTGTGTACAGCAGGGGTTCTATGATTCTGCCTGATTGCCCAGGGTGTGGACATACAATCAAAAGCAAAAGGGTTCCTATAGCATAACAACCATCTGTCTGCCTGCTGAGCCTGTATGGTAACATGGTGCTCACCATGGGTCGTGGTATGAGCTAATCCATAACACTTACAACAAGCATTCAGTTCTGTATTGAAGCTGATAGTTGAGAAACTATTAAGTCATAGTAACTTGTTGACTTCTAATAATTTATTGTATACTGAAATAATGTGGGCTGAGTAAGGACTGAGTTGTTTGGGTATCATACTGCAGGGGCTCTTTTCCATGGTTGCCTTCCTTTATCAGCAGTGCAGAGTGAAAAGTGTGGAGTAGGTGTATGGCCAAACTGTTGTACAAATTGCAGTTGGTGGCCCAAGTATAATTTTAAGTCTGTCAGACATTGTATTGTGTTTTTAATTGCCTGTAGTATGTTTTCCATCCAATGGCTTCCCAGAGTTAATTCAACAAGTAACAGCCATTAAGGAAAATAACCATTATCTGTGAGCCTTGTGGATTTTGCCTCTGGTATCACTCTCCTAAATCAACACTGAGTGAACTGAGCACTGGAGGTGTAGGTACAAATCTCTTGAGGCTTTATGGAAATACAGTGACAAAAACAATAAAAGGTCCTCATCAAAAGACCAGAATAATTGCTGTCGTATAGAATTTAAAATATTTAAGATTTACTTAATGAATATTTAAATATATTAAAGCCTTTGATATTGAAGTGGTTGTGCTTGGCAGAAACTGTTCCAGGGCTGGTGTCTGAATTTCGGGTCAGTTTGACTCCAGACTTTTAATTTGCACCCTGGATAACTGCATCTGTTTCGCTCCCTGGTGATCATGACAGCTCACAGCCTTTTTGCTGCCCTGTGAACTACTTGGTTCTGTTTGCTCAATTCCATTGCTAAATTGTTCAGATGTTAATGATTTGAAATGGGCATGAAAGCCCCAATAAAAAGCAGCAGCTGATGGCGTGTAGTTTGGAGCAGAGTCAGAGTGAGCTGTGCAAGGGGAAATCCCCAGGTGAGGCAGATACTCTTCCAACCTTGCAAGAAGATGGTGGCTGCAATGTTAGATTGCTTGCATTATTGTATACCCTGAAATTCATGAATGCAAACTGGGACTGGAAGTCCAGATTAAAGACAGGAAGCAGGCAGTTTAGCTCAATTTTTGTTACTGCATGTGTAAAGAACATGTTGCTGATTCTTATTAAGGGCACAATAAATAGACAGGACACTTGAAAAAATTTTGTTGTTAGTGTGATGGGAACTGGAAGAATCCTAAAACCTCTGGATCAAATGGTATCTTGTCATATATTGCTTGGGTGGCTGGTTCTTGAAGAGCACAGAATTATATGAGGAACCAACTGGAAAGGAATATAGACCATTAGAGGCTGTGCTTTCCTGGTCTCTCTTGTACAAAGCCGTAGTGAGCAGCTAGGGGAATCTGACTTCCCTGCAACTTTGGTCTGACTGTTTCCGTGGCAACAGGTGTCAGTCTGCTGCAAATGGAGTTACCGAGAGTTTGGAAACAATTATTGGCTTAAATCACTTAGTTTTTGCAGCCTGATAACCGTTCCCGTGGCGATAGCAGCAGGTATCAGCAGTTAGGTTCCCAGTTGTCAGGTTCACATCCAGCTACTAAGTGACAGCTGGAAAGTCTCACTTTGTTAAGAGCACTCCCAGGCTTGTAGATCGGAGAAATAGGAAGTGGTTTAAAACTGTTTATTAGACAAAAAACTATTCCTGCATCTAGGACAAAAGGGAAGGGGAATGTTAAGGAAAAAAATCCTGTATTTTAATACTTGAGGAAATCCTCATGCCTCTTGGTGGAGCTAGCAGAGCTGGGCTTCACACGCTTACAACTTTGTATCTCCATGTGTTCAGTTCTTACACAACTAACTGTAAGATTTCAAATCCACTCACCCTTGAGGCTTTCAGAAACCAGCATTCAATGCCAGTTTTTCTGGATTCCTGTTATGTCTTAGTGAATCTGTAGGGAGTGGGAGAAGGAGAAAAGGTTTAAAAACAAAAATAGAGGAGATGTGTATAGAAGACATAACAAGGGGAATCTGTCACAGTATCTAGCTCAAATTCTTGTTAAAAGGGAATATTTATTCCCTTTTCTGGGAACACTTTGAAGTGTTTGGGAAGGGCATTTGCAACATTTGCCTATACTTGTAGCTCCCATTTCTGTAAAACGGATTCCAAGTATATGTTTGCTTTACCTGAGGACTGAAACCTCTGTTGTTTCTCGTTGGTTTCTAGTGCAACCATTGATCATGTTCTTGTTGGCCTTTCAGGACCTTGTCTGCATAAGTAAAATTGAGAGGCATCATGTTGCACTGAGTCTCTAGGTTGGTTGAGAAGCCTTGAGCAGACCAGAAGCAGCAATAGGGATCTTTTATAGGAAGCAGACGCAAATCCAAACCTCTGTGCAGAGTGTTAAGGCCACATAATATCTTGTTGCTACTCTGATTTTAGAGTTGCGATATGTAATTGAGCATAAGCAGTTGTTGAGTTTGAGGAATTGTAGTAACGTTTTTATAAGTGAGGAGGACATCTAAAAAAAAAAAAAAAAAAGGCAAACCTCCACCAGGTTTCTTTTCAGTGTTTCTGAATTTTGCAGTGTGATTCAGGAGCTTATGTCCTATGGCCAATAAAGGAGCGTTAGATTCCAAACTCATTAGGTGCAGGATCTACTTGCCAGATACTTCACTCTCATTGAAATCCCTCTCTAAAATCCACATCTGTCAGAAAGCTTTAGAAGAGGTAAACTAATTAAAATGTTACAGTGAAATAATTTTGCTCACCAAACTGCCTGTGATTTTACAGAGGCAGGAAAGTCTTATCAGTGAGATATTTCACTTGGTTTAAGTTCAACTGTCCATCATCTCAGCTTTGTGGAGTTCTTGAATACAGGGTTCACAAGTCCTACGTGCCTTGTGAGGTACCTAGGGCATTTGTGGGTAAGATAGCATCAGCAGTGATAATTAATAAAAAAGTCTGGTGTTTCAAATATGGGTTTTTCCTCTTTATTAATGTTAATCAGTTAATATCAGTCTTATTCTATATGTAGCTTTTCCAGAATTTCTGTACTAATTTACTATATAAAGATCAGTGCTTCTATTTTTGTGTCTCAGTCTCTTGGACAGCCCTGTCTGCTGTTCTACGTGTGAATCTTTTTTGCTCTCCATTTTCTCTGCCATTTATTTGATCTTTGCTCTATTTTCCAATTTATAAAGTTTTCATTCCCCTAGATAACATAGTGTTATCACTTTTCTCAAGAGAGATACAGAATTCTTTTTACAGGCCCCAGAACAATTCTGCAGCATGAATCTGACAACTCTGTGAAAATGCCAAACCTCAGGTTTGCATATCATAGGATTCCTGCAATTTTGTATCCGTAATATCTCTTGTTCACAGCGCAACAACTTCTGTGCAAATAGTAAAAATGTCAAAATGCCGAAGTCAAATCCAATAATTGCCATTCTGCAAACAGCTCCCACCAAGACTCAGCCTTAGCTCAGGGGAGCAGATCTTCAGGTTTTCTGAAATCCATTGCTTAAAATTGCTAGAAACAAATATAAAGGCATTTGTTGAAGTAAGTTTGATCTTATTAAAAAACCAAAAAAACCAGCCAACCAAAACCAAACAACAACAACAAAAAGCACTGAATAAATGAAACAAAACCCCCACAAACCAAAAAGAAACAGAAAACCCCCGCAACCAAGTTAAATCTTAGTAAATTAGTAGTTGGCAGGCTGATCTGCGTTCAGAGAAGCCTACAGCCATTTGGACATCTGTCTGAAATTAGCAAACCTTGAATCCAGTATGTTTCCCCAACTTGATCTGGTAATGAGTGTGTTTATTGGATGCTCTGGCAGAATTTCAGGATAGAGACTTAGTGGGTGTCTTCAGCACTGGGTTCTTCTTGAGACCTGGAGCTGCTGCTTTCCCTGAAAACATTGCAAGGGAAAGGAAGCATTTCCTTTGGAAAAAGGAATCATTTGAAATTTGAACATTTTAGTGTAACTGTGAAGCCGTTTCCTTCCTGGCTCTAATAACTGTATTTTTGAAATGCAGGAAGGTGGCACAGAGGTTGTAGAAACCTGAGAGAATAAATTTGTCATTGAAGGACTAATTAAAAAGTTCTATCGAGTGTGTTGAAAACACTTACCTGGTTGAGTATTGAGAGGAAGATGGGGATGGGGAGACCATTCTTTTTCACTTCCTTAGCACATTAATCCGCTCATGGGTTTTGTTAAGGCAGTTTTTAGGTCATGTAACTGAGCTGGTTCATGTGCACATTGTAAACTTTGTCTTGAGAGAACAAATACTCTAGAGATTCTTTCCAAGTGACACCAGTCCTTAAGAGTTGTGTTTTGCTGTTGATAAGTATTTGGTCAATATACTGATAGTACTGATTGTTTTGTAGCACTTGATGTTATGAGGGGTGGTGACTTTCTCGTGTCTCATTTTAGGTACCTGCTATTAGAAGGGGATTATTATAGGGTAGCTGTCTTTTCAGCCTGATACAGCTAAATATTTGCTTTTGTTCTGCTTTTTTTGGGGGGGTGGGGACAGGTTGAAAATAATAGGTAATACTAGTGTATTACTATTGCTTCTTTCAGTCAGTAAAACTGGTTAATGTAGAGGACAGAAACATGGAAAATGAAACTAAATGGTAGATAAAAAGCACGTTAGATTTAACTTTATCTCCTAACTGTTCAGGCTTGACATTAGCTGCATCCTGCAAAAGAGTTTGAGATAGATGATACTTTGGTTTAAAAAATGGATTTTGTGAAAAGTTGGGTATTTCTGTAACTTCAGTACTGTAAGACAATGTTCTGCTTAATAGACTCTTACAATAAATGCCCCTTATTTTTATTGTAAATGCTATGCTATATACTCTTCTTCCTCTTTATTCCTCTTCACATTGCTTTATTTCTTTGCTTTAGTAATCTTAAACTTGATGGAAGCCATCAGCAGTTTCTCTTGCTAGAAGTAAGAAAAAAAAAAAAAAAAAAAAAATTAAAAATTGAAGTAGGTTTCTAAGTTATAACAATAATGGCTTCTAGAACAAACACTGTGTAGATGAAGAGAACTGATTAATATCACTGAATACTTGAACTGAGGACTGATAGCCAAGTGCTGACAAAAAGTGATTTAAAAATGAAAATGAAGTAATATATTTAAATAATTGAAATGGATATTGAGAGCAGAGGAAGGGGTGATGTATTAATTTTGACTTCCAATTTAAAAAAAAAAAAAAGCCATTTGTCACTCAATTGCTCCAGGCAGGATTTCCAATATGATCTACAGAAATGGCATTGTACAACTTTATATACTCTTAGAAAAACAGCACTAATCAAAGATCACTTCTGCAACCCCTTGCAAGCTCTGACTGACCAGTTCCCAAGTCCAACATCTACTAGAAAGGGGGGGAGGAGGAGTGGATTTATGCCTTGCCTTAGTACTGTCAAAACAGTGGGGGAAATAGAGACCAAACCAAAGTTGTGAATGGTGCTTTGTATCAGGGCTTACAAAAGGTGCTGCGTGTTGAGTACAAAATAAATCTGGAATTTTCTGTATGAAACCAAAGGGAAATGACCTGCCCAGTAAGACCCTGAGGGGGAGGAAAAAGGTCAGGGGATGAAAAGCCACCCCTGGTAATCTTCTGAGAAGCATGAGCTAACTGGAAAATACTTATCTGATTTTGGAAGCATAGTGTTGTTAAATCCTGGGTTGAGAACTGTGCTGAACAACAGAGCTCAGAGGGTTGTGATCAGTGGTGCAGAGTCCAGTGGCAACCTGTAAGTAGTGGTGTTCCCCAGGGGTCAGTTCTGAGTCTGGTCTTATTCAACATCTTCATCAATGACCTGTATGAAGGGATGGAGTGTATCCTCAGTAACTTTGCCGATAATACTAAACTGGGAAGAGTGGCTGATACACCAGAAGGCTGTGCTGCCATCCAGCAAGATCTGGACAGACTGGAGAGCTGGGCAAAGGGAAACCTAATGGAGTTCAACAAAGGTAAGTGTAGAGTCCTATACCTGCGGAGGAACACCTCCATGTACTGGTAAAAGTTAGGGGTAGACCCACTAGGAAGCAGCCCCATGGAGAGGGACCTTGGTGTCCTGGTGGACAATAAGTTATCCATGGGAGAGCAATGTGCCCTTGTGGCCAGGAAGGCCAGTGGTGTCCTGGGGTGCATAAAGAACAGTGTGGCCAGCAGGTTGAGGGAGGTTCTCCTCCCCTTCTACTCTGCACTAGTGAGACCACATTTGGAGTACTGTGTACAGTTCTGGTCTCCCCAGTTAAAGAGGGACAGGGAAACACTAGAGAGAGTTCAACGGAGAGCTACAAAGGTGATTAAGGGACTGGAACATCTGTCTTGTGAGGAAAGCCTGAGAGTCCTGGGACTGTTTGTCCTGGAGATAAGACTGAGAGGGGATCTTATTAATGGTTACAAATATCTGAAGGGTGTGTGTAAAGTAGAAGGGGCCAGTCTCTTTTCACTTGTGACCTGTGGTAGGACAGGAGAGGTAATGGTAGCAAGGTGAAACAGGAAGTTCCACCTCAACATGACAAAAAACTTCTTCACTGTGGGAGTGACAGAGCCTGGAACAGGCTGCCCAGAGAGGTTGTGGAGTCTCCTTCTCTAGAGACTTTCAAAACCTGCTTGGATGTGTTCCTATGTGGCCTGCCCTGGGTGTTTCTATGTTGGCAGAGGGGTTGGACTCGGTGATCTCCAGAGGTCCCTTCCAACCCCTACCACTCTATGATCTTATTTAAGTTCTTGACAGAATTCCACTGGAAACCTTGTTGTTTTTCTACCATGATGGTCTCTTGGTTTCTCAGCAGCCAGAGCCTCTATGAGCTGCTGTTGCAGTCACATCTTGCCCTGTGAATGATCCCAGAGCCAGTCACTCCTTGCTTCTGGGCAGCTGGTGTGAGCTGGTACTGGTCCTTACTGCCTCGTTCATGTTGTGGGAAGGTGTGGGTACTCCTGTTTCCAAGGAGGTCCCTGTAGGAGGACTGTGCTAGATCTGAAATGGAGGAAAAAAGTACAAAAAAGGAACATCTCTTAGTGGATTAGATGTGGATGGGTGTGTTTTAATGCTGCTGTTGTTTCCTACCAAGTAATGAACTACAGAATCCTAGTGGTATGTGAGCTGGTGTTATTCAGCCCTAGAAGTACTGGAAGTCTCTCTCATTCCTATGATTTTTTTTGAGGTTTGTCTGAATAGAGAGAAATGACTGAAGTGGCAGGTACTACAGCTAGAGGAAAACAGGTTTTTGTCATGTCCTTTGAGGGGACCAGGCTAAGTGAAATTGTAGCTCTAGGTGAGAAAAAAATGTCACACTTAACATATGTTGACTGTAGAATGGACTTTTGAGGTACCCGTGTCTTGGTTTGACACAGTGAGGTATGCCACAGGCTGCATATTGGAAACCAGTTGCATTCTCCATCTGGGCTTCAGAGTCATTTTGGGCAGCCCTACACCAACAATCTCTTCTTTCGATCTACACAGAAGCGCAGAATCTTGCCTGGGGGCTTAATATCTTCATGACAAATTCCTTAAAATAAAATTGTAAGGAAGTAGGCAGCTGGAATTTAGTATTGGAGAGATGGTACTTGAAGAAAAGCGACTACACTGTGCCCTGGTGCTGTGTTCAGACATCTGGGGCTTTCCCCCCCGCAGCTGATTACACATAACACAGGCAGAGTTCACTTGCATTGCATAGGCACCATTCTGGTTCATATATATTTAGTAAACAAAAATGAAGGCTTAACGTAAGTCAGCTAGTCAACAAAACACATACTAAAAAAAGCTCATCTTGGTGAAACAGATTTGGGATTTACAGAAACAGCACAACGATGTCTAGTACAAGGGCTGCCCCAGTGCAGAACTTGCTTGTGCTGGTCCTGGCTCTCTTCCAGTACAGTAAATATGTTTAATAAATATCATCATATTATACACAGTAGGAACTGTGTCATTATATTTATAAAAGTACAAAGAATTTATGATCTAAACCAAACAATACCATATATTCTCAAAAAAACCTGAGAAACGCTGTATATATGCTGTCCAGCAGCAGTATGCCGTGTGAAATCAGACTTCACACATGATGGGTTTTTTTACTGATGCCCTTACCACTTACAGCACTAAAAAATAACCCTGGCTAGTTAAACCTTAAAGAGAATTTCTATTGTTAGTATGCTGTTATCATCACAATTTATATTATTCCACTGCTTTCCCCAACTTCTTCTTTGTTCCCAAGATACAGCGGTCGAAGTCTATTGAAAATTCTCCATGAAGCATGCTAAATGATTTTCTGTTACCTCTACTACTACACACCAGTAATTTTATAATCTGCATGCATATTTATATATAGCTGTGATGAAGTGCACACTTGTAGAACTAGGAGTGCAGGATTTGATTTGTTTTATTGAGGACAGTGGGTTGGACTCTTATTAGCAGGCCTTCTAAATCAGTTAAACTTTGGAAAATGGACTTCTGTTCTTCTGACTGGTCTGGAATATCCAATTAACATTTCAGCGACTTAAGTGCATCTTGTAATAATCCATCTCCTGGATCTACCTTAATTGCCCGTAGAAAAATAAGTTTGTGCCATAAAAAAAAAGTATTTTTGGGCTGGAAGATGATGTGCCTGGCAGTTGAGAATGCAGAACAGATGGCAGTGTAGGGCTCTGGACTGCAAATTCAGCTGTGCTTTGGGGTGCCTGCAGATTAGGCCACCCCTTTGGAGTGCTGCAGAGCCACCAAGGATCTGTTCAGGACCCTTTTATAATAGCTGGTGGTGCTTCCTACACTGTACCACAAAAATAGCAGTTCTTTTCCTTTTCACATAGTATAGTGCCACATAAACTGCTGGATCTGCTTTCTAGCTGTGACTGTAGGTAATCAGATGCTACCTAGCAGCTGTGCTTCTGTGGGAATGTACTGTAAATATCTCAATTAAGTATTTTAATTCTTTGGATAAGTAGTGTTTGTTGAATAATGCTAAAATATATTCAGGCTTCATGTTGTTAAACTGGAAGCAAATTCCTTCATTTCATTAATTACGTACGGAAGTATTCTCTTAATGCAATGTTGTAGCTTACACTAAATAAAACAGTTTCTTTGGACTTTATGTAATTACTGTTAAATGGTCAATACTTGGAGATCTTAAAATGCACTAGTGTATAATAATAATAATGAAAATGTATAGCTACACTGTTCACACACTACTAAGGCTTAGGCCTTATTCTCGCACCAATCATCACTTCCAACAGCATCTTCCTCAAGAGCAGAGAGGGTGTTTGTGGACGCTATGGTACATTCTAAACATGCATATAATTAGATTATTTCATGAAACCTGTAGGCAAGGATGGAACAAATCTGAGTCAAAAATCTTTCGGGAGAATGTTTTATTTACATCTTACTCATATAATTAAAAAAGCACTGAGATCAGTTGGTTCTGTGTATCCAGAACTACAGTATTTGAAAGGAAAGGGCTATTTCTTAGCTTAAAACCAGCACCGTATCCTCTGTACCCACAAAATCTGAGAAGCTGGTCAGAATCACCAATATAAAATACTTCTGATAACAGTCTCATTTTGAAGACAGGGACTTTAGTCTTACCTTAACTGTAAGTCATACCTAAGGAGCAATTCCCGAACAAAAAATGATGCTATATTCCCTGCTACCTCAAGCAATGGAGTGGGTTTACGATATATATGCCCATATGGAATACGTAATGCTGATTTTAAAAGCTAGTAGGGAGAAACATAAAGCTGAAGTTCTGTAAGCAAGTGTAACAACATCCTCTTTTTCTACCATTGTATGTAATGCTTTATATTTAAGGATAATGGCTTTCAGGGACAGGTTTTTCCTGGCAATTGCTTACTGGCTGAAGGAGTTGATGCTTTTGGCATTGCCTAAGGTACTTTACCTAGCTGGTCATTAACTGATAGGAATTGTCTGATCTGAAAGCAGTTATTGCCATTATAAATAGAAATAAATGTATGATTCTCATTGAAAATGAAAACACTGAATATTACATCACTATAGGTGTGGATTTTTCTACATAGTTTCGGATTTTTGCTAGTAATTAAAGAACATAAGCATTAGTAGAAGATAGATTCCCCCCCCGCCCCCCGCCCCAGGAATCTGTTGATAATTTTACCTAGGTTAAATTTTATGCTTTCAATATAAACAGTGATAAAAGAAGAACACCTACATAAGATGGCATCTCTCTTCTCGTCTCCTTTGCTGTGAATACAGAACCACCACAGTCTCACTCATCTCAGTTTAGGGACATTTTTGTCTTGTTTGGTTTATAGTGCTAACCAACCAGAAGTGCGAAGGGAACCTTAGCTACATAGAAGCTGAGTTGCCAGTGGTGCTGACACCAACAAGAGTCGTCATAATTCCAGGGGAGAAACGTCTACATCTAGAGCATGTGAGCAGGGGAAGCACAAATTCTGAATCACTGGTGGCAGTGGATTTGTAGCTGGGGAAAATGTTAGATCCATTAAACAAGCCTGTGGCTAGTGTGATCCAGTGGAGATGTACTGTAAAATTTCTAGTCTTACCCCCAGCGCATGCATTAGAAGAAAGCCCTCAGCTCTGATCACTGCTGTCTTTTAGAACAATAAAAAGGCAGGTGTGATTTTTGTCCTCTGAATTTCATCTTAAACAAAACCTAGGAGCCTTTGAGTTTGCTTCCTTTGACTTTGTTGACAATACTGCCAAAAAACCCCACAAACCACAACTGTGGCAAAAGCAGTAGCTTTGTGTTTTGTAGCTGAGTCATTTTCTAATATGCTGTGGGTGCTGTAGTCTCCAGTTCTCTTCATACAGGCAGTAGTAGAAGCCTGGAAAATGGATGTCAAAACAGAAGAGATGGGATAGAAAGGGAGAAGTGCAGAGAAATAATTTGGTTTGCCATAGGTTCAGCAGCAACACAGAAATACAGCTGAGAGTTCTGCTCAAGTCCTCTCGTTGTCGGTTTAATGAGCTATTCATTAATCATATTCTTTTTTTTTTCCCCACTGATGGCACATTCCTTACAGTTTTGAGAACTTGCCTCCTTCTTGGGGGTGGGGGGACTTTAAAAATGAATTGGTTTACTCATTACAACAGACAAAAAGGAAGGCTAATAGAGAACTTTGATAAACTGGACAAGCAAATAACTTGAAAAAGACCTTAAAAAGAAAAGCTACAGATGTTCTTCCTGCAGATCTGTGTGCAGGCAGTGCAGTCAGGAGGTAAAGCATCATATGCATATGCAAATTTTTCATCCTGAGGCTTTTTCTTTGAAGAACAATAACATGTATTCATCACTTGATGTTCATGCACACAGATTTATTTTGCTTGGAATTGTAACCTGATGGCTAGGGGTGCATCTGCCTATCGTCTAGACTACACTGCAGATTTAGATATGTAATCAGATTTAGAGCTTTACTTGGCTACTTGAGAATACAGTTAAAAAGAAATGTCATTAGATGCGTGCAATCTGCATACGTACTGAGGTTTTTATCTTCAGATTTATGACAGTTGGAATTCAGTGACCTCTTGAAGAAGCTTATGTTCCAGGGTGATATTAGCACAATAAAAAATTGCTACCAAATGTAACATCATGCTGTTCATTTAAAATTCACAGGAAACCTCAGTTTGCACATAAATTATAGATTGAGCCAGGTCTATGATCATCTGTTTAACATGAACCTGTTTCTCAGTGTTACATCACAGTGAGAACAAGCACGGTAAGCAATACAAATCCTGAAAATGCTGTGTAGGTGCAGGGATCTCTTTCAGTGTACTAAATGAGTTGAGCACTATTCACATAATGTGTTATGATACTCATCAACTAAATTAAGTGATTAGAGGTCCATACTTCCACTACTAAAGCAGGTACCTTTAACCTGAATGTGATTCACCAGAATAGTTTCATTACTTTCACTCTTCTTGTTGCAGCATTCAAAAAAATCATCATTATCTCAAATAGAACATTTTAACCTTATTTAGTGTGCCTATGTATATAGGGAAAGAGCTTTCTACATCACAAGCAGATGTAGTGCATCTCAGTCTAAAGAGATTGTGGTGGTATTGGTGTTTTACAAAACATTAAAAAAAAAAATCCAATTGAGAGAGTTAACTGATGAGAACAAGACACTAATACAAAAGACCAGGAACACTTTCACTTGCCAGAATTCACTGACAGACTTACTTGAACGTTGTTACCACTAAACAGGTGGGGATGGCACTTGAAAAGCTGCACAGTCTAAATATATCAATCCTCTAACTATATTGGGGCATATTAAAAAGCAAACCCAAAAGCATCCCCATCTGTGTAAAGAAAATTCTGTGGACTTGCTAGCACACAACACCTCAGGGAGAAGGGAAGGAGGGAGAAATACTGTGCCCCATTCTGCCAGGCTAAACGTCCCAGCCTGAACACCCCTTCTGGGACCACGGGACAGTATTTTAAAAAGCAACAGTTAATGCTCATAAGGGAAAAGCAGTTTCTAATATGGGTTAGAGAAAAAGTGCAAAGTGATTCCAAGGGCTCAGCAAAAGAAGACAGCACGTGAAAAGGCTCCACAATTAAGCGACTTACGATTTTCATGGCTTACGGTATCTGCAGGCTTGATGCTGGCAGTTCTTCACATTCTGTCATAATTAGTCTATCATTTGCTCATTTTGCTCTCATTCTCAGCTACTCATTATGTTATTGGCCATAGCTTATTTGCATTCAGGCCTTCATATTCTGCTTCAGGACCATTTTCTCCTGCAGGAAATCTTCCTTTCTTGATTATTTGTTGGCTTTGTGCACTGAGGAGCACCTAGACCTGCAGGTGATACCTTTATCTTAAAGAGAAAGCAGGTCACTGGCTTTTCCTAAAATTGGTGAAGGTGCTTCCCTAGGTTTTATATTCACCTGCTGCTCCTGCATTTTTAAAAACATCAGACAGATCTGAGCTCCCCAGGAGACACTTGCACATTACTTCCCTCAAGCAAGCCTCAGTTGCCTTTTCTTCCTCCAGCTGGGAGAGCACAGTGAGACTTTCCCCAGGAGTCTGTCAATGCAGATCATTTAATTAGGTCAGATGGGATCACTCTAGCAGAAGTGCAAAGCTTTTTCCCCTTGGAACTGCTAATGCTGCCTTCTGAGTGTTCACTTGTGGTGGTTGGGGAGAAAAAGTTAAGATGTAATGCATCCTTCTTGCTCTGATGCATTTACAGGGGCTTATCATTATAGGTCTAAAATGTTCAACCTTCACTTCCTGCCCTTTTGGATTTCAGTGTTTTCCCATGTTTGGACGTAGTGTAAGAGCAGAGAGCCATTATTCAGCTGTACTTGTAGAACTCAAGATGCTTCCCAGGCTAAAGAAGCTGGTACTGTAATTGAGTACATCTCGACACTTGAAGACTAAACATGACAAAGCTGTTTCTATGTATCCTAAACCAGTATTGCAGATGAAATATATTCATAATTAAGGTTGTATTCAAAAGATAGCCAAACAATTCAGAAAAAATACGCAGCTAAAATACAACTTTGATTGCACTGTTATGATATTGTGCAAAATCTGTGATTCTGATGAGGGTGTTTGAGTATTTGTAGTGCTAGATGGGCTGAAACTGGCTCTTAAAGATCCAGAAGTTTGTCTGTTCATTTCTTTTTGTGTTATTGTTAAATGGCACAATTAATGTTGTCTGGATGTGATTTTATTACCTTACAGCTTAACTGAGACCAAAGAAACCTTGAGAGATCTTGACTAGGGGAGGATTTTTCTGTTAGCCTTAGTTTAAGATAGCTTTGTGTTATGAAAAGAAACTCTTATTTGGTTACATCAGATAAACCTTTGATTTATGCAAAAGTATATCCAAACTGAAGTCATGGTATCAGGACTTCTGCTCTGCTGGAGGTACACTGAAGAAAGGGCAAATACATATATTCTTCTTGCTTATAGGAACCCTGCTCATAGGCTTATATCTAGTCTTAGAAGTAGCCTGTAAGTGAGAATCAGGTTTGTTCCACTTTGGTATTTAGTATTCCTGATGAACTTACTTGAATAATGGCAGCTGTGGTGATGAGCTATTTGTAGCTATTGATATTCTACAGCCTTGGACTGAGGCAATCAGCAGAATTAACATAGGCAACTAAACTGCCATTATTTGTGACCTGAGCTGGATTCACAGCGGTGACCTAGTGCTAAAAGACCCCATTATCCAGTCCCCAGAGCCTCCTGTTCTTTTGCAGCATAAGCTCAAATATAACACAGAAAAATCGGCCAGTAGAATTTCCATGCTAAAAATCCTGTGATCCCCTAAAGCAGAATTATGTTTCTCTCATCCTGATTTTAGCCTTCCCCCCACCCGCTTCTTTTCAGTCCTAGTGACAGTTGATGAAAGGCAAAGCTTATTTTCTGCCAAGGCAGCTAAACAGACGTATGGTTCAGTGATCACTATAACCTGCCACTCAAGGGAGAGGACTTAATTTTTCTACCTTGTCACTTTTGATGTAACCACGGATGAATGTAATTTAGGGACTGCAAAACCAGTTAGCATTTGCAATACACTGCTACCCCCAGCCCTGACGTAAGCGTTATTGGCTCTACTGCAGTACCTGGCAAGTGGGGTGCCCCAAATGAGTTCTAAGGTTACCTGAGTAGGATACTAGTATTTATGTTTTTCTAAGAAAAAAACTAGAGACACAGAAAGAAAGGATTATAGGGTAAGATTCAGGTATACAGGAGTATCTCGGGCATCTGTGTGGTGCTGATAATGTAAGACCAGTAAGAGCAGTTATTTCCTAAGGGGAGGCAGGCAGGGAGCCAGGGACAGCCACAGCACTGGCCAGGCTACAAGCTCACCTGCAGGACATGGTGACAGAGCTCTGGTGCCAGGCAAGGAGACCACAGTGGTGGCAGCAGCAGTTGTGTAAAGTAAGGCAGCAAGTTACTTTGATGTCAAATCCAAACACCATAAGAACAGGAAAAGAAACAAGAACCTACAACTCAAGCTAAGACTGAAGGCCCTGGTTGGAGCTTGTATGGGGCTCGTGGATGGAGGTCCCAGGTGAGGCTGCTCAGGGCATTTCAAGGCAGTCAAAGACAGTTACAGTGTGGCAGGTAGGGGCAATCCAGCCACACCTTTCAGAGGTGGCACCTGGAGGACAGAGCATCTAGATGGCATTACATGTCTGCGTTTAGGCCACTGAAACCCACCTGCAGTGACTAATTGCAGTATGAGCATTACAGCACTTCCTTACTCTATTAGTATTCCGAGAGTAAGTAAATTAGACTGAGCAACTCAGCAATTACAGCAGGGGAAGCTGCAGGGGCATCTTAATTTGGAGGTGGATAGGATGGGGTTTCCAGAGAGAAAACTGACACTTAAGAAAATTCATCTGTGCTTGATTGGAATGAACTCTTAAATAGTTTCTAATTGTCACAAACCAAAAATAAAATAGATTATTTTTATATTGATTATTTGTTTTTCTAACTCTAGCTAAGGGAGAATTTTTATTAATAGTTTTTGATGAGAAATTTCTAATTGACCGTACTGTTGAATGTAGGACACTTAAGAAATTGAGTCAAGAAATGCATAAAGTCCTTTTTTTTTTCACGGAGTTATTGTTTTGACAAAAAAATGCAATAAATGGAATCATGCTTGACCAGTTGAGATTTAGTTGAGGTTTTGGTGCAGATTGTGTAACAAGTTCTCAAAGTATGGGGGCAGTAGCTGTTCTTTCTCATCCTTTTTGTGAATTTAGAAACGCCTTTCTGGTGTCTAAGTAAGGTAGATGTGGTGGGGTTTTTTCCCTCTTTATTAGGTTTGCTGTTTTGGGCTACGGCATCAAATCGAGTTCAGCGTTTGCTTAGAGGTAAAAAATGTAATTTAGTCAGTTCCTCATACTTTGTACTGACACACGGCATGCGAAGGCTAGCACTTGAGATTTATTTGTGTCATCACAGAGGTAGAGAGAATGCATTACGAAAAGCTGATAGTCCGATTCTTGATGAGCTTTGTGACAAACATAACATCTGCTGTAGCCTTGCTTTTCATCAGCACTGCCTGTGAGCATAGCTTCTTTCTCTGCTTACAAAGTCCTGGCAAAAAAGCTACAATTCCTTACTATTTATAACTACTTAACTAATTTTTACTGCTCTGAGTGATTCTTCGAATTGGATTCAGAGATGGTAATTGGTATTTTATTCAGGTGGTTCAGATGTGATTGGTCAGAAGTCATATAGCAGAATTTTCCCCTCTTTGGTGTGAGAGGAATGATGAGAGGTGGCTTTAGTTAAGTGTGGGCTTAAAACCTGTCCTGGAGGGGGGAGAATCACTGTCAAAGAGATTTAAGGTAGGTTCTGAACCTTTTCCTTTCTTGATTCCTCAGCTCTGCTCTAGGTACCTTCCTGTGTGTACGTGCAGGTTGAAAGACAGCTGGGGTGTTCTCACCAGGCATGTAAAGGTGTAAACCAGTCAGCCTGCTTTCCACAGACACTACTGCTCCTCCTGTGCTTTGGTGTGCAAGGTGGGCTTTGGTTAGAGAATGGCAAAGTCTCCACACTTGCTTATTTTTATGGCTTTTTTTTTTGTCTGGTCAGCAAAAGATTATTTCCTAAAGTATTTCAGAGTTAGATTTCTGATACAGTTCAATTGCACCATTTAAGTCAGGGATAAAACAGAATATTTTCATCGCTCGCTTTCAAACCGAAATGACGAGTGAGAAATGTAATGATGACAGAATGAGGAACACACATCTTTTATTACCAGGGTCTGTGTTGCCTCGCCTCCGGATTAGTTTCTTTTTCTCTAAGGGAATAATTAATGTGTGATATTCTGATTTTTAATGATGGCTAATACAGAGCCAGGTTCTGGTGTAATGCTGTTATTTGAACTGTTTTAATTTATTATGAAGCTATAAAATAACTAAAGCACTTGATGTGCACTGTATCATTAGAATTTGTGCCTAACTCTTTTTAATCTGGTTAGTTATTTTATATGAGAGTAGAATTAGATGAGTGCAGTAGAAATGCCAAGAGGTAGATTTGATGTCTTTATTTAAGAGATAATCAGTTAATCCAATTTCCCAGAACATATGCTAGTTCTGGTGGTTGTAAACCCTTTTCAAGATGACTTGGAGTTTCCTTTTGCTTACTCTAAACATTTTTTCCTACTGAAATATGAGAATTATGTAGTCATAGTGATTTTTTTTTAAGTAATTTTTTACCAAAAAAAAGTAAAAAAAGTCACACAATTGTTGGAAAATATACAGATATGACCATTTTAAATACTGTTATGATTCTGAGACCTAGTACAGCTTTGCAGTTCTTTCATGCAAATAATGAAATTCAATTTAAATAAGTTTCACTGAAATTGGTTTTAAAAGGCTGTCAAATATCCCCTGTAAAAACTTGGTAGGTTTGTTTGTTTCCAAAACACGAACCCTAGCTCCCATCTTGAAAAGTATGTAGAGGTAAAGTATCACACACACATAGCTTGTAATGCCTCCTGCTAGGGAAGGAACTGGCAGGGTGTTTGCAGGACTTCCAAGGTGCTTTATACAATTACTAAGTGAATCCTTCCCACACAGTTTGATGGGAGGAAGCCATGTTCTCGTTTTATATATTGACCAAGAGTTTCTTAATGCTTATAACTGAACTAGGATGAAGTTAAGGAGGTCAGTTGGCACTACTGTGAGATAACTTCATGGATAGCAGTGTACTGATAGACAAATTTTATAGTTGGCCGCAAAGGCAGAAGCACAACTAACTTCTCTTGTCTCACATTGCAGCCTGTAAAGCATATGCCTTGCAGCCTTACATGAATCTAAGGTGTCCAATCTGATTCAGAGCACTATTTAATTAATAAGTACCTTATGAATCTGTTTCTTGTCGTGTCACATCACAATGGCACCAGTATGCAGTCTCATTTGATAGAGCTGCGTATTGCTGACTATTGGTAACAAACGCGTGGCTCAAATGCATTTTCTAGCAGGTGATTCATCACTTTCCCTCTCTCCATTTCAAAACCCATGAACTCTTATCTTGCTGATTCTCTAGATTAGAACAAAACCCGGGCTTGGAAGTTGGGATGTTATTTATACCTTCATTTGTTCTAAATATGCTTCCTTATATCCACTTAAATAACACAAGAAAACCTCTTGCTTTCTCCTTATCTTCTCTTTGAATGACACTGTCCAGTTAACTCATTTATCATGTTGTCTAAGCTCCTTGGCCTACATAAAAATGTCCACTTGTAAAATGCCCTTGAGTTCCACAGACAGCATGTGATGTATGAAATAGAATAAAACCAAACACTTTCTGAGCACAAGTGGAGAGGATTTATGATTCAAGCTTTCTTCTGCGAGAGTGCGTGATTGGTGGGTTCGGACTGTTATGAGTTATTTGTATTGCAGTGAAATATGGAGACCTCTGGAGATTTGTATTTGGAGCCAGCTCTTTCACTGGATATTTTATGAAGGTGAATAGAGAGCTGATGTTCTTCCAGTTCATGTGCTAAATGAAGAGCCAAGTTGGTGTTTTGGATTCACAACTTCTTATTGACACAGTCTGTGTTGACTGGGGAAAATAGAAATGGAAATGTAAAGACTGAGATCTGTTCCGTCTGGTGGAAGCTGTCCAGGAATTTGGAGGGAAGCAACTAATGTGGAAGAAATAAAGGCAAGAGAGACAAGAAGGAGGAACTTGAAAATGATAATATTAAACACTTTGTTGGTAAATGCTCTTTGAAGCAGGGAAATTGGCAAAGTTCTTAGATGTTCTGCCCATGGCTTAACAAATACTACAGAGGAACTTCATTTGTAAAATGAAAGTCCCGGTTTAGTTTTAAACCCCAGCTCCTCTCAAACTCAGTATTTGTATTCCAGTTTCCACTTCAAGCCTATTTCTAATACCTTTTGCTGATAAGCCAACTAACAGTTGAAGTGGCTCCCCATCAAGTTGCATTTTGTTTAATTCCTACTTAAAATTTTTAATTTTTTTTTCCCCTCCAAATTTAATCAGTGTCTTAATACTAAAACACTCTGGTCAGCTGAAACATTTGATTAACTTTGTGTGGTTGCAGTTTTGCAATGAAACTCTGAAAGCAGCCAAGAAGTTTTACACAGCTCCACTGAACATAGCTGTGAATTATTACTGTGGTAACACTCCAAGGAAATAAGTACAGCATCCAGTCTCAGTGGAAGGTTTCTGTCTGATTGGTTTTCCAGTCACAACTTCTTCCTCCTTATGCTACAGAGGCTGGGATTCCTGAGAGGGTGCTGGGCTCAGTCTATTTACAGTGTCCACACAGCTTTCTATTCAGCTGTAAAGATGGGTGACTGTGGCACTGGGCTTTGAGCGAAAATTTAGGTGAAGAAGAAAATACCAATGAATCTGACTAGCGTAGATGGGAGTAAATGTTGAAACTTGCAGACAAATACACAGCTTTTGAAAGCTTCACAGTAAATTATGGGAAGGTTTGGCTTGAAAACAAACCAAGACACCATCTAGTCTATACCTTTTCAGAAGACAAGATAACTTCTACCAAGCTTTTCCTGATAAACGTTCCTGTAATGTTCTTTAAAATCCTTCAGTGCTAAAGCAATGTATCACAGCTCTCTGCTGTCCTCACTGCACAAGTTTTCGTAGTGTCTAGCCTGAATCTGTCTTGCTGAACACTTAAGCCCATTATTCCTTTTTCTGCCTTCAGAGGATAAACAACTTATTAACTCTTTCTCTTCCCCTTTGTATCTTGTACATAGAGCTTTAGAATCAGAATCATAGAGGAATGCTCTTTCAGAGAATATATAAATCTGATTCTTTCAGTCTTTTTCCTATATGTTTCAATAGACCTATGATTATGTGATGTCTTGCTGGGTCTCTGGTAGTTCTGATTATTCTCCTATGGATATTTCATGGTTGATTTGAATCTCTCTTCAAATGCAGTGCTCAGATTTTATATTCAAACTGAGACACTATCAGGCTGGATAAAGGAATTGCTTCACGTATTTTACCTACGGCACTTACTTTGTTTTCTAATATGATGTTCACTTTTGAGCTGTGATATGATAATGCTGATTTTAATTTGTGATCTATTATAAACCTGGTATCCTTATCTGGAAAACTGGTGCTTATCACATTGTTTCCCCCTACTGTTGGTCGTTCGGGATTTTTTTTTTGGTCATTGGTTATATCTCCTGTAATGCTTTGCATATATCCTCACTGAGTTGTACCTGTTTATTTCAGACCTTTTCTTCCCTTTCTTGGGATCACTGGGTATTCCAGTATCATTCCCCTAGCACTCATAACTTTTTCTGTTATCACATTCTATGTTTCTGTTTAATAGTATTTGAGTTTTCTTCCTAAATTTTGTTGTGATTTGTTATGTACAGAAAAAGAGAAGCTGTCTGCTAAAAATCCTATTTGCATCCATTTGCCTGATAGTTTCATTTAAAATACTGCCTTGTGTCTGGTAATACTTAGTACAGATAGGAATATTCAGAAAAATGTCAGAGCAGATGTAAACACTCACTTGGAAAACTTTGAAGGGAGGAGTGAGCTGGTAGAGTCTCAGAGTTCCGTGTGTGATAATATTCTCCCTTAGGTAGAAGCCTGGGGAAAGTGAAGATGGTTCACCATCTTGCCTTGTTGAGGTAACTGTTAAAGACAAACTTGAGGATTTAGCTAGAAGTTCACTTGCTCTTTGGTAGGTGTCACTAGCCGCAGAAAGGAAAGAGTGATGAGAAATAGCAGATTTCTTGCTACAAGGAAATCATATACGATTTCTGTAAAAGATATCTATCTTTATTACTGAATTATTGATCTGAAATTTTCTTGCTATGTAAATCATTCTGAGGTAGGGAGGGAGAGGTGCATTTTTTTCCGGAATCATGTTGTGCTGCTTTTCATTTATTAAGTTGCTGATATTCATGAGGCAAGAGTAACGGTAGTTGACTATTTTTGAAGGGCTATGGGTAGAGATAACTCTCCTCAGCATGATTCTAGTGCTGTGTGTTGGGAGGGAACTCCTGCTTTGCTGAGATGTTATGCCTGGCATTTGACTGTTCTTGTTCCAAAATAGGAATGCCAAATAAAGTTGGATTCCAAAATGGTTCAACTACCCTGAGTAAAGCAGTATTTACAAGGACAAAAATAGATTTAGCATCCTATCACCAGTCCTTTAATGCATGTTTTAAATACTAGGAACTCTCTAGGGGGGAAGGAGTAGGGAGAGTTGTAGTTAAATATAAATAAAATGCCTCAGCAGTACATAACAGAAGAGGTCAGAGGTGGAAAATCACACTTTTTGGATAGCCTGTGACTACACCTTAAAAATTCCTTGAAAGTATGATTTTAAAAAGCAGTTGTCTTCATTCTCTTTTTGATTTAAAGAATTTTAAGATGGAGTAGTTAACTGAGATCAGGTTGCCAGTGGTATAATTATGCCATTTAATTATATACTGTCATGTCTAGATGACCTTGAAATTTATTGACATAGAATTATCAGTCCCCAGCTTTTTCCATCTTTCCAATTTTTGCAGCACCATGAAATTTTTCCTACCTCTAGACAGACCTACCTGGCATCTCATCCATGACCACAAATCAATTAAATGGTCTTGCCAGGCTTGCAGAATTTTACACAGAGAAATCCAGCAGTTGTCATTTATAGCAGGCTGTGGAGAAGGCTTTGTAAAATGTGATAGGGTAGGAAGTACCACCCACCCTCTGGGAGCTAGGCCAGCCCGTGTGGGGAACCGAGAGCTGAAAAATCATCTCTGACAAATAAGGATAATTGAGGGAAGGAACCTGGGTCTATAATGTGTTTGTGTCTACAGGTGAAATAGTGGTAGAAAAGCTTCAACTGACCAGCTCTTAAAGTCACCTAAAAAGGACTTCGGAAAATAGTTTGGGTTTTAAAAAATTCTTCACTTGTGTTCAAAGTGAACTTGAAACTTGAAAATGTTATCTGGAGGGGAAAGGGGAAGCTCCAAAACAATGAAGATAACCATCATTCCAGTTTAAGCATGGAGCACTCTCAATGTGGAAGGCTAATGCTGAGTGACTGAGAGCAAGGGCCAAAACCTCGGAGTTTTGCTAGTGTCATGGTGAGTGCCTTCAGACAGAAACTATGAGCTTTGTTTTCCTGAAGACCTTTTTCATTTTGTGTAAGTGTAAGTCTGAGTTCCTCATTCAGGGACCACAGCACAGCTTCTTACACTGTGGATTTGAATTTAATCCTGAACCTGAGAAGTATTTTCTGATAAAATTTTCATGAAAGTATCTGTTTCAACAAAGTGATATTTTTCAATGGAAAATCCATTCCTTTATATAATCTCTAACTAATTTATCTGCTACTGAAATACAGCTGATACCCTTTGTGCTATCAAAAAACTCCATCCTCTAATCCAAAGCATGTTGGCAAAGATTTCCCAGAACCAAGCAAAGAACAAAACTCCTCAAAAGAGAGATGCCAGAAGTTCTTGAAAACGCAGCAAATATATGTGATAGTCTTTATAAAGGGAATTTGTGTCAAATCATTTTAGTCTCAACTAGTATTTTCAGAAATGAGGCCCTACAAAAATCAAAAGAAACAGGGTAATGTACATTTACCTGAATTTGAAAGGAGCAGAACAAACTCTAGAAGTGTTAGTGGCTCTATTTGCTTCTTTTAATTATTATAATGTCTGGGCTACCTCATTCACTGTGGCAGACGATACTATTTTGTTTTCATAGGTATTGCTAATGCACATGGAATGTTTTGAAATATAGTCTGTCTTTGTTGCCCAATGAGATGTCAGTTCAGAGGGTATTAGAGAGGTTAGGAACTAACATAGGTCCTTGGCCAGCAGTTGCTTGTGGAGGAGGGAATAGAAACTTCTCAAGTGACAAATACTAAAATGGGGGAAACAAATGCTTTCAGGGTAGGCTTGGATGAGAGTGTTCTTGTGCGGAAGAATCAAGTGACAGCGATACACATCTCTACGTCTTTAGAGCTGGGAACAGAGTCTTGGAGGTTTTTGACAGTTAAAACGGAAAGTGTGTCTGGAGGCAGTAACCACATCCAAGCTGCTCATTCCCTGAGGGGGAATTTGCCAAGACTGTCAGCAGAGCTGCCCGAGTGGAGGGTTTGCGTGTCTTCATTCACGCTGCCTCTCAGATCTCCACAACCCTCAGGGACTGGCACATTGCTCGTTCACTTGGTTTAGTCTTCCTCAAAATTTCCTTATCTCTAGACAGTTACTTATATGTTTCTGGTGGCATCCAGCATTGATGGTTGTTTTGATATGGTGATAACCTTTCACATTGCATGCTAGATATCTCTGAATAATTTCTGCCTGTTATCTTTCACGTACTCCCACACTAATAAGCACTTTTTAATGGAGTCATTATATAAACCTGTAAAATTCCTTGTATAACATTTTAGGAATGCTTCATCTGGACGTTCAGAAGGCTCAAAACTCTAGTTTACAGTATGGGGACAAGGAGCTGTCTGAAGTCTAGAAAGTCTTGCTTTAGCATATGGAAATAGTTAAAACAAAAGTAAGGTTTAAAACCTCTTTTTAAAAGCGGTGAATATGTATTGAGAGCACTCTCTAATATAGCAGAGGACAAGTGCCACAATCTACCTAAATCTGCCCTTCCTTGCTTTCCAAGAATAAGAAATGAATTGCCCGTATTTAGATACATGGTACACAATTGTCAGGTGATTTTATATAAAATTTTACTTTGTCACTTAGCAAAAGCTTAAGAAAAACATAATCTAATTTTTCTGTAGTTAGCATGTGTAGCTATGCACATACGTGACTTCTGCCCAAACAAGATCCTCTCTAAAAATACTGCTTCGTTGTTGTTTAAGGCATATGGTATTAGGATTTTATGGACCACAAATGTGACAAGCTGACTCCTGCTGGAGCAGGTCCAGAGGAGGCAATGAGTCTGGGGAAAGGACTAGAAGGAAAGTCTTATGAGGAGAGCCTGAGGAAGCTGGGGTTGTTTATCCTCGAGAAGAGGAGACTCAGGGGCGACCTTGTCTCTCCCTACAACTACCTGAAAGGAGGATGTAGTCAGGTGGGGGTCGGGCTCTTTTCCCAGGCGACTACTGACAGGATGAGAGGGCATGGCCTGAAGCTGTGCCAGGGGAGGTTTAGGCTGGGTATCAGGAAGCACTTCCTGACAGAGTGGGTGATCAGACACTGGAATGGGCTGCCCGGGGAGGTGGTGGAGTCACTGTCCCTGGAGGTGTTTTAAGAAAGGCTGGATGTGGCACTTAGTGCCATGGTCTGGCTGATGTGGTGGTGGTGGATCATAGGCTGGACTTGATGATCTCAGAGGGCTTTTCCAGCCTCTGTGATTCTGACTTTTACTGGGGGGGGGGGGGGAGACAGGGGAGTGGGGGGAAATGTTCGTTTTTAAACTATCAGGGTTTTTGGCCCTTGAAACTTTTCCCCCTTTTTTTTTTTTTAAGATCAAAATATTCATCAGTTTTGAGCCAAACATGAAATCACTTAGGGATTATCCAGCTCTGTTTATAAACTCTTCTGCTGTAATCACTCTTTTCTAGTTCTCAGTCTTTCTGCAAGATGTTGAGATGCATCCATGCTGCATGAATTGGTATAGTCATGTCTTCTTTTGGGCTTTTTCCTGGAAAGGAGAAGCTGATCAGGTAATGGGAGAGGAAATGCATCAGGGAAGCCAAATGGGGGGACTTTGCTTTGGTCCATCTTGATTATTCTTGAACAAACTGTGTGAGAGGAAGCAGCTGGCTTTGTGTGGTGAGAATGACGGGAAAAGGGAGTCAGAAACATCACCTCTGTACAGGGAGTCTGGTTTTGTGAGGATCTTCTCACATTCATGTGCTATAAGCATTGCAAGATGTGTGAAGAGTCAGCTGTCCCTCTTGTCTCTTCACGAATCCAGGTCTGCCCTGCCTGGGTTCGCACAGGAGACAGGGAGCTGTGTCTAGCGTTTGTTGGGCTGTGCTTTCCCAGTGATGTGGCTTACAAAAAGCTCTTCTAAGCCCTCCTTCAGAGCTGTGAGGGACATGAAGCCTCCCCAGGGAGGACCTGCTGTAGGCTCAGCGTGGCTGGCTTCCTGCTGTGCTGGGGGGTCAGGCAGGAGAGGGAGTGTTCTGGCTAAAGGTGATAAATGTAAGCACACAGCATCCCTTTGCCAGAGGAACTAATGGCTGTGCATAGGGATAGTCCTGACTTCCTCTTACAGATTGGGGTTTTTTGCATCTGATTTTGTGGTTTGTTTTGTTTTGTTTTTTTACTTTGTGATTACTGATTCTGATCCAGTTCCAGATGAGATAGAGTATTAGATTGAGTTCTGACACCTGAAAATAGGACTAAACCCCTGTAACATTTATGGCAGTGCAGGATAATGAAAGTATAACACACTACCAAGCAGCAAACTGGGGAAATCTGGCCATGCTTGAATCTGGAAGTCTGGCCTTTTTAGGTCACATTGATAGGAATATGAATTACTTTTGGCTACTTGGATGTAGACTTTCAGTTGCAACTTCACTGAACTGTCACAGTTACCCCTTGCTGTTTGAAAACAAATTTGGAAGCCTACCTTACTTCTGAAAAACAAAACCAAATTTCTTACGAGAAACGAGAGTCACATTTTTAAACATCTGCAATATGAAGAACCAATTTTCTAAAGCCTAGAAAGCCCCATATATAGATAAATCTTTTGCTCTTTCAAAGCGCCTGGCCTCAGGTCTGTCTGCAGAATGCATTAGAAAATCCTAGCTGGGACTTAAATATGTTTTTCTTCCAACTGCTGCAAAAAGGGCACCCATATGTCCCACAGTGCATCTGAGGAGGAGCCTCAATGTCCATATGGGTGCAGTTAAATAGCCAGTAATATTCTTCAGCTCGTGAGAAGAAATGTCTGTGTCCAGAGCATCTCATTGGAGATCCTTTCCTTATAATCATAAAATACAGGAGAAAGCCTAGCCATTTAACACCCAAATATTTGGCACCTCCAGTCTCAGTGCTGTTCCTCCACAGCCGTGCTGGCTTTTAAAGTCCTCTTTTTATTAAACTATTAAATTGGGAATTTTTATTACTCCCAATTTAGCACTTCTAATAAAAAGTTACTGTTAAAAGCCTCTGTGGGTACTGAAACTTGCAGCTGTGATTGCTCTTGATGGAAATAAAGACAAACTCAGCTTTTAAAGCTTGCCTCTGTCAGGTGGTGGCTCTGAATAGGAGGGAGCTGGGTGGGATAGGAGCTGGGAAGGAATTACAGCAGCAGGAGAAAGGAGAGAAGGTGGCAGCAGAAGTGAAATATTAATTATGTATTTGTGGTGCAGTGCTAGTTACAGTGTGGAAATACCTCCAAGTCTGGAAATAATCAAAAGCCACTCACTGCTTTAATACAGTACTTATTAAAGCACAGCATCAGTATTTGGTAGTAGGGGCTTGACTCTCACTGGGGACTTTGAATAATTTTACCATTAATGTAAAGTGGTAGTATACAGTGGTCCTGGCTAGTGTATAGCTCAGAAAAACTGTAGCAGCAGGGTGAGGTAGCATGTGGCTACAAATCCTGGAAAGCAGATGCTTGAGATTGTTACTAGTTGTAAAGGGCAACTTGAACTGGGAATTCAAAGCAAAAATAAAAGAAATATCAATATAAAGAGACTTATGTCTTTTTGTCTCTTTTATGTCCCACTTCCTAAACTGATGTAATTGTCTTTTTTAACCAAGAGGAAAAAATATTTTGAAGTGCAGAATATGTTTTTAAACTGCTGGAAATAAATCTTTTCATTAGAAAAAACTACCAAGATGGAAACTCTGATACAGTGATCTAGAGTTTTCTGTCTTAAGTCAGTCTTTTTTAGGGTCCCTTTTTCTCTCTTTAAGTATAATATGTGGGAGGAAGGTCGAACCGTATTTTCAATTAGTGAGGTTGAATTTAAAGTTACCGGACTGGATTGCGGGAGTCAGTCTTGGGATGAAAGGAATATTGCAGCCATGAATGGTGTCTCCTGCAGGGCCTTGGAAGTGTCCAGGAGTATTGCTCTTCTCTGCTGACTGCTTTTCCCTCTGCCTAGGAAATGAGGCTGCTTCCCTAGAGGGAGGTTATATGGCTTGTGGTCTAATTTGTGTTTTGTTCCAAAACCAAATACAGAACTGTAGACCTCTAAAATAAAAAACATAATAGCACAAAACTGTACTTAGATTTGTTGAACAGAATTATAGCAACTGAACAGTAGGTCAGATATCTCATGGTTTACAAAGCACTGCTGAAAGCTTGGGAAGGAAATATTCTTTCATTGAAAAGAAAACTGAGTCTGCCTTCTGTTGGAGCTGTATTTCACGCTTCTGATCTGACTGTGCGCTCGGTTACGTCAGAGAGCAGGTCAGTCCTGCCTGATCCATTCTCAGAAATGCTCCTCAGGTTGCACCTTTTAGCAATGTGACAGAGTTAAATTTAGCTCCACTGATTTTACTGAAATTTTCTTGAATATAACAGTGCTGAAATTAAACAACAAACAGTGGGGGTTGCTGAGTCTGAATGACCGTTTTGGTGCTGTCTCTCTTCCCTCAGTTCTCCCATCTCTTCCTCACAGTATGTGAACATGAGGCAATGTGGTTTTTTTAATCAATTGAAAGTTTACCTGAAGCCAAAGCCAATGTGGGCACACAGTATCTGGGCAACTTTAGATGCCTTTTAGGACAGTGGTTTTTAAGTGATGGCAAGTGTCAGCTTTCGGCAGTTCTGCACAACTGCAGCAGTTCAAGACGTGGCACTGGTCCCAGCTCTCCCCTCTTTTGCAGGCTACCATTTCCACACCCCATAGTGGGAGAAATTGGGTGTCCACTAAGCTGTCCCAGTTTAGTCCTGTGCTCTTCTGTCTGTGGTGTGTGCAAAGGCATTTCTCAGACCAGGCAGTCCTTGTGTTTCTTTCTGTGACTCTCCATCCCTTGAATAAGTCATATTAGCCATTTTTTGGGAAAGAGACATCATCCAAAAATAACTGGTTTATGATACTGCCATTCTATTAGTTGTTGATCTGTGTGATAGATCAGGCCAAGTTTTTTAAAAGAGAAAACGGTGTATTCCTATAGCCAGTCCTTAGATATACATTAGCATGGCTGGCTGACTTCTGAACAGTGACTCAAGCTTCTGATGGGTGAGGAAAATCAAACTGCAACAAATGAGAGGAGTGTAAAAGTGAACAAATATTTTGATGTGACCCAGTGAAAAGTTAAAGAAAATTCTTCTGTTGTAGGGAGACGGAGAGGAATATGCCTTTCCGACAGCACTAATCAAGCATACTGACTGTTTATATTTCTCCAGGGCTAGAATCGGGGCAGGGGGGACACAGGACTGATTCTTATGAATATTTAATATATATATTTTTTAAATGTTTAATCAACTTGGTGAATTAAGGAGTCTTGCAATGAACAGATGAAGTATTAGACTCTGTGGAGTGAAGACAAGCATTTAAATTAAGAAAACAGCATGATAAGATTGCACAAGCTGAGTCCAAGAACCCTTGATCTAGAGATTTAATGGATGGAAGGAAAGACAAGCAGGAATATATAAAAAGATTCTATTAGTGCCCTGGGGTTATCTGAGGAAAAAGGACTTTTCAGTGTGAGAAATTAATTTGGAAATGTTTACTTTTCATCCAGATATTTTATGAGGAACCCTATGGCAGAGAATAGAAAGAACAGAAGATAAAGAATAAAAGTAGCAAAGGAAGATAGGATATTTTAGAGGTTCTTTTCCAGGATTTTTTCACATTCCTGTACAGTGTAGCTTTCTGCCTTTTATAAAGGGAGATAAAAGCTGTAGGAGAAGCATAATCTGACGAAAGTCATCTGGGCCTTGGGATAAAAGGAATAAATGTCTGAAAAAGGATGACAAGTGTATAGTCATTTCTCCTGTCAGATCTAACATGAAATTGGAGAAACAAGAACACAACCTTCACCAGTCTACCTCTTACACCACCAGGAGTAGAGATCTGAAGCAGTGGGAGGACACATATAGATGCATTGTTCAATTCACAGGGGAATAAAAATGCTGCTGTTGTACAACTGAAAGAAAATGACCAAAAATTTCCAATATGTGTATTCTAGGAATGAATGCAGTCAAGTTTTTGGTTGAAAACTAACTAGAATGCGATCAGAGAATGATTCATGGAAGGCAAAAGGCTCTTAATTTTTGTCTGTATTAAAACGTAGGTTTTGTTTATTAATGTAGATTGTACACCCCCACCCCCCAAAAAAAACCCAAACATTTCTAAGCATATGTAATAGGTAGCAAGGTCTCTGAAAGGTCATTTTCAAAAAGCCGGGGCTTGATGCATGTTATTTAAAAATACTGCTACTATAAAATTTCCTCAACATTTCAGCTTCAGGGATAGTTTTTACTCTTGTTCCTATTTCTGGACTTTATGTGTAAGTAGCACAGGCACTATCATAAGGGCTGACCAGGTCCTTGCACCATGCCACTCTTCTCTAGTTGCAGACAAATATTTCTTTCAGAAACTCAGAGAAATTCACAGTGTTGAGAATAATTACCGATACGTGTATTCTGATTCCCAGCAGAGAATTAATGTTTTGCAATATCATTACTTCAACTTTTACCCAAGATTAAAGGGAAGTTGTTCATTCTCTGCCTCTTCTGTTCATGGTGTCCATGAACTCTGCCTGTAAAACCATGACCTCTTGGTCTCATTGCCACCCTTCAGCACCAAGGTCCATGCCAACTTTGTGCTCCTCAGCACTCATTTTTGTGGGGTTGCTTTTCTTAATAAAAAAATGGATAGAAGGACATCTTCCTTCCTTTTGCTCCATGTATGCCTGTATGACCTGGTTTAATGGTGACCTGGCAGTGCTGGGTGAATGGTCGGACTTGATGGGCTTAAAGGTCTTTTCCAACATAAACAGTTCTATGATTCTATATAGTACACTGTATTCTCTGTTCTCTACTTCTCTGGAGTGCTTCATATTCCCTTCATCTTCCTTCCTTTACTCCTCTCTTCTACCTTGACTGGTATTTCATCTGTGCTCAAAACTCTTCGCTTCTTCAGTCTCTTTTGTGAGGTAGAGACTAGGACTTAATGATCAAGGTGGAGAGAAGCCTTCAGCCCCTGCAGTGGCCTAGATACATTTCATACAGCTTCCTGGTCTGTTACTGAAACAGCTTAATATTTCCCTATGTGTATCAGGCACTGCATCACTGCACAGCAGTGTCCTGGTGGACAGACTCGTAACAACCCCATTTCCACTAAGCTGCGTTCTTTTGGAACCAGCTTTGTTTAGGCATGCCCAAAGTTCATTAATGCATAGCTAAAGGAATTGGTACACTTGATGAACATACAAAAAAAAATAACTTTTTAATATTTCATATGTCTTGAGTACTGAATTTATTCTTTCTTTCTTTGCTGTCCTTTAAACTGTCCATTTTCTGTGTAAGAGGGTTGGTCATGTGGTGCAGAATCGGCACAAGCAACATGGTTGCTATCTGCATGAACCACTTCCTCACCCAGGATGGAGATAAGCACTGCTAAAGGGGTTTATCAGAGTCCCTGCCAGCTTCAGGATGCAATGCTTGTGCCAGAGCTTGCTGAAGGAATTCTGAATTTGTAGCTCAATCTCCCGATAAATGCACTTTTCTTCTGCCACTCGCTTTTCTGTGTTTACTTTCCACAAATATTGTAGTAAATGATGGGATGATGACTGGCATTTTATAGAATAATTCCAGAAAGTCATCTTCTCAGCTCAAAACCATCAAATCTCAGAAATGTCTTCTGTTCTTTATTTGTTCAAGTAAATTTCTGAGCTAGAAATCCTTAAACAATGTTCTAGTTTGTTTTGAAGTTAAAGAAAACATAAGGAAAGGTCTGTTCCTGGGAAACTTGCAAATGGAAAGTGACAGCATCTGATAAATAGATTATATTGAAATATTTGCACAAAAACTTCTCTGGGAGCTGGGTACAGTTTGTTCATGGACACGTAGAACAAAGATGGGATACTAACGTGTCACTTGACTTGCAGATATTCCCTGGGAGATTCTTACCAAAATGTTTAAACTTTTTTAGGTAGAAGTAAAGGAGATTGTGGAGAGGTTGAAACATCCATTTTACTTTGCCTGTCTTCCAGGCTTGTGTGTCTATTCCTTTCCCTATGGTCTCTAATCTCCCATTTGACCAATTAGACACAACAGCACAGTCAGACTTCAAGGGCTGAATGGCAGTGTGAGTGCCTCCAGCCCAGTTGAGAGGTTTGTGCATTGCTCTTCCATCCTGGGAGGAGAACTAGAAAATTCCTGTCTCCAGCATCAGTGTCCTACTTCTGCTGCCTTCATGCATGCAATGCTGCTGGCCTCTCTTCCATCTGAGCAGATTGCCGCACAGGCTCTGATTGCCTGCCAGCCTAAAACTCTCCACCAGCTTTAATAGCATGTGTTAGCAGGAATTGTTATGTGCATTCCCAAGTAACTCTTGAAAGGGAAAGTGCCATGTTCAAAGGAAACAATAAAATACTTGTGCAGTCAAAGAAAAAAATCTTACTGAAGTATAATAATGAAATTGGTAAAGTTCCTTCAGGAACAATAGGTCTTATCAGAGCCCAGATACAGCTGAACAGGATGCAGCAGAGTATCCCCATACAATTATTTAGGCTCTTCACCTGGCAAAACTAAGAGGTCTAGGAAGCCCCACCTCTCCCTGCCATGTGCTGTTGTGCTCCGCAGCAAGTGTGTGACCATGTTTATGAATAGGTGTGTACTGGAACAATTTGAGAGCTCTGGGGTGCTAAACATTTGTGGGTTTCCAGACCCTTCCATCTGAAAAAAACTTCCTCTGGGTCATCCTGGAGGGAATGAGGGGAGCTGGTGAGCATGGTGTTACCCATGTACAGCTGCTATTATCTTGTCGTTACTCTTTTAAATAGAAAAATTTCAAAGTCTTTTTTCTTACACACCTGCAGAGTCTTATTTTCTCACATTTTTAGTTTTACTTTGGTTTTTTTTTGGTTTTTTTTTTTTAGAGGAAGGGGAAGGCATTTCCTAGCTCTATAAATATGGATGATGGGATATTATAAAAACATTACAGCTGGATTAAGCAGCTGATTCCTTGGCTTGGAATAGAAGAAAGCCTGGAAAATTAAGAAACAAATGTTCTGTGCAGGAAAAAATAAAAATATTTTCTTGTCTCAGAAATAGCTCCCTGATCCTATGTGTGCAATGCTCTTCTCTCATTGCTGACTGCAATGTGTTTGTGTTTTATGCCTCCACCATTTTGATGACCATTTAAAAACTTGAAAGAAACTACTTCACTGTCTTTTTTTTTTTTTTTTTGTGGCCCACTGACTCTTCTTTACAATCTCTGCTCAGTGTAATCCCTGAATAACACCTTTTAGCTTGAGATGATATTTTTCCTTTCTTGCTTTTGTATTTTTCTGGTAGTTTTTTTTAATGCACTTGCTTTGTTCTATGGGATCATGAAAGAGATAAGTCGTTGCTAAGAAGCTGTTCTGAAAACACCTTTACTGCTCTAGCCTGAAAGACAGGACTGTGTGCTAAAGCATCAGCTAAAGATCTGCCTTATGGTTCATCTTTTTTCTCACACATGCTGGCACAAATGTGCACCCAAAGAAGCCACATGCTGAGACCTTTTCTGATCAGAGGCTGCACCTGAACTGCAGAGAAAAAGCAGTCTTAGGAAGTAGCTGTAAATCTCTGGTCTTGAAAGACACTGAGTGAGCCCATAGGAGACTTCATAAAAAACTCAGGTGAGCATGTGGTTGAAGCTCCTTAGTGTCCTTACCCAGGGGATCCTGGGCAGACAGTTCTTTCCATCTTTGCAGTGTTCTTTGTGGTGAAGTTTTCACTTACTCAGATGACTTCCTTAGGGTCTCATGAAGGTCCCTCTTAGAGATTTTGTCAACCAGTTTCTATAGAGGAACTTTGTAGGTAGTATCGCCAAAGAATTTGGTCCCTCAGCTGGGAATATAAAAATATTTTCATCTAACAAGGTCTTTTTTTTGGTTTTTTTTTTTTGCTGTGTCATTTTTTATTTGGTTTGTTGTTTATTTTAGAACAGCAATATGTCCTTTTCTTGTAAGCAGCTTCACTGCTCAAGAGCTTTTATCAAACCCTTGCTGGTCTCACCAGCCTCCTACTTGTCCAGATTTTCTCCAGTACCAAGTAGTTTGGGGTTTTCTCCTTTTCTTCCATTCCTCCTACTCACCTTTTCCCCATTCCAATATGATTAAATGGATAATAACTAGAAGCTCTCCTCGGATTAAGAGATGCAGAAAGATAAATATCTACATAAGAAAGGAAGTCAGAAAACTGAAAGGTACAATCAAAACAATAATAATTCTGATCTGGACTCACTCTTGAGTACTTTGAATTACTTTAACATATAATTTTGGCTACTAGAATCAGATTGCTGCAGAACCATTGCAGTTTGTATCTAAATCAGGAAAGTAAGATACTGGTCAGATAACCGGGTTGCGTGGTCCCTAGGTGAGAGGAAAGTGGCTAAAGCTTGGAAGAAAAGGCCAGATGGTCAAAACATCCATTTGACCAATTGAGTGAATGGCTGTGAAACATTTACATTGAAGAACGTCTGTAATTCATGGTGACAGATGCAACATGAAAACCACTCTCTTCCATGCTCTAGGGAACTGGAAAACTAAAACAGTTGTAATAAACCAAGCAAAGTTTTTGTGAACATGACAGACTCTGCTCCTGGTTCACTTTCCTTGCTGATCTTGATAAAAGTTTGCTGTAAGATTTACCAAGAAACCATCAGGTACTTTCACATGCTGTCAGGGACTATTGTACAACCAGCAGCTCTAACGTCACTCAGAGAGAGTTGCTTCTTTGCAAGTGGTGGGATTTGTATCACTGACTTTTTTATTCTCCGCCCCCTCCAAGATCCGTGCTCTTGCAATGCTGTGGGCTTTGCTATATATTAGTATTGTTTAATATGGCTTTAGGTATCATTAAATGACTGTGATATAGAACTCATATGAAAGGGAGAAATGAAGACGCATTCACAGCTCAGATTATCAATGAGAGTCTTGCACAGGTTTGTTTAAATTCTCGTAGTGTGAGGCCTTATCATATGAGGTCTTTAAGAGCAGTAATGGCATGAAGAAGGAAAAAAAGCTGAGTAGAAATATATATACAGAAAAAATAAGTGTTTCTCAGGAAAAGCCTTGAGGATTTATTCACTGAGTTATCAGACAAGTCTTAAAAACCCAGAGAATGTATCTCTCACAAAGTCATGGTGGATCAATAGCTGTGTTTTTAACACCATTGTGTGCATCTGAATTTTATCTCAAAAAGCTGCTTTTGTTTAAGGCTGCAATCCGTAAGAATGCATTTGCCTGGGTTTATATCTACTTTCCTGAATAATCTCTTAAAGCAAACAGTCTTCTTGACTAAGTGGATGATGTCTGATGTGGTGTGACGCTTCACTAGTGCTCTTTTAATGTACCAGCGTGTGGAATCTGAAATGGTGAAGGATGGAGTCCCCTAGGAGAAGAATGTCAACCTCTCACCAAAATCACTTGTGGTATGGAGGGCACACAGCTTTTAGAGAAAAATCCTTCCAGAGGTTATGTGGATGTGATCCAGGGCCTGTTCCACCGGCACTGAGACCATGGAAAGCTGCTGTTGGGTTGGGCCTCAGTCTGGTGCCTTTCATTTGCATCTTTATTTACTCAGACTATTTAGCAGCTTAAAAATCATTGTTACAAATAAAAGAAAGTTGTTCTTAAAGCAATCCATAGGCTTCGACTGCAGATATTTTAGCTTTCATTTAATTCTACTTCAATTTTTGACTTTTGATTTAGTAGCCTGCATAAAACTGATTTAAAATAACCATTGAAACAGAGTATATTTTATATTTTCTTAATCTTTCAGATTGATATTTTGTTTTTCAGATTTTTGTAAAAATTCAGTAGAGGGAATTTAAACACTGTGTTGAAATAACCCAAAATCTACAATAGAAGAGAAAAACCCCTAAACTCAGATTGCTTTGCACGGAAGGTATTATATTATGCATTACAGTTTAGCTAAGACCCATTCAAGGAGAAACTTCAACAGCTTGCCAGGGGCGGTCTCCATAAGCTGCGGCTGCTGTTAGAGCCTGCTGTAAGTATTCTGCTGGTTTACAACTGGCAACTGTTAAACTTGGCACAACCCACATGAAGTGCTTAGATAAAAAAACAATGTTTTTTTAATCATGTTAATAAATATCAAGAAGAATCAACAATCACATCAGTGGTGAGGACTCATTAATAAATACTGTTTTATCTCAGTCATAAAGCTGCGTCAACCAGGTGCTTGGAAACAAAACAGGTTTCATGTTAACAGCAGATCCACTGAACTGCAGTGGGTTTGTCTTTATGGCACGTCTTTATTTACATTTGCTGAAGTCAAGTGGTTGTCCTTGGCACTTTGAGCAGATGATCTGGGTCCTCCAGTTCTGCTGAGAACTATGTAAGACAATATCTGTAATATAATTTCATGTTATCATTTGGGTTTTTTAAATGAGCTGTTTATAATGAAGTTTCTTAAAGCTAGGATTGACCTTTCTGAATTCTATCTACAGAATGTTCTACATCTGAAAACTATGGCAAATATTTTTACATCTATTTATAAGCCATACGCTTGCCATATATTTTGTAGCATAGGCTTCTGTTTCTCCTGAGTTCTCCTTCCAATATTACACACACCATGTACTTGCACATGCTACATATCCTATACTCCACATGCTACGAAAGTCATAGTAGCATTGATGCTTCCTCTTTAGAAGGTACTTAAGATAATTCAGGGAATATGGTAACCCTGCTTGAGGAACTGGAATGGAAACCTTTATCTTAATCACTGTTTTCTATTTATGTCATTAATTTGGAAAGCAATTTTAGCTGCTCTTGCACATTTTGAATTGCACTAGTGCTGCTCGGACTTGTTGCCCATTCCATCCATTCATCTCTCTCAAAATCTTTCTTATATTTAATATAGTCTTAAAGTAGATCATGTTCAGTGGCCAAAATATAGAAACTTCTCTGTTTCATCCAGCATGTGAGCCTCATGATGTGAGTGTCTTCCTATATAAGCACTGCAATTTTGGTCCTGACTGCCTCAGGAGCTGACTGGAAAAGAATAGAATATAATCATAGAACATTTTGCATTGGAAGGGACCTTTAAAGGTCATCTAGTCCAACCCCTGAAGTCCTGAAGGGCCCCAATAAGGTTTCCCTGGAGCCTTCTCTTCTTCAGGCTGAACACCACTATCTCTCTCAGCCTGGCCTCCCAGCAGAGGGGTTCCAGCCCTCGCAGAATTTTTGTGGCTTCCTCTGGACCTGTTCCAACAACTTTGTCTTTCATGTCCATGGAGGAGAGTCTGGTTTCAGAATAGTGCCTGCTGGTAGGTGAGCATGTGCTGGACTTTTTGTCAAAACACCTCTATCTTATATTCAAATAATACAGACCTGAAACGAGTCAGATTCCAAGCAGATATCAATTATGTCAGCACCATTCCTTGAGTGGATCTGCCAGTTTCCTGCAGGATTTGCTGCAGGATGCTGGCAGAGAAATAGAGGATGTCAGCAAAGTTGTTGCACAGCAGTATGTTTGGCATGTGGCCATTTGCTACAAATTGCCCTCAAAAGCTTTACATCATCTTGGAGCACTGAGCTATTTAGCGTGTTAAACTTCATGCACTTAGGTGTCCTAATTGAGTTCCTTATATAGGCAAATTGTAATGTTCTAGCTGGCAATGCAGACATTGGTAAATCAGTATACATGTATATCAAATCAGGAGTCCAGGGTCCAATTTCCAGAAAAGGAAATTGGATTGTAGTGTTAACATGACAAGTTTTGAGATTTTTCTTTGCAGCCATAGAGGGGTTTTGAAGCCAAGAAGCCATGCAGGGATAGAAGCTTCTTCAGGAAAGACATAAAGAGGGAGAGAGAGGTTAGTTTCTCCTGTCTCCAGGTTTCTGTTCTATCACCAACACCCTTCAGATGTCAAATTAAACATGTTTTCAGTCATGCAAATTGAGCATGAGACTTAGAGTTTCATTTCAAGAATTCCAGTTTCATATCCCCTTAAACTGTACAAGTCTCCTCACTTGTAATCTGACTGTGCTTTTTGATGTCAAAAAATTGCCAGATAGGAGATTCCAGATTGAACCTCTCACTGGCTGTGGGTACTATGAATTTAGAAAAAGATCATGAGAAAATCACCAGTTCTCAGTTCCCTTTCACCTGAGAAAGTTCATGTCCTGCTGATGATTTGCATATTGTCTAAGAAAACTTGCTCTTGAAACAACTTGTTCTTATTTTGATGATATTATTGGGCTTCAGAGGACTGTATCATCTTCCATGACAGTGTATCTTCCATTTTGCCTGTGTTTACAAGAGGAAATACATTTCCAATTCCCATTTCTCATCGGGCAGCAGCAGGAGTTTCCACCCAGCTCCATCAGAACAGACACCTTGAGGAGATCTAATCTCAACTTCTTTTCTTTACAGAGCTTGTTATAGCTGGTCATCCACTGAGAGTCGGGTTTCTTGGGCAAAAAAAAAAAAGGGGTCATATCGTATTCTTTTATTTCTCCGCTAGGTTTTCATGGCATGGTAAGTGCTCCCTGTTGAGGCAGCGAGTGGGATTACAACCCTCCCAACCACATAAGTGTTATATTCAACCTTGTAAGTGAAGCACATAATGCTCTTAATGCTGTCATAGTTTGCAAGTGTCAGCTGTAGGGTTTTCTGTGCTCTCTCTGTTCTTAACATTTTCTATCTCAGAAATTTCTAATACTTTTTGTATTTTGCATTTTTTGTATGTATGTATTTTAATATATCTCTCCACACATTTCTGTGGAGCTGTGATGCAGACACTATAAAGAGACCAGAAAAGATTACTTAGGGTCTTTGTAAACTCCAACACTCCAATCATATGGCGGTCACAAGACTTTTTGTGTGAAGGACTGGGGTTTTCTGGACTTTAAAAATATTTCAAGTACTCTGTGGTTAACTTTTTCCATTATAGAAACTAACAGGAGAAAATCAGCAGAAAAACAACTGTTTGTATATTTTTTAATAATGAAACCAAGTTTTTCTATTTACAGTGTTTGACAAAACTATTATTTTAGTTCATAAAATAGTAAAACAAATGGGTTTTCTGAGCGCTAAGAGGAAATTTGAGAAAGTAAGGTTTCCAGTGCAGGAAGCTGACCTGATCATAGAATGTCAAAAGTCATGGCATGCACAAGAACTCTTGAAATACAGTCCCCCTCTCATGCCCTCTGTCCCCAGCCATAATCTTGCACTCGCTCCTTTATGGCTTTTCCAGGATCTCTGTGTGCTCAGATTGTACCAGGGGTCTTGGCTGCCAAGCTGCTCGTTTGCTTCATTTCCCGCTTTAATGCGGCCCAGTTTTATGCTATGAAACACAAACAGTAGCAGGAAGTTTAACTGAAAACATGAATGTAGAAGCTCGGAAGGTAGAACAAAATAGAGTTTATGGAGATGGCTGAAAATAGCCATGGCCATATGGATTTCACTGGGTGTGCGCAATATGCTGAGGCCAGCTATTTTTTTTGGTAGCAGTTATCTGCTCTCTGTTTTCAAGTTCTCTAATTCTTAGTTTGCATTTAGCACCTCAAAGCCATTCAGGAGGAACATACTTTAAGCATCATTACTGCACAAATTGGTAAACTGGGTATAAACATTTTATAAGCAACATGTCCAGTCTTATTTTTTGTGGTGGGTTCTGTTTGTTTGAGGTGGTTTTTTTACTTTTATTATTATTATTTATTTACTTTTTGTTTGAGGTGCTTTTTTTATTTTTTTATATTTCTTTTTCAATGAAAACATTCTTTCACAGCTGTTAGCTTACTGGGTCGAAAGTTAGTAGTGTCTCTGCCTAGCCATGAAATTGGCTAATTACTGACTGTCACACCATGAATTAGGTTACTGGGAATTTTTTTTTTTTTCATTTCTAGTAGCTGTTGTTATAAATGCTGTATCATCACTGGGAATCTTTCTCTTATATGAAGTATATTTAATGTATTGTAAATCTCTCTGTCTTCTGGTGGAATATCACCTATAGGTAACTTGCAGTAGTAATTTGAGCATTATATTTAGGGAACAGAGCGCTTTGAGATGATGGCTGTATTCCTCCACTGACTTCATTTGAATTTCCTGGATTCGCAGGAAAAAAAATAGAAAATGTTGTCCTATATGCTTGTAATAATATCTAAAAAGAAACTTTAGCGAGATAACCAGAATGGTCTATTGCTGCCTCGAGCTAGAGCCATAAAAAGAGGAACTCCAAGAAGCAGCTGTGACTTGCTTTGAAGCTGTCTGTGAGGGCATCAGTGGAGCTGCAGGGCCAGGTGAAAAGTATCTTGTGTAAAGTACCCATTTCCAGCAAGCATTCAAGGTGTAAGATGGGTGATCATTGTACATAGTAGGAGAAACGTTAGAAGATTTAACAGCCGTCCTGACCTCATGAGGATGCTAATAAGTGACACAGTCCTGCATTTTGCTTCCCCAGAAGCCATTTCTGCAGGCTGTTAGCTCCATGCCAGCAGCACCCTTTGTTTTGCAGGCTGTGGTTTTCTGCATCTATCAGAGCTGTCCCTTTGGTTTGCTCTCTGGCATGTTCTATAAATCATACTTCGGCAAGAGACCTTGGGGGATTGTTTTCTTTAGAGGTAATAGAACTTGGCATTGATAGGGCACATCAGAGAATCACACTGAACTTTACGAAGAATAAACGGAGCATCGTAACATCCCTCTGGAGCAAGTAAGTATCATCATTCCCATTTTTGTCAAATATGAAATTCGACATTTTAGTGTACCTTATGGGATGTTCTGTTTAGTCCTCACATTCTGATGTTAAACTTGTCACTGAGTGGAGTCCTTGTGTCCTTCGTGTGGTGACATTCTCACGTGAAGCTGACGGTTTGTGCTGCTCTCTGGGGAGGCACGGGCCATGTGAGATGGCCTCGGCTGCCTGCAATTGACTCCAAGGGATCTTTTCTGCATGAGGCTGAGGCAGAATGCCTTCTCCTCTGTTACTCCCTGGTCAGCTGTCAGAAATATGTACATTAGTTCTAATCTTATCGTCTCCATCCGTGTGGAGTTGAGTTTCTCAAGCCAGAGTGCCCAGTGGAGGCTGGGGATGCCAACTGAAGCAGGGCCTTTATAGCTGCATAAGCCTAAATGTATTTCTACCAAAGCTCACAAGACACCAAGCTGGTACATGTTTGTGTGATTCCAGGGTGAAACACTGTGTATGAGATCTTGAGTGCACAGAAACTTGGAAGACTGAGCTTCATATTTATGTTTACTGGGAAACAAGAAACATGAGCTGTAAGGGTCAAACTCCTGGCTCAGTAAAGCAAGTACCTAGATGGATAAGCATGATTAAGACCTGATGCTGTTTTGTTTCAGTTCAGGAAGTGGGACAAATGAAGACTGGGGAGGATTTGGACAATTGATCCTGATCTGAGATCACAATCAGAGGTGGCTCTTGCAGGACAAGGACATAAGTTAAGAACAAACCAAACAAAAAAACCCAAATCCTAATGGAAAACACCAGCTTTTTTTTTCCTAAGCATCACCTATGGATGATGGGGATATGTGAACTAGTCCCTCTTCCCCCTAATGGTAAATTATGATGACATGAATAGGGAAAATTGTCTGTGCTTCATCACTATCCCAGGAAGCAGTTAACTGTTGAATCGCGTCTGCGAGGGTTACAACGACTGCAGACTTAGAGCCCTGGTCTTAGGGAAGAGATGGGTGTCCACCTGCAAGATGCATTACTAGACAATGTCAATAAATAAATGACCAAGACTATGCCAGAGGCAAAAAAGCCAAGGTGAGAAACTGCCATGTATTTTAGTCAAGGGACTTGTAAAAATGTGTTGGTGTTAAACTGCTAGCTAGGAAGATAGTCAGTTATTGTGCTGAATAAAGACATTGTGCCAGAGCCCTAGCTGGCATGAAATGGCACCATTCTGTTAACTTTACTGGAGCTTCAGTAATCTGCAACAGGTTTGGATTGGACTTCTTACCAAGTTATTACTTTGGAAAACTCCCATTGAGATCTCTCAGGTGAAGGACAACTGTATTCTCTGTCTACAGCATTTATTATAGACTCAAGATTGCAGAACATTATCTTGGCTTTAAACAGTGGCACTAATATTATAAGAAAGTGTTCCAGGATTTCTTTTATCTACCCGGAATGTTCCATTTTTTAGTATTTCTGAAGGACAGTATGAAAAACTGCATGTATCAGAGAGAAGCAATTACCTTTGAACTCAATGTTCTTTTTGTTCAGATTACCCCCCCTTTTTTTTTGTGCTTCTCACTATATTTCACAACATTATGCCCAAACTATTTAAACATCAAGTGTTTGTAAAAAGATAAATATAGTGTGCGTATAGCCATTAAGGCTGAAACATGTGCTTTTAATACTAAAGAGAAAGGGTGAACCCATAATGTGATCGTTAATCAAAAGAAATGGAAAGCCTTCTAACACACAGAATGGTCTGGTCTGTTGAAAAAAATCTGAGGGCTAATTTTTGTTTCGCTACTAAAAAGAGTTCATGATAATGAGGCTGACATTTGCCAGTTGTTCTCTATTTTTTACTCAGAAGGAATCCTAACTAGCCTTATGACTATAGTTATGGATAAGGTCATTTCTGCTTCATTCTTTTTTTGTCCGTTACTTCACACTGGATTTGAAATGGAGTTTCTTTTGTTTTAACAGTTGCTACTCATCGCTTCCAAAAGTGACTGTTATCTCATAACACAAGAGTTACATTTCATTTTGAGCTCTGTGAGTGTTCTTGTGAGCAGGAGAACAGGAGGGTGTGGAAAAAAAGCCATAACCAAATGGGACAAATTATGCTTATACATAGGGTGAAACTTAGATAATGTAGTGACATGGTCTGCGTGTAAATAACTGTGTTGCAAGCTGGCTGTATTTCCTGATTAAGGAGGGTAGTCTAATGCTGACTGTGTTCTTTATCCTGATCCTGACATTTACAGCTCAGTCCCCCCAGGACAGGGGCCTGTGCTCTGCAGCACTCCAGTATGCAGTTGGCAGTGGTTTTGGTAAGAGGTACTTCTCACATGCAGGTGAAACATGGGTACTTTTCCTTATAGGGAGCATTTTCCTGCTTATGGCCTGAAAAATATCTGATTCCATTCTTTGGGTTTAGTTGAGGGTACGGGCAGTTCACCCTGTCCTTCTGATGGCCAGCAAAATTAAGCAGATGTGCATTTTTACTTCTCTATGCTGAATGATGGTTCAGACAGGACTAAAGGACTAAAGACATTACTCTGATACTTCCTCGGGCAGAAATTTTCCTCTTGTTCCACCACTTTCCAAACTTTAGTTGATAAGCACTGACATTAAGCAACAGAAATTTGGTAATTGATTGTGTGCAAATAAATTATGATCAGAGGTGATTAATTATGAATGTTCACATGTACATAAGAGTACAGGAGACAACGAAAGGAAATACAATAGGCACAAGGGATATGAAATACAGAAGATGTTCCTTAGTGATAAAAGCCATAAGCTGTCAGGCATTTCAATGATTTGTCACCTCTGCATTAACCACTGACTCGAGTATTAATGATAAAAGCAGATAGTGCCATACTCTAACAGAGAAGTTGTTATAGCTGGGTAAAAAAACCAGGCCCTATAAAATTGAGTTAAATTTGTATTTAAAATTGAATTAAATTTGTATTTGCCCCGTAGACAGCATTCAGTAAGATCCTGTTAGCTCTGGAGATGTTTGCAAAAGGGTTTTTTTTTTCTTTTGTACAATTTATGTTGTAATACCAGAGGAAGAAACAAAGGGTAAAATCCATGTTTTCAAGTGTTTACTGCAGAAGGATAAAGCTAAAATGGCTTTCTCAAAGCTAAAGGCAAGTCTGTGGGGTTGCTACAGAGCTTGCAATAGTTGAGCTTCATTTTCTTCCAATGAAGTGAAGTATGGTAGTGCATTTTTATAGTTGTCATGATTTCTCTACTCTTTATTCCTTATTCTTTTCCTGGCAGCAACAAAGTACTGACTGCTGCGTGACAAAAATAGGAAGTGTGGTAGTGAGAACATCCTACTGTAGATGTTCATCCAGCCACTGCCACGTTGAGACAAGGTTACTCATAAGGCCAAAGACCAACCTAGTCAGTGAACTGATTTATTTCTTGCTACAGAAGCTGTCCAATTAGAAATACCTGAAACCTGCTGCCAAGGAAGCGCTAGCCACTGCGGCTATGCTGCTTCCTCAGATCATGCCTTCCTTTGCTCTACCTTCAAGCTGTCTAATGCCTATCATGGGTCTTGTATGATGTGAACAAACAAATCACCACAGAACTATTGGCTGGAGGAAAAACCCTGGGGAATGGAGCTCAGGACAGACAGCTACTGCTCTCTGTTCTGCAGAAAGTAATTCTCTCAGTAGAGCTGAGCACTGTGATGTGACAGTCCCCACATTGCACCCAGCTTTCCAGTCAGCAAGGGAGAAGGTACACATTTTAAAGGAAAGACATTTCTTGCAATAAATATAGACAGCAAAAAGTTAATGAGAGCAGAGCAGTTTTCTGATTCTAATTAGTGCTTCACGCTGAGAATATTGTGAGCATAAAACATCTCATGGAATAAAAAATTATCAGGGCAACAGCAGTGATCAGTTAAAGTAATAAAAAGGCACTTATGTTTTAAAAACAGAACCAAGAAATATGGTTATTTAATGGAGTTTTTTTCTAGAGAAAATTTAGCATTTCCTGCTGTACTGATGTTTATGTAAGAAAAATAAGAGGAACTATTGGTTAAACAGAATTAGTTACCACTGAAAGCTTCTATCTCCTGCTGAATCTACCTACCCTAAGCAAAGTAATAGAGTGATGTACTTGCTTAGATTCCAACTTAATTTGGGAAAGGGTTGAAATGAAATTGCTCTTGGCCTTGATTAATGCTGAATATATTGATTAAATGGCTTTTCTGCCAAAAATTAAAGGCTTGAGAGTGTTCTTTGAAGATAGAGCAAGGGTTTATTCATAAGACACTGAGGGGATACTTTCAATAACTTGATTTCAAGGGATATTTTTTCCCTATGGACACCAGTGTGTGATTGAAAAGGCTTTATTAAAAAAAAAAGGGGGGGGGGTGTGGTTTCTAAATTGTTCCTTTCTTATCCATGTTAGTTGGTTGAGCCCATTCAAGGTTCAGATTGTCAAAGAAATGCGTAGCCACAAGTTATCATTATCTTGGTCCACTCTCTGAAGTAGCCCAGGTTAAACCACTGTGCCACCAGGAAGGTGTGTGACATCACTTGAGGAGTTGAGGGCATCTGTGCTGTGGCAGTGCCACCCAAGTGCCATCTGCACGAAGGGGGCAGAGGAGTCAGGTTGGGAAGGGCTGTGCCTGCCCAGCTGCCAGCAGGACCTCACCTGCTGAACCACCTGCCCCACAGTCCGCTTCCTTGTAACTAATATTTCACATGGCTCACTTGAAAAATTGCCCTAAACCGTTTTTAAATTTTGAGTATTTTTTTTCTCCCCTGTCCGATTGTTTTAATTTGGACAATTCCTTCTATCTTCTCTCCCCATTGCCTTTTTTCTGGTCTCTGTCCTCCTTTGCTGTTTATACTGTTGCTTCCTGCCTCTGTTCTCCTGACATCTCCACTCCCTCCTGCTGACACTGCTGTGTACCATTTTTTATGCTGTGCTGATTACATTTCCTTTTCCTGGCTTGTTGGCCTTTATTGCATTAAGCACAACACTGATAGTTCCTTTGTTGACATATGTGGGATGAGAAGTTGCAATACATTATTTCACAGAAAATTTTCCTCAAAGGATTATCCCTTCTGGGTGAAATTATTGTTTCCCCTCTTTCAGATCAACCACACTAGGAAGGAAATATTTCATGCTTCGTTATTACCATTAATCTTCCAAGGTGCCCCTGTGAGTGAAAATCCATTGTTTTGTTTAACAGAGAGGGACAGTAATACAAGTTACCTAGTGTAATTATACTTCTAACAGATGTATCTGTCAGGTTGCCCAGTGTTTGTAACATAACATCCCCGAATATTACGCTGCAGTGTAAAACACATTTTGAACACGATATGCAGGCCTGCATTTTCTCTGTTAACTCTAATAAAATGCGATGGTACTTAATCTGCTGTAGTGCACAGGGAAGTATATTTACCTTTTGAGATCGTAGGAGGCTCGCCTTAGATGCTGTGTCAAGAACACCTAAGGTGATGGAGTAGGAATGAAGAGCAGGAAAGGGAGGTACAGCTCTGCACCCTTCAGAGGTAGTAGCCAAGACTGCTTTTTTCTCCTGTGGAGATAGGATCAGGATCATCAAATGTTACCTTTGGTTTTGCTTTCTAGTTGCTATTGTGGGTAAAAGACCACCTGCAGTCAGAGAGGCCTTTTCATTTGAGGTGGTAGGAGACTAAATTCTTCATGTTCTTCATGCATGATGCCCCTTCCTGACTTACTGCCTTTGGAAAGCAGCACTTAATGTTCTGCAGCAAAAGAAATATTAATTTGCAGATGCTGCTTGCTCATTTCTTTAGGTACTTGGGTAGTTCCGTAAAAGCTTTGCATGAATTAATATGTAGAATGTGCCAAACTCGTTATACTTCTAGCTGTGATTTATAACTTCATCCTTTTCCTTCTTGAACCAAGAATACTCAGGTGCAGGGGAACACTGCGGAGCAGAGGAGCTTGGGAGGCAATGAGCCGATGTGTTTCACTAGCTGTGTGTCCTGGCCGGTGAGGACTGCATGGTCTTGTCAGTCCTACTGTATCTTCTAGGGTTTTGTGCTGTTTATTGCCCATAAAGCAAATCAGAGTACTCCTTTGCCACTGCCTTGCATGGGGAGCTTTGAACTAAGTGCTTTGCCTCTTACATCTTTCCTTGTGATGTGTTTTTAAATTCTTAAACATTTGTGCAGAAATTGCCACTTACTCTGAATCTTTACAGTGCTTAGCAACTTTACAGACAATCTGTGGATTAATAAATAATAATTAAATCTTCCCTTTCTATTCTGCTCTTTTTCTTTTCCTTTTGCTCCCATGTGTTCCCATCATGCTCCTGCGGTTTCCAAGTCAAATGTTAATAAGCTCACACATGCTGGAATTAAGTTTGCCTGTACTTAATTTAGTTTCCTATATGTTATAGTTTTTAATTACATGCTATCTCAGTATCTTTCTTTTCCACTACCAACACGCCATTAGCAGTCACTGAAGCTTTTCATTGGATCCCAACCACCCCTTAGCCTCTGCTCCAAGCCAGTTCCCTAGCACTTCCAGTTCTCATCAGGATTTTCCTCCTTTTTCTTACAAGGGGAGGGGGAAGATTGGGGAGCACAGGAGTGATGGGTCCCTGCTCTCATGTTCTGTGTACTGACCACAGCAGTCCTCATGCTGGAAAGAGTACGCAACATCTTTGAAGTGCTGTGTTAACGAGTGCTCAAAGTACAGAGAACTTAACCTCCAGACCCTTTTCAGGTACTTCCAAAATGGAGATATTCTAGAGACTCTTAAAAATGTAGCCATGAGAACATTTTAAAATGCAGAAAACAACATATTTAGTTCAAATCTCATTTTGGTAAAAGTGAGCAGTTTTTTGTTGAAACTTTCCATGAAGTAGAATACTAGCAAAACTTTAACCCAGAAAGCTGGTGCATTTGGAGTTACAAACAAATAAGAATGGTGTGTTATAATTTAAGCTGTTCATTATTCTTGACTATAGGAATTACTGTTTTTATTAAGAAAGGAAGATTTGTATTTCAGTGCAAACATTCCCCCCCCCCCGAAGCTTACCATTTGCAACCTATTGCGTTTCACTCTTTGGATTCAGAGACTTGCACACCTGCAGATTTATCACACTGCTTGAAATGGCCATGATTATTATAAATCATGGAAAAATTAAACTTGAAAATTATTTTGACAAATTGGTTAGACTCCTGCTTCCTCTACTCTGCATGCTCAGAGTAATGGATTTTGGTGCTCGTGGAGAGCTGTCTTTTATCAGTTTGTGCGAATACCTGGGGTCATAAGGAATTGTGCATCAATTTTAAATCTCAGCTGGAAACCCCTATGCATATTAGTCATTTTTGTGTCTGATATCAAAAAAGGTTTTAATCTCCTTCAAGTAACTTTCCTTTCCTGTTTTTTGAAAGTGGGTTACCTTTTCCAGATCTTCTGTGACAGGTAACGTTAGTTACTGTGAAAAGGGAAAAATCCTTCTGATTATTTTTTATATTTCAATATATCCAACTCTTCTTTCCAGTAGTAGTTTCATAGTACAAAACAAAATATGGAGAGTCTTAAGAGGCTTGAATGCAAATATTTATTTTTTTAATAATGTCTAAAGGAGTGCTTGTCTTTATTGGAGTTTCAATGAGGTTAGAATGGAGACTACAACTTCTAAAGGGAAACTTGTGAAAGTTAAATCTTTGAGTCTGTAGGATGTTTTTAGGGAAGGTGAGGAATCTTGCATTGTCTGTCAACAGCCCAGCACTGGGAAAAGGGAAAATTATATTTGCTTTAAGTCTGAAGGTGTGGTCCCTTGTCCTTTTTGTAAGCAAAATTCCTCATGGTTTAAGGGAGTTTTGCCTACATAATTGAAGTGTGTCTCTAAATCAGCCTAGTCAAGGGGGTTGAGTGGGATTCCACTGTGATGTGGCACGTGGGATCCTCAGTGGTTGTCGGGAGCTTAGATGTGAAGTGTCCTGGGAGGAAAATAAAAAAAGCTTCAAAATGACTCCGATATCCAAAACAGTCATAAAAAAGTACTGTATGCATCTAAATATTAAACCTATAAGAGTTCATAGAAGCAGCTGTGACAGTGCTCCCTAATAGACTCCAGCGATGCCTTCTACTAGTCTGGTGTCCAGCATATGGCACTCCTCTCTCCACATCCAGGATGGATTTTGCTCCTTGGAGGCAGAGTGCTCTTGACTTGCTTGGGTCGGGGTGCAGCACAGGTGCTGCTACCTCAGGATGTGCTTATCCATATGGTGAACCAGCATGCAGACATGTGGGATAGGAACTCTGGAGTTGTCTTCATCCTGTGTTCTCAGGAACAACTGAAGTTCTCCTTTGTTGTTTGGAAAGGGTGAGGAAAAGAGTAAGAAACTAAATTCTCATCTTTGTCACCCATGGAAAAATATTTAGGTCTTCCTATGTCACTTGCAGAAAATGTTGCTTGAGGATGTGATATAAAGAAGAAAGTGGAAAGTCCCAGAACTGATGTGATAGTCACTAGTCAAAACACCACTGGTGCACTTTGCAGCAATATTTTTTAAAATTCACACATTTATTTAAGACAAATGTCCTTTTCAATAAAAAATAATGCCTGGAAATACAATTCAAGTCTTCTGTTGAAGTCTGGACTTACTCTTAACAGCATTCATTTCATTTTAATTTGTTCTTCTAAGAAGAATGATCTTCTTTGTTATAGTTTCTTTTTCATCCTGATCTTTTGACCAAAACTTCCTTGTCTTGGAGGTGTCCCAAGATGGGATTTGTATATTATTTGGAGCAATAAATATTCTGAGGCAGTCATGCAGCCCAAGAGCAAGCAGTCCAGGGACACTCTATAAATATAAAAGCTCTGTGAATGAAAGCAGTCAGACTATCACAGAATGGTAGGGGTTGGAAGGGACCTCTGGAGATCATCTCATCCAATCCTCCAGCTCCAGCAGGTTCACCCAGGGCAGGGGACCCAGGATCACATTGTCCAGGCGGGTTTGGAATCTCTCCAGAGGAGACTCCACAACCTCTCTGGGCATCCTGGGCCAGTTTGTTATGCATCCTGGCAATAGCAGTTTCATTATTCTTAGATAACAAAGTTGTCTTTTTTTATTCTTTATTTTGAAGTGGCCAAATGAAGCCTTCCATCTTCCTGCTGTGTTTCATCCAGGTGAAGTCAAAATAACTGGAATGGGTGCAGATTACAGGAACTGAGTGTGTGTACCTTCTGCCTCCTCCTTCAGTTAACTTTGCAGGGATCTCCTCTGGCTCTTGTCATAGTAATGGATAGGTTGAGAAAATAATTTTCCTTAAAAGCAATGAGTTAAGACTTTGGGGGACATCAGTATGGAAATTCAGAGGGTGGTCTGAGTTCTTTCCTCCCATATAGGAGTTGGACTTACAAGAGCGTCTTTCACTGGGGAGTGAAGTTAAAAGAAAGTACTCAGAATGGCTTAGGAGCAAATAAGTAGAGGTTTTTAGAGCTCTCCATCCACCTTTAGTTATCTACTAACCCTGGTTAGTACCTACAGTACCTACATTATAACTATATCATGATGAGCTCCCAGGTCATTCGTGCTTCAGACCACGTGCTTCTGCATTACTGAAAATCCTCTCATCTCTGCATTTCTGAGAGAACCCCTGTGACATCTGATGGTACTGCACCCAGGTGTTTGATACCAACAGTCATTTGCTTTGTTGCTGCTGCCACATGTTGAAGGTAGACTTTGACCATTTTTTGAAGCAAGAAAAACTACATAATCCCCTGCTTTGAAAGAAAATTATTTTTGTGCCATGAGACAGCTCCCAAGGGCTCAATGTGATGCTTGTATTACAGTTAGAACCTGCCAAGTCTTCCACACTCCGCTCTTCCACACTTAAGTTCCTGGGCAGAATCACCTGTATACTGTGCATTTGACAGGAATACAAATAAATTACAGTTATTCCTTCTTCTCAAGATAATTTTTAAATAGATTAGTTCAGAAATGGGAAATGGAACGAAAACATTTAAATGATTTCACGTAGCTTGGCTTAAGGATATTCCTTTGCAATCATCTTAGATTTGTAATACCTGTGTTTTGTTTCAAAGAAAATTGACTTCTGGATTGTCATATTAACCAAAATTAAAGCAGCGAGAATAAAAATGAGTGAATTATTGTGTGCTCATGACATCCCTGCAGCATGAAAGTCTGATATTGTCACATGGCTGAGATAACATGGAATTTAAAGCTGTATGTAGTTTTTTGTCAAAGCCCTGAATAAAGTGACTCTCTAATTGTCAATACTTCAAGCTCTTTCAGAGAAGCAGATTTGGAGAGCCCAAAATAGCACAAACTTTAAACTAGCTTTTGCTAGGTAATCCTTACATTATTTTTACATTTTTATGCAGAGAAATTGGGACATAACAAAATGTAGTATGTTCAATGTTTACCTATGTTTTAACCTGTTTTCAGATTTTCTACTTTACCCCATTCCTTTAATTTCCTGTGTTTTGTACCTGTGAGGCCACCACATACATCTCTGTGTACCCAGGAGAGTTATTTATCTGAGGAGGACTGTAGTTTTCCCTTTTCATGGGCCTGGGCAGATTACCAAATGCAAATCTTACCAAACACTTGCTGAAAATGGCATAAATAGCAATTCTTTTCTTCTCACACCGGCCCCCCCCCCCCCCCCCCCCATCGTATTTTCTGAAGACATGCTGTATCTTCTCTTGATATCAATAGGAGCTCATAGTGATTGTAATGGAAACAGATAGCGTTTGGATAGCAGCAAACTGCCGGGGGGGAGGAAAACAGCAACCTGAAAGCTGCTGTCCTGGGAGGGAGGACCCAGCTGGAGGAGAGCAAAGCACTGCCCTTGGTTTTGCCCTTTGAGCTCCAAGTCCTGCCTGAGCCCCTGCCTGGGCATGGCTGGGCTGCCCTGGCTCTTCTCTGGGAAAGCCAAGTGCGAAGCGGTAACAGCTGCCCAGGGAAGGCGGGGGAATGGCTGCTGTTGGCACTGGCAGTTGTCTCTCCTCTCTGGTGGCAGCACAAGTGACTTCTGCTACCACTGAGGATGTGCACAAAATGAAGTTGTTCTGCCCACACTGCTAGCAAATCTGAAATTGCTCTTGTGAGGAAAACTGGCCAAACCTGCCTTCAAAAAAAAAAACCCCAAAACAACAGGAAACAAACCACAAAGTGTTGAACCAGAAGATCACGAAAATAAAAGTAATTTAAAAAAAAGTCAGAAAAAATAGATTGCGCATAATCTAGTTTGTCCTTTTACCTACCACTGCCCTACCTGGGATGGTTATACAGTGGCATGTTCAGACCATGGTTTTCATCAGTGACCGTATGGATTTAACTGAAAACTCTGGTCCCTCAATTGTTATTTACCAAGGTCTCCTATTCACAGATTGTGCAGATAGTTCTTTGCAGTGTGGACTCATGCTTATGCTCTTCTTGTTGAATCTGAAAGCTAAGAAGGGTGACTAATAAAATGACCAAGGGATTAGCTGTACTTCATGACTTTTAAAAAAAACCAAACAAAAAACCACCTGATTGTGGAAACAAACTCACAGAGCAACCAGGCATTTCTGTCTTTTCCCTAATGGGAACCCTTTCCTCATGTCTTTAAAGATACTTTTGAAAAAGCAGGAAGGTTTGACCTTCCTAACTAAACCAGCTTAACGTTTTCCTTATGGGAAAGCATCTGCAGAGAAGTCATGTGCTTCGTAGTGATTCAGTGACTTTAAGGGCACACAGAATGGTTATGATCAGTGAGCTGGCCTAGCTGCTACGCTCAGCTTCTAGTAGGCTTGTCTTTTTTTTTGACATGTAGCTGGCCTCACAGTAAGGTGTTAGCTGTTGACAAATTTGTCAGTTTTCTTGGTTATCTGTTCCAATAGCTAATTATTTCTTGGGTTTGTTTTTTGGTTGGTTGGTTTGATTTTTTATTTATTTTTTTTTAAATTTCTGGTGTCAGCTTTTGTCGGTTTTTCTCATTTTGTCTGCTAAATTAAATGGCCTCATAATTTTACTTATCTTTATTTGTCTTAACTGGTTCCTGACTTACTTTAATGAGTTTTAACAAAATTAATAGATTTAACTTCCTACTCGGTCTGTGCAAAACATATTTTTCAAGTCTCCAGACATTTTTGTAGCTTTTTCATAATCCCTCTGCATTTTTTCCATGACACGGACACAGGTACTGAAACACTAGCGTATTAGGAAACAGCATCACTAGAACATTCCACAGAGGTGGTCCCTTCTCCTTACCCCCCTCCCCCCACCCTTTGTCCATCAAAGGATCTTTTAAGCCATGTCAACCAGAGAATCATAGAGGGATTTTGTGCTTCATAGTACATAGAATCATAGAATTGTTTTAGTTGGAAGAGATCTTTAATAACATCGAGGCCAACTGTTGACACAGCACTGACACGGTACCACTAACCCATGTCCCTCAGCACCACATTTACACAGCTTTGAAACTCCCCAGAGATGGGGACTCCACCACTGTCCTGGGCAGCCTGGGCCAGCCCTTGATAACTGTTTTGGGGAAGAAATTTTTCCTGATGTCCAAACACACCAAACAAATTTCTGCAAGATACTTCTTTCTGCAAAAAAGAGACTGTCATTGATAGTAGTTGGGATGATTTCTGAGGTAGATGCATTCTGGCAACAGTCCTCCCACTGGTGCAAAGCCAGTAGTACTGGTGTGGCTCTCCTGTTCTGCTCCTGCCTTTTGAGAGTTTTTCAGTGGCATGATGATTTTGCTGTGTGATCTTACTAGGGCACTGAAACCTCTTATTATTGAAAAATCTTCAGTAAAAAGCTGCTAACACCTTTTTTTTTGAAGAGACTGTGAGACTTAATTAAATGTTTGACAAGTTGCTTCAAAATCCTTCAGTAGAAGCTGCCTTAGTATAATTAATAAATAGTATGGTTCAGATTCTTGTCATTCTTACAGACTCTATGAGAGCAGGCAGGAAGGACAAGAGATTGATGAGGATTTTCTTCTGAATTTCTCCATCTTTGAATGTGTAGCTTATTTTACTGTAGTCAATTAGCTCCAACAGGTTCCTCATTCAAATTGCATGAGTAGGCCCCGCTGATAGGTAATGTCTCTCCAGTCTGTCTGCCTTGTACCTCAACTGTAGTGTGACGACTGGTTTTTCAGGCTTTCCTGAATATTTGATGCATTTTTGTAAGGACAATTTAGGTTTTCTTCTTGTCCTGCAAACTCATTTATGTTCTTGATGGTCTTTCTTTTTTTTCTGGCTAACTCGGAACATAGGCAGTGTTTTTAATGTAAAGACTGTTCAAATGAGGAGAAACAATTGACTTGAATATGACTTTATCTTTTTTTAAATGCATCCCAGGTTCACAATCCCTTTATTGGCAGCCTCTGTGCTGACATCCACTTTTTTGCCTCTCAGTAATGGGGTAGCATTTACAGATCTATTTCATATATTAGTTTTCTAATTCCTTCTTACTTCTTGGTGAATTACCAATTTTACATGCCTTGAAATCATTAATTTGTTACATATGTAGTAATTAGCTTTGTAAAACATCCATATTCACTGAGTTGCAGTATCTTTGGAGGAATGTACTGCTTGCAATAAAGGCAGCTGTACAAGCAACAGACAAAAGGAAAAGAGAACAGAGATATTTGTTAGCTGCAGTGAGAGTAGTAAACACTTAATAAGCTAGCAAAGCTTTCTTTAAACTGGTAGCTCAGAGCAAATACTGGAAAAAAAAAAAAAGACAAATCTTTTAAGACAGTGAAGACAGTGTATGCCAGAGAATAACAGTATATAACACAGTCTTTTGTTTTAGAAAAGCAAGTAGTCAAGATATGTCTAGGACAAATAGGACATGATTATTTCTGAAACAGATCAGTGGCTTCCACAGTGCAGTTGGCTTTGCATGTCCTCTGGTCTCCCTGTAGCTGCCATCCCCGCTGTCTGTGGGAATGGTCCCTGGCACAAGCTGTTCTCCGGATTGTGCCCTTGCAGTTTGGGAAACTACGGTTTGGCATAAGCCAGCAAGGGGCTGGGGAGCAAGCAAGCAGTTGAGCAAATGGCTGACCAGCTGGCCAGTGCCTGAGTTTGTTTCCTGAACCTATTTTAATTAGGAGCATTGATGAGACCACTGAGATCCACTACTCACAGTGCCTGGACTGGTGAGGGCTGCTGAGCTTTTGCATCGCAAAGTAAGTGGTTACAAATGACTCATGACAAGGTGTCTTAAAACAGGACAACTCACTGCTTTTGTCCAGTAAGCATTATGACTCTTGCTTTTGACTTGCAGAATAAATTGAACAAAAAAAACCCCAACAACAAATTTAAAACCTGCAAAAAATTACCACCACCAAAACTAACAAAAACACCCCCAAACAATAAAAAGCCCCAAGACAACCTGAACAAAACTATGGAAAGTACTTTTGAAAAACAAGTTTTGGACTTAGTTCTTCTTTATTTGACATGGGTGATTTAATTCAAAGGGGATTAGAGATGTGATTTTTTGGCCTCATTGAACTTACTGAAAATTTTGCTCCAGGCCTTTGTGTATTTGGTTTTAAGGCAAAACCTATGGATTCTGAAAGTCTGAAATGAGTCCTCTTTCTTATTTTCCTTATTTTAATTTTTTTTGGTAATTCCGTATAATGCTGTAATGAATGACTTCTACAGATTAAATATTTGTTACATTTGAGCTCTTATTGTATCAGGCCAGTAAATAAAGATCTTGGATGAAATATTCTAGTTTTTATGCCTGCAATTGGACAGCAAACCCAGGATTTTAAGTGGGGGGTGGAAGGACACCATTTTTTTTCCTGCTGTTCCCATTGTTAGGTGTCACTATGGGAATTAGAAATCTAGAAGTTGGTAAATTTTCCTCACAGGAAAAAGTTAACATTTTTTTCCGCAGAAGCCTTAAATAATCAATACTTAATTATATAAAATATACTTTATAATGTGAAAGCTGTAATTATTGTTGGTGTGATCTAACCAGGCTCATTTTATTTCTCCTGTGATAGCCCAACAAGTTAATCCCGCTTCCTTTTCGCATCGGAGTTGAACTATCATATATTCTGCAGGAAACTGGCCTCAGTGAAATCAGCGTTGCTTCTTGGCCGTAATGCCCAATCATTCGGAGATTAGCTCAGGTTTCTTCCCTTATTGTTATTGTTTCAGAGCTCTCATTTCTGCTGTGGTTGTGCAAGATCTGGGCATCTTCTGGTACTTTTCCTTATGCCTTGCATTCCAGATATCATAGCAAAAGATTTGTTAGTGATACACTGTAGGTGTTTCTAGACAATTTAGTAGCAACAGCAGAACAGCAACTTTTCCACAGAGTGAGAAAAAATGTATTTGTAGACTCTGGCAACATTCAACTTGCATCTTCTCATTTATTTTCTACACTTAAAGTACTGTTACTCTCTTCAGGGTCAGATTTTGTAGTTTTTTCTTATGTAAAGCTGCCTTTGATCTGGAAAGATGAATAAGAGTTGGAAAATATCTTCACCTCTGATCTCTTTGGCTGCAGTTCTCATAATTTTTTCCTCTCATTCCCTTCTACCCTGCCATTCCCAAAAGCTGGCTCATCATGTGCTGCTTCATCAGATGCCTTTTTAAGGTGTGTGCTAATCTGCAAAAGCACAACTATAAAATGTTGACAGGATGCTCTATTTACAAGTCAGTAATTACCACACATTCAAAATTAATCACATTCAGTTTTGTATACGACTTTGTCATTTCCTAATATGAAGATTCTGGAGAGTAGAAATATGTAAAAACAAAAGAAAATTTTAAAAAGAGGGGAAAAAGAGCACTAAAGAGTTGGGGAGAAAGCTGCACTTAATCTTCCTTGGAAAGCATTTGTGCAAAAACACAGTCCTGGGAGACTGAGTGTCCCAAGTAGAACAAGACAGTGTGGTGATGAGGGAAGGTCTTGCCTTGGTTCACATTTCTGTGAGCCTGAGGAAGAAAGGAAGAAGCAGTTAATCAGGGAATGGATAATGACACCAAGCACAGGATACTGCTGCAGGATACCTTATGTTCTGAGAAGTTTCCAGAGAAGTGATAACATGGTCAGAATTACAACCTGGCCCTGAGTCTTGCTTTTTTCCTGGAGAGTACAAAACTATGTAGACTTTATATAGGTCTCTGTTCTGTTAATTAACAGTTTTATTGTACACCTGAGAGGCCATGGAGGGACAGAACTTCCTAACCTGTTTGTGCAGAAACATATTGCTATTTCAGATTAATGATGCAGTAGTAGTAATTATGTTTTTATAATGGGTTTTGGTGAGATATCAGCTCTCTGTCAAAGAGTAATTTGTATGACAAGATACAGATAGAAACAAGACAGTGACTTGCATATAATTTCTTAAACAAAGGCCACTGTAATCCTCGTTACTGCAACCTTTGCTGGTTTTTAACAAGAATCTTTTGTTCATAATTAATTCAGCTTGGGGTGTTTTTTTTGTTTAGTTTGTTTTTCCCCAAGAGATTAATTTCTTCTGCAAATACACTGAAAAACATGCAAACCCCTTTTACATTTATTTAGGACATAGAAATATGTAACACTAAATTGGTAGCAAATTTCTTGCCTACATGCTACCTTGTTGATATTCACTAAGCCAAAAGGGAAAAGCTGGGTAGCCACTATAAAAAAAATTTTCTACCGTTATTCGTTTTGATTTAAAACTTAATTCCAATTGACTTCAAGTCCTGCAAACATTTGCAAATTGTTTTAATCACTCAAAGGTTTGCAGAATGTGAACTTCAAATACACACATTTTAAAATGTTCAGGTGCTTGGACAGTATTTAAGTTATATAGAATGCAGGAGTGCTTGTGAGCATAGGATTTACTAAACTGCTGTGCTAGAGCAAAGATACAAACCCAAGCAAACATGTCAGATCAATACTTGACAGCACCTTGTACATCAAGGGTGATGAACATCCAAAACTGTTCTTTAGTGGGCATGTAAGGAAAGAAGTACAAGTGCAAACTCCACAACCAAGGAGGAGGTCCTTCTGGAGTCCTTAGAGCCGGAGTGCACGAAGTGTGAACATGGACCACATCCCTGCTTTAACATCGCTTGACAGGAATCCTGTTCTTCTACTCTGAAATTGTACATAAATGCACGTCTTCATTCTTAGCAGTCTTTCACCAAAATCTTTTGTTTTAATAATTTCATTATGTAGTTTGCTGCTGATCCTGCTCTTAAAATTGGGGGGGGGGGGGAACTTAGAACAAACTTTTGATGTGGTTTAGTATACAATAAAATCACACTTATTTTGATTGATTTAATAAGGTGGGAACAGCTGAGAAACAGAAAGCTTGTTTTGAATGTTCTAATCAATCAATCCATTTACTTGGCATAATGTGATGTGATGTCATTTACTTGAACAGGCTTGTGAGGGGTGTTTTGTCTGTGATGTTGTGTATCTGTGAGTCCAGATGAAACTGATGTAATGTGTGGGCAGCCAACATCTGTCTCCATACCTACCTTCCCCACCACATAGTAGCTCTCAAGCACTGAAATGTCCCAGTAGCTGGATGAAAAGCAGGTTCTTATCTCTCCCAGATCACAATTTCTTCTGTTGCGACTCAACTTGAGTAAATGGGACACTTCCACGGCTCAGATGCATTGAATTCCTTTTCCACTTACCCTCATTAGAACTCGTGGAGGTGATGGTTCTGCTTAGTCATATAGCTACTGCCTGAAGGGGTCCTGTGGATGCTTCGGAGGCTACTGTGGGAAGAGCCACAGTGATAGGAAGGAGCTGGTAGCCCTCTTGGAACAGGGACTGTGAGGTTTGCTTTTTCTTTCATGATGCAATTGCACTCTCCTTACATTCAGGCTACCAGGAGCTTTATTAATGTTGCAAACCTCCTATCAAAGCAGGGAAAATAATGATGTAGTTATTAAAAAGAAATAAATTTAGGAAAAGCAGCTATTTCTATTGATTAACAGGCAATTTTAACCTACTCAAGATACAGGCCATTCTTTCTTGGTCCATGGGCATCTGAAACAATTTCACATTGCTTTATTGTTTTGGTATTTTAATATGTTTTGCTTTATCTGTGAGTTGGTAGCTATTGAATTCTAGGATCTTTTAGAGAGCGATATTTTTTTTTTGTGTATGACAGTAACTGTTTTTCAAATGATCACAACTAAATTGCAGCTTTTTCAAACTGTTAAGTTACTAAAACACAGAAGCCACTTTGTCATTGCCAGTGACAGATGAAATGCAAATGCCAATCATTTGTTGGGCAACTGCTAAACAATACTTGCCTACTGTTTATGGTGATGAAAAATTTCCCTGGGAAATTAGCAGTCTCTGCAGCAAGACTCTAATGAGGTAGTAAGAAAATGCAGCTCTCTGTGAAAAAAAGCTCTGCTTCTTTTCCTTTCTATTTTGTTAGTCCGTGTTTTGTAGTACTCGAGTCACTTAGTGGGCTAATATGTTCATTTTCAATCCATTGCCTGCCACAAGCTTTACTGATGTTTACCATCCTCAAAATAGTCAATTCTCAATTACTTGGAAGACCAGAAACTCTCTATGTAACTGTAGCAAAATGTAATTTTCCAAACCAGAGCATTTTCGTTAATGAAATGCTATAGAAAAAGTAAATATATTTAATCTAGAGTTCTGTCTGGTGTTGCCAGAAAGTGGGTGGATGAAAAGGGTGTAATAAGCCCTGTAACCTCATTCAAGCAGCAGGTCATAAACTTTTCCTGGCACTGAAGAGCATGATCAACAATGGGGCTGTCAGGATGCATTGCGGTTCAATGAACTATTTTTCCAAGTTACTGTCACCTCTTGGTATCAATCACTTCATATGTCATCTAACGTCGGACAACAAGGCAGGATAGTCTTGGGGTGCACTTTTAATTTCCCTCACAGAATCATTTCTGCCTCTCCTTTGAGGTGTTTTTGCCCCAAAACACTTTGTGTCTGAGAAATTTCTATGCTCAAGTTGTATTTATATGCTACATATATATACACTACATACTATCATCTGGGGAAATTGAGAGTAATTACAATATTTGTGACTTTCACAGTTAAAAGATTAGTCCTTCTGGAAACTCTAAGCCTTTATGGAGACCCAGGACATAAACAAGTGGAATATTACAATAACTACTGTTTCAGTTATCAAGCAACGGTATGAACACTGTGGATTTGAAGATCTCTTCTCTGACTGAAGTAGTAGTTTATTTGTCTTTGTCCTTGGCTGTCTTATAGATTCCTGTGCGTAAGGAAAATATTGTTTCATCTAAGTCTATGCTGAAGAGATAGCACTGCCTTTGGAATTGTTCTAGGATTTGAACTCTTTGGTCATTTTATTTCCTTTATTTCAGGAAACCAGGGTGCATAAGGTTATATTTTTTACAATTCATCTTGGCTCCTGGAATGATGAATCTGCTATCTCTGCCCTGTATATGGGATTCCTCTCTGAAGTCACTCTGGGCTTATTTTTCAGAAGGGCTTGGCTGCAATTCATTTGTTTGGCTTCAGCTGAATTTTGTTAAAGTTGAAACTCGGAGATTCATGTGGATAGCTATGTGGATGCATTTCAGCCTTGAATCTCTCTGATGCAATTTTTCCATTATTTATCACCTTTGGAAACATTGTATTTCAGTAACAGCTTTCCTGACTTCTTTACAATCTGTGTTTTCATTTATCTGTGTGTAATATGGTCACTGCATTTAGAACCACAAAAATCACTGTAGTTTCTCTTCAACACAGGAGAGTTCAGTTACTGCACAGGAAACTAGTACAGCTAGAACAGTAGAAGTAATGAACTATACAACCGCATGATGCAAAGTACCACTGGGAAGGAGTATCCAGGTACTTTGATTTCCTGTGATGCAGACATATTATCTGTGTTGGTCTTTAAAGAAAAGAAAACATTAAATGAATTCAGATTGCTTTATCTTATTTCCCATAATGGGGGGGGAGAAACCCCACAAATGCTACAACTCGCAGCACTTGGGTTCTTCTCAATTGCCAGTATACCTAGAGCTCCATATGTCTCTGGATGGCACTTTTTACCTGTGTTCCTCCTAAAATGATTAGCTCCTATAAATACCAGGTCTTGTTAAGTGATCAGCCAAAATGCAAGAGCTTTTGGTAGATCAAATTGAACAGAATTAAATTTAAAATAGTTGCTATCAAGATATTTGCGTTATAATGTATTTTGTTTCCTTCTAAGATTATATTATTATAATCAAGAAAAATCAGACGTGGAGAAAAAGTGGGAAATTATCATCAATCAAAGAAATGAAGAACAGCTATTGAAAGCAACTGGTTCAAATTTAGCCCAAGGAGGAAATTTTATAGTGACTGAAAATCTTTTTCTGCATAATCTTTTTTTTAACATTCAATATGGTATAATAAGCTGATAATTAAATTACAGGACAGGCAGCAGTTACAAGGATGTTAATAGCCATGTAGCTATTCCAAGTTTGAATGCATTTTTTTATTAGAATATCCTTATCCTGCAAAGGTGTGCTGCTTCTCTCATTTTGAAGATTGTGAATTGGTAAGGAGAAGCTGTGCCTAGGATGTGACAAATAAATAGAAGCAATTTAAATGCTAGTTTTGAGCGACTCATGTTTGTTAAGTGTGATGGGAAAGCCTCATTGATTTTAGTCTAGTTTGCACTAATGTAGGGTCTGATGCTTTGTTCTCAAACTTCAGGAAGTATTAAGAAAATATACAGAAACTAGAAGAAGGTAGGAACAGCAAGTATTGATTAACTGAGAAAGTAATATGGCAAATATTGAGGGTGAATAAGATAAATGTTTATTTATAAGTTCTAGAACAGATGAAAAGGCATGAGAACTGAAAAAGTCCTAAAAAAAGGCAAAGAGCATGAAAAAAAGATTGTACAGAAATTCTGTTACGCGGGCTGATGAGAGCTGGAATAGCCCCAGAAAGGCCACTCAGGGTAGGTAGAAATACTGTAATTTTTCCTCTTCAGTACTGTTAAAATTTTGTCAAATTGCATTTTTAGTAGGGCTTCAAAGGTTGCCTTGAGTGTTTACTGTTTTTCCACATTGGAAAATGGCCATATTCATGTCCCTACATGGATTCACATTTTCCCTAAAGTCTATACAAAGCTGAAAGGAAAATATAATGTTAACATGGAGTATAAACCTAGCAACTGGGGTACCAGTTTATGCCAGTAACTTTACCATGCTGTTTACAGAATTTCTGTACTGTGGGATGGAATTTAGCAGAAGATGAGCTGGTCTGAAGGCAGGTAATCTGAGAAAGAAGGAATCTTATGGAAGAAATTAAACACTTTGAAAGAGTTAAAGAATTTGCCTACTCTGCCTTCAGGTGATGGCATTTGCTTCCAAGACTACTGTAGTTCTGGTGGCATATTGATGTTCTCATTTCCTCTGGATCTCTGAAATGATCTAAATTTTATTCAAGTTCAGCAAGCGTGAAACCTGTCCCATGAAGACCTGACACAGTAGACTACAGTCTTGCCTCTCCGAGTATAAAAAAAATGGGCAAAAAGAAAGGCCCCAGTTGAGCGGGTTGTACAGCAGCACCAATATCATGATCTAATAATCCGAAGAGAGCATTATACACTTGTGTTGGGCACCCTACATTAACTTTTCATTTTCTGTTTGATGCAAGCCACAGTGCAGATGCTGATCTGTCACCTTTCTAATGGGATACGACTGCGCTATCTGATTTACGTTCTGTGGCTCACTGTGACAGCTTTGCTCATCCAGTCTCTTACTAGTAGCCAAATAAAAAGTGGTTTGTTGCTTCTGGGGCTCAATAGCTAATGCAGAATAGGGCAGATGAGAAGGGTTGTTACCATTTTAATAGCAGGAATGATACTGATAACACTCTCACAAAAGAAATAGGGGAGAATCCAAGGTATTTTGGAATCCTCTCTTTATCATTCATTAAATGAAATCTTTCTCAAAAGAATAAAATAAAGTGGAAGGAAAAAAAGCCAAGAGGTAAAAACATAGCAGCTTACCTGAAAACAACAAACAAGGGTTTAATTGTAAATACAAGATTCCACTACTTCCACTTTTAGAAGAGGAAATAATTTATGGTGAATAGAGATGGGAAGCTTGAGCTGTGGTTATGCTGGAGGCATTAACCCTCTCTGGATAACCAGAATTGGAAACAGTACACTTAATTGTCGCTTCCACCTACTGCTTTTGACCCCTTTGGAAAAAGTTATCAAAAGCTAATTCAAAGCTAGACTTCACAAAATGAAGAAAAAAAAATTAATAAATTATTCACTATGTACCTAGCTTAAGTTTGCTGAAATTATGTCTTGGCTATAGGTGGAATACTTATTCACACGTGTTAATTTTTAACTCTAACAATATTTTTCCTAATTTAGATCTAAAGTCAAGGTTGAAACATTCATTAAAAATTTGCAACAGGTTTGCTAAATTCTTTGTACTCTGCTGACAATCTCATTAATGCAATGAAGAAAACCCACCATGATCTCTGCTTCCGAGTTCTAATGCAATTACATGAAATAATGTCTTAAATGAAAGATTCAAACCTGATAACACAAAAGAAGGATAACAGTACTCTGTAATTCATCTCACCACTGAAAATGAAAAGGCAACCACGTAGCAGGTGTTATCTTGCTGGTAAATATTAAAATAGAGTGAGAATCTTATTTTCCTTTAGAGGAAAATAATACAAAAGCTAAAACAAATCCAGTCAAGCAATCTACTGTGGATTCCATCAGCTGATTACCTGAAGAGTGTTGCTTTCTTTATCATTTTAGAGATTCAGCACGCTGTTGTGCATAGAATCATTGTGTCTGTGAACAAGTAGAGTACAATCTCCAGCTGCTATTTTATGGGGAAGTTAAGTAGGTGCCATCTAAGCCACCAGGAAGGAATTTGGGCAGAAAATCCCTTCTCTTGCAGAATGTACTGCAGGATTGTCAAAGAGAAAGTTGTGTCAAAACTTGTGCTTTAGGATGGATTATATAACATCCAGGAGCGTGATTATAACAGGACATTAGCACAGATACAAGTCATACGTCTCACCAAATTCCCATCTTTATTTTCTGACAGCGACAAGTCTTGTATCCATCTAGTGTCCATCAAAGGGCTATTTTCATGGGGTTAAGTGAGATGAACTTAGTATGTAACATGTTTTTATTTACTGATCTCTCACAGTCAAAACCAAGCAAGGTTCATAAGACATTTAAAAGAAACACTGCTTTTGAAATGACAGTTAAAAGCACATACCTCTTAGGGAGCCCAAAACAAAATCAATGTCTCTTGCAACTTAAGAGCTTGACAAAAGCATTGAGTTTAAAAGCAGAGGGTTTCAGTGGTAAGGCTTCAAATATCAGAGCTGAAGAACTAGTTGCACATTTCCTGTTATACGGATTAGACAGTATAGGGTTACATATCCTTTCAGAGTTCCAATCTGCATTCTTAAACAGGAATTACAGCATCATACCCAAGTTATGAGGGACACTGCAATAGACTGTCAGCAGTGTTAATTGCCAACATTAGAGCTGTTTGGCTTCGGTTGGGTTCTTAATGCTATTTAAACAAATACTGTTCTTTCCCCACCTTCCATGTGATTCTTCCTGCTGCAAAAGATCCTGTTGTTTAAAAAACTTCCCCGTGATTACTGAACACATTTATTTATTATTCAGATGGTTCATTTATTAAGAATAAATAATTTAAGTATATTTTCTTCTGTTTGTTTAACACATTAGCAGTTGCAGCATATATGCAAAGTAATGCTTAGATTTATACTCATTTCTCAGGCTGTTTGTTCTGTTCTACTTGATGGCCACTCTACTTATTAAAAGCTCCTGACCTGAATAAATCTCTAGAGAAATGCTTGCAAACTTCTAGAGCGGAAATGGAACCTGTGGTAGCGGTAGCACCATCATTCTGTCCAGATACCTCCTAACGTTCAGGGTGAGTTTTAACCCATGGAGCAAAAATAGCAAATAATCAGGAAGGTCATAGGCCTAGTTACAACTTGTTGTAAAGAAGCATAAATTACATCAGTGTCATTGCTGCTGCATGTGGCACACACAAAACCCCCGTGTGTATTTATCTTTACCTACTGAAATCTTTTGTACGGATGACAGAGTGACTCTTATGATGTTGAGTAAGAATCTTTCATGATTCCCTGTATTTTTGATGTTGTTGCATGATGCCATTTTGTTCCTGGATATTATGAAGTTCTCTCTTCTTTTTTACTTAGAAAAAACCTGATATTCACCAGGATACTATTAACTTTTATTCAGATAATATGACCATCAGGACATTGAAAAATCCTAGCTAAATATTGGGTAATCATGAGGTAGGATTGACCCTGACCTTGGAGCTACCCAGATTTCGTCAGCAAACTCTCTCTGTCAGGGTTAAATCCCCTCCTCCAGCACTATCTTGAATCCACACTGGGGAAATTATGATAAAAATAATCTTTACATCTCTAGACTCAAATGGATCTTTCTGATTGACTGCCTCAGATGCCAGGTCCATGTCAATAATTCTCAGTGAATGCACAGCTATGACCTTTTCCCCCTTGTTTTAGCATTTCTATTTTACAAGACCAATAAAACATGTCAGAACAAAGTGGTGGTTCTAGACAAGTGAATGGATGGAGGTCAGAGGTAATCCTTCAGCAATGTCCTGTTTGGGACTAAATAATACATTTCCCTACTGTAATGGTTCTGTCACAAACGTATATAAGCAAAAATTGAAAGATGCACCCCTTCAATTGCACAATGATTAGACAGAGTAAAATGAGTTAAGGATTTTCAACTTGTTTTCTTAAACCCTGGTGAAGGCTGTAGAAGTTAATAGACACCTGGCTGCAAAGCAGCATAAAATGGAGAACTTAATGGCAATTATTTACTTAAAATTTCTGCATAGTGCTAAATCATCACCATTGTTTGTAAATATTTCTATCTCTCTACATCCATCACTTGTGTAGACACCACCAGGAAGCTGTAGGACACCCAGGCTGTTTTGTCAATAAACAAATACAAATCAGGTAAAAAGGAGAACAGGTTTTGCTTAAGGTACCACAGCTAAAATTAGTTTTGGATTCTGACACCAATATAATATTACCTATCTTTTAAGTCTTTTCATCTTTTGTAGTTCAGCTCCCTGCCTGTGGAATGGGGTAACGTTTGTCCCTTTTCATTTTTATTATCTGTCTTGTTTATTTAAACTAGAAGTTGGCTGAGAAGAGAGATGTGTTTTCCCCTGCAGCACCCAAGCCTGCTTTCTAGATACCACCACCAAATCAGGTGTGTTATTAGCTTGTTAGTAATAGGTTAATACCTAAAAAGTGGTATTTTCCAATTTCAGTTTCCTCAAATTCTTATTAGTTCACTGTTTGAAAATGCCCTCTGAATTATGGTACTGTGATTATATGTGTTAGTCCATAGGTCATGGTTGTCACCTTTCAGAAAGGGGGATATTCCATTATGGACTTCTCTTTACACTTGCCATATAGCTTTTTTTTTCTAGTTATTTTTAAAAATTATTATTATTAACAGACTAAAATCCTACAGATTTTAAAGTTCCTTTTATGCCTTTGCAGTCTTTGTCAGTCTGACTGCTAAAATCATGGATGATTTTGGCTGGGACCATGTGGATTTATGTATATTTATTTATTTTACCTGTAATTCGTGTTAACCAATCTCCCTGCACTATCTTTACTACTTGCTTCCAGGGGAGGGATGCTGTGGCACTCAGCACAGCAGTGCACTTGTCAAAAACTCATCTGCAATGTGCATGGCTGATTTCACAGGACAGGCAGTGGTGTACTCCCAGCTGGGTACTGGGAAGCATGGTCAGGCTTTGTATCATACACTGAAAGTGCTTCTGAGCTGTTTGCAGAAACACCTTACTGGGCGTACACAGCAAACATTGTTTGGGAACATATAACACTTTGGGGGTGGAGGAGTTTCCTCCTGACTAACAGAAATGACTTGTAGTAGCTGAATTCCTCATCAGAAAATTTTGTTCTGTAGAAACATGAGAAACAAATGCTTGCAAAAATTGCTTTTTTTGTGCATAGCTGTCTGGTATGCCAAATTGCTTTTCTTCTGATTTTCCATAATTTTTCTTTGTCTGTTCCATCACAGATCATAATAGAGATTCCAGGAAAGCAGATTCTATAACTAATTAGATGAGCAACCAAAAACAGCATTATAAATTTTCCCCAACCAATGTAACTTGAAAATTTTTTGTGTGGATGAAGTGTAACAGTAAAAAAACCAAACAGTATTTCCAGCCTCCTTCTCTAGGAGATGTAAGACATCTTAAGCTTGGAAAAGGGCTTGAGTTCTTGAGCCTGTGTCTCATCCCACTTTTTCTCTGTGTGTGGTAGGGAGGAGGAGGTGGGAATCTTTCATTCCATCTACTCAAAGCAATTTGCTCTATGAATTATGCTTCTAGTGATACATATAAAGATAATGGAAAGGAATAACGATAACGACCCAAACGCAAATGGTTCTACCCGATGTTTGTGATGTCTCCTGTGTAAGTGTCCCAGGGGGTTGTGTAGGATGGACCCTAGTCTTGCTCTTGGCACCCATTATTCAGCTAAGACTCCTACAATTTCATTAGAGCAGCCCAAACTCATTCTCTTTCAGAATGACAACCCTCACAAAGTTGATTAACAAGCCTATGTTAGAGTTGTGATTCTGTCTTCTCTGCTTTCCAGACTAAGGTGACGTGGATGAGCAATTTATGGAATGGAGCACAAATAAGACAATGGTTGAAGCAGGGAGGGGGCATGCCCTGAAGCAGGGCATAGTGTACCCTGCAATAATACTTTGTTGCTCTCAAATCTTGTATGTGGCTAATATCTTACAGTTAGTTTGCCCGTGCTTTCTTTCCAGAACATCTCAGATCACAGCATTCTCAATACAAGTCTGACCGGGGAAGAACTTCCGAGCCCCCACCACAAAGCTTTCCTTGCCTTCCCTGCCCAACCCCATGACCCTCCTGCACTGCTCAGAGATTCACCAGCAGTCTTGCTCTCTAAGAGGTGGGGTCTTATCTATTCCTTGTCCACTTCACCAAAACCTCTTCCTCAAAAAAAATTGCAGTGGGAGTTGTGGAGGTGGAATCTCCAAGCCCTACTTGGAGGTGGTTGTGTGCAACCTGCCCTAGGTGACCCTGCTTTAGCAGGGGTGTTGGATGAGATCATCTCCAGAAGTCCCTAACCCTCACCGTTCTGAGATTCTGTGATTTCACATTATCTTCCCAAGCTTTCTTTCCTATTCCGTTTTCCAAGGTATCCTATTTCCTCTTCAGATTTAGTGCACTGTTGCTTTCTCTTCACAGACCTGTTCCTTCCTTCTAGCCCCCACCTCTGTGGCTGTCCTCATGCCCTTTGCATCCCTCACCGAAGCCTTGTTTTCTTCCTCCCTGCCCCATCTCTCTTCGCCTGCCGTTCACCACCTCCCTTCTCCCCCCAGCCCCATCTCCCGGCTCCCTCCCTCCCAGCCGGGGCAGCTCCGGGGCCGCCGCGCTCTGCCTCGATTCCCGCCCGCCGCGCGAGGCCGACAGGTGCGCGAGGCGGCCCCGCCCGGCTCGGGGCCGGGCCCGGTGGCGGCGCTGACCCCTGGGCGAGGCCCGGAGCCCCCCGCCTCCGCTCATGAATATTCATGTATCCCCTCCCCGTGACGTCGCCGCGGTCCCGGGGCGGGAGCCGGAGCCGCCCCGGTGCTGGCAGTGAGGGCGAATGACGGAGCGGCGGCAGCAGCGGCAGCCTGCGCCCGCCCTCCCGCCTCGCCTCGCAGACAGCCGCCGCCGCCGGGAGCTGCCGCGCCGGGCGGCGTGTCGGGGATGCGGCGGCGCCGCTGCTGCTGGGGACCGGCGGCTTTGCTGCTGCCGCTGCTGCTGGGGCCGGGCAGCCCGCTCGCCGCCAAAGGCAGGTACCGCGGGCCGCGGGGCCGGGGCGAGAGTGTCGCTGCCCGCCACGGCGCACGGGTGCTCGGGCGGTGTGAGTGTGGAGGTGACGGCGGCGGGCAGCGGGGCCGGGCGGGGCGGTCATCCCGAGCCTCCCGAGAGAGGCGGCGACGCTGAAAGTTTGGGGGGCCGGGAGACCGCGCGGGTCAGGGGCTCCCCGACAACTCGCTGCCCGCTACTTTTCGGGGCGTGCTCGGCGGCTGGCCGCGCTGAGCTGTCGGTGCCGCTCCCCCAGCTGCGGAGCCGCTCCCGGAGTCCGGCGCGGGTGGAAGCCGCGGCTTCTCGGATCGCGCCGAGTTTGGGGTCTCCCGCTTCCGAAGAAACGCTCTGGAAAGTCTGAAAGGAGGAAAACGGGAGGAGAAAAGGGTAACGGTCAAGTTTCCTGGGAGGCTGTGACATCGGGTCACGCAGAGACCCCCAGCGCGCTGCCTGCTTCCCTGTTTGCCCCGCGGCTTGTCGCGCAGAGCGGGTTGTGGCAGGTCTGTGGCACTTGGTGCTGCGCAGCGCTGCCCTCCGCGGCTCGGGTCATCCCCAGACTCCGGGCTCCCAGGTGTCCGGGGCCGCTTTCCGGGCTGCTTTCCTTTGCGGGTTCTTTTTTTTTAACCCTTGGAGGTGTTTTCTTACAGGTCTGATCTGACTTTCTAGCCCCACGTTGTAAAAACTTGCGTTTTGAGAACTCTGGCTCAGTTTATTTTACATTATTTAAAAGCGTTTCTATTACTTTTGTTTTTAGTTGAGACATTACCTTTTATTTCACTTGTGCATGTGTGAGAGAGAAGGGAAAAATTTTAAGTGTGCTTGCTTTTTGTTCGATTTCTTAAAATACCTGCATGAGTCCTAACTTGGGGAGGAAATGGGCTCTTCCCAGCAAACATTGCCTTAACTTTCTTTAGATTAACTTGTACGAAACGCAGAAAGTAACTGTAGGGAATACATTGCTACTCTGTTACGAACACAAAGTATCCCTTGAGGTCCTGGCGGGATACCGTGTTTTCTGGGCAGATTAACTGTGGGATGTAACAAATAACAAGGAGCATTTTGGTGGAGGGGAATTATTTTCTTCCTGTCTACTATCTTATGTATATTAGGGTAAGTATCTCCGTTGTATGGATCTTTTCTTCGGACAAGCATGTGAGATTTTAGCTCGTGGGAGATGTCTTTTTAAACGCTGCAGGTAGTTCATCGACAAATCGTCGTTTTCTTGTTGGGTTCTACTTCGTATGTGGCCACTGGAGGGCTGCAAAGAGCATTTTTGGATAGCTAGCCACAATTTGCCAGTATTTAGTGTTTAAAAATAGGTATTTTAAGGGTATTTGTATTGATATGCTTTAAGTTTTAACTTACGACTTTACACAATTCTTCTTTAATTACGTTCTTTACTTGTTTCTTAAAAGTCAATATTATCAAAGGCCACTAATGCAGCATTAATAAATGAATTAACATATCTTTGCACTGCATACAGTTAATATTGGAAATATCTCTTTGGACTCTTCCCCCACAACTTGATTGGTAAAGAAAGAGAGGTTTATTTCAGTAAGAATCTGATGCTGCTTTCTCTTTGCCCTGCCTTTTTCTATAGGACACACACATTTTAGTTGAAAAGGCATATCGTGGGTATCTCACACGCAAGCAGTTGAGAAGATTGGTGTTGTAACTATAAACTTGACTTTTAGCTTAGAGGCAGATGCTTTCTGGTTGGAGACATAGGCAGAATGTCACGTGTACAAGGATCCTCTGGTGCTTTTAGCATCCCGTAGGAGGGAGTAGCAAAGACAATCTAAGATAATTATTTCAGATCTCATCCTATTTCATCTGCTTTGCTGTGCTCTGCTGCTCCTCACTTCAAAAACAAAACCACTCCCCCCAGCCCCCTTTCCCCACATGTTTTTGAGTATATGGAGAAGGAGTACAGACACGGTCCTGGTTCTTACCATTCACTCAGTAGAAAGTAACATTTTTAAACTTCTTTTTCCCCTACCAAATATCTTTAGGCTGTAAAAATAGTTTATCCTTTGTAGAAAGGGAAAAAAAAACCCCTCAAAACTAAACCACCAAGGTTCTCTAAAGTTTTCTATGGAGAAGAGGTAATGACAGAATGTTGAGTAGGTGATCAGTTACAGAACTTCATCTGTATATTAAAAGCCACAAATTGCATATAAGTATTTATCTTTCTAGCAGATTGTTGACCCTGGCATTTTTATTATAGATTTCAACAAAATCACTGTCTTGGGCAGAAATATAATGTCTTGAAAGTATTTCAGGCAGCTTTGTTCAGTAAGGCAGAGAGGCACACTTTCTGGATTATTGCAATTGCATTATTGATGTCTGGAAGTTGTATGGACAGTATCTCACGATCTTCAGTTAAGTAAAATAGAATACGCTGAAGGTTAAGATTTTAGCTGGATTTGGTTTTGTTTTCAAAACTCATAGGTGCCAGTGATCGCAGGCAGGGAGAAATATTACCTGCAGCATTCCACTTTCTGTCTCTCCACAAATCTATGCATAAGGCCAATCTCTTAAATTATTTATGATCTTATTCTAGTATGTACTGTTAAACTACTTGGTGAAGTCCTAACAAGGTTGCCATATATAAATTTCTTGTGAGACCCAATTAGTCAACCTTTCAAGTTGATTGTATTTGAACTTCGTTATTAACATAAACATAATTTTAATCTTAATTTTTAAGTACAGCTGAAAGCATCTCAAATGATCTGAATAACTAAGAATATTTGATTCCAATTAAATTAATTACACAGGCAAAACTTGAAGTCTTAGTCATTCAGGACATTTCCAAATCAATGGAACATTCAGTCCCACTTGGCAAGTCTATTATGTGAATACATATGATATGATTATCAGCTGTAGAAAAACAACTCACTCAGGGAGACAGAGCCAGCATATTCTGTATAAAGAGAGTTTAAAGCCTGAGGGGAAGAAATTGAAGGGAAATCTTTGAGAACATTCCAGACAGATCCCAGTGTCTGAATTCTTCTGCATAACACTGGTTTCTTGTAAATGTTTTGTTGCAGTAAATAATAATGAAATACTTTTCTGTATCAGTTCAAAGGAGAGTGAAGAGAAAAAAAAAAAAAAAGAGAACTTTTTTTGTCATCCTCATGCAAAATATACAAGCAATAATGTTTGGTCAGAAGATGGGGGATGAAGCAACCTTGCTTTTCTGTTGCTGATGCTTTCTGTAGCTCACCAAGAAACCTTGAAAAAGACATGTAAATGGTTTCCTATTTCCATTTTCTCATCAGTAAAGAGAAATAGCAACATTCCTTTTCAGGAATACTTCCTTTTTTAAACAAAGTATTTTGATTGTAAAGCATTTAATGAAAAATTACTCTTCTGTCTCACAGGATAAAAAAAATGTCTGATTATGAAGTCTGGGTGTCAAGATAATGAAATGATTCAGAGGTCTCAAAAGACAAATACCGGAGTATTTTATAACTCTTTAGTATTCAGGTATTTCAGCATAGAAGACTGACAACTACATTTAAGTTGTCATTATGAAGGTAGAGAATGTTTGCCAGCCATAATCCTATAATTACCAATTTTAATTGGATTATTTGGAAGGCTACCAAAACTGGGAACTTAAAAGCTTCATAGCTTTCAAAGCATATTTCAATTGTAAGGAAAGCATGTTCCACTTAAAGGGCACTCTGGAAGGGATGTCTTGTCACCAAACATTAAAGGTGGAGTTGTAGGTTAGCTTCCCCTACCCCCTTTAAGTGACAGCCCTCAGAGTTCAAAGGCAATATCTGTATATGGATACATCTTCTCACAGCCAAATTGCGCATTTGAAAGTAGCTGCACTTTTCTTTCCCTGCCTTTTAAAGCTTTGGAGAAGTTGAAGCTGAGGAGAAGCTCTCAGAGGCACTGTCGCCTTGTTTTGCTTACTTACTGTTTAACTGGAAACATTTATTGATCATCCGGTACTTCTGTCCATCCTTTAAGCATTAAAAAGCAGAGTGCAAGTTACTAGTTCTATATAGTTGTAGCTTGATGTGTCTTATGAAACAGATGTTATTCCTAGGGCTCTTGAAAGAAAAGATTCACGACAGTGTTGTTTAATATCTGATAAAAATGGTAGAGGACAAATTTTCTCCTACACTTCTCATGTTATTAGATTTTCTGTCAGATTGACAAGATGTTTTGGGCAAGTAATTTCAAAGCTTCAAATACACTTCCTTTTCTCCTGTTGTATGTATATTTTTGGCTGCTTCTTGGTCCTTATTTTGACTCAGTTGCCTCAAAGTGATTTGATTCTGTTTCTTTTCTTTCCAAGAAGGTTGTGTTAGAAGGTGGCAAATAGCTTGACTGGCTCCCATAGAGTGTCTGAGTGGTGTAGCTAGCACTTCATTTGGTAGAGAGATCTTCCCTACTGTGAAATAAGTAATGGGAAAATGAAAGATAAAATGCATTGTTTCTATAGCAAGCTAATTGCCAGTGTCAAGTGTGGCTCCCTGTTGTCTGTAGGCTGTTCTTGCAACTATGGCAAATAATTAAGTCTTGACATTCAAAATACATTTAATATTACTTGATGTGGTGTAAGTGTAATTTTAAAAGTCAAATTAAAAAACCCAGTAGCAGTGAGATTTGGTCTGACTCAAATTTGCAGTTTGTTTGTCTGTGGAGAGGACCATAAGATAAGTGTAGCTCTTCTTGGAGACTTTTTTTCCCCCCTCTGGTATCCTTAAAAAAGAGCAGTCTGAAAATAACAGGTAGGGCATTCATACAAAGGGATCTCTGAATTACCTCCCTCTTTCCTAGTGATTGTGCTCAAATGAGAGCATTTTAGTCTCTCTAATGTCTTATCCCTTTTGATTTATTTACCAAAAATTAACAGGAAAAAAATGAATCTTCAAACCAGTCGCAATCAATCTTAACAGGATGCTTCAGAGAGTGGTAACAGGGTTGGAAGATACATTCCTTATTCAACATTCAGGTGGAAAAGTCTTTGGTTTTGGATGTTGCGCTTCAAGTGGAATCTGGACTAGCTGGAGTTGATTCCAGCAGAGAGCTGTGAGATTTGATAAGTCTAGAAAAAGTGAGCTGATGTGCTGAAGGAGTTGGGGGTAGCTGAATGAAAAAGAATTGAGGGACATGCAAACAGTTTTCAGGTATATAAAAAGCTCCTGCAAAGTAGAGAAGAGAATCACGTTCTCCATGCTCTCTGCGGGTAGGACAAAAAGTAAAGAGCAACAGGAAAGATTCAGGGTAGACTTTGGAAAAGCTTCTCTTATGATATTTTAGTGCCTTTAACTGGAGAACTGTACGAACTGTTTTGTACAATAATAGCACACGCAGTGGACCTGACCTTTTGCAGAGAGGAGAAGGGATGCAGTGACCTCCTAAGGTCATCCCAAAACCTGAGTTTCAAACTACCCAAGAAACATTGAGAAAGAAATTGGAGGCAATACAGGCATTTAATAAATGACCTGAGACGTTTCTTCAGGTACCTTGTACCATTCCTTGGCCTCTCTGCAGATGCTGACTTCAGCCTGTCAACCTTCCTTCAGTAGCAGGCACTGCAGCCAGCCCTCTTGGGGATACTTCCACATGCGTTTATCTGTTCTTCTAGATAAACCTCTTCTGTCCTTAGAAGATACAGTGTTTGACAACTGTATAAAGCAGTCTTTGCTCAGCTGTGTTGTGTTTGCATGGCAAGGTTTTTCTAATGGGGGAACTATGTGGAGGAGTCCTCCCTCTGATGTGTGATGAACTGACCACAGCTCCCATTCCCTGTTCCTCTGTGCTGCTGGAAGGGAGGAGGTGGAGAAATCAGGAGTGAAACTGACCCTGGGAAGAAGGGAGGGGTGGGGGGAAGGTGTCTTAAGATTTATGTTTTATTTCTCATTACCCTATTGTGACTTGATTAGCAATAAATTAAGTTAATTTACCCAAGTTGATTCTGTTTTGCCCATGACAGTAATTGGTGAATGATCTCTCCTTGTTTATATCTTGACCCATAAGTCTTTAGTTATACTTTTCTCTCCCCTGTCCAGCTGAGGAGAGGGAGTGATAAGACTGGCTTTGGTGGGCACCTGGCACCCAGACAGGGTCAACCAACCATGTCAGCTTATTCCCAGATCCTTCTCTGTGGGAGAAGCTGCAGGGTATTGTAGATACTAAACCTCCAGATGGATTCAGCAAATGATTGCACAGCTTCATAAAAGTCAAAAAAAAAAAAAAAAAGTATATATAAAATACCTCTTGTTAGAGTGGCCTTGTGCAACCTACTGCTGCAGGCTGGGAGACTCTCCAGGAGCTGTATTAGACGTGTGGTTTTCTTTTCCGTAGGTGCTTACGGTTGTCCGTTGTCCAAGATGAGTACTAGCTTCAGCTGTCCCTTATTCTCCTTCAGGGTGACTCTGCCTAGCCGTTGTGACTTAAGAAATGGGCTTATTGCTGAGCACAAATTGTATGTCTTGTTATGGGTTTTATGCTGAATTTTAAAGAACATTGTAACTCAAGACTCAGCACACTTTTGCTCATTTCCACAGGTGCAGGTTTCAAGCAGCACGCTGGCAAACCCACACTGAATTCTGTATCGGTACCTTTGATAATTGTAGCTGAGGTAGAGAGGAGGGTGGCTAGGAATCTGGAATCTGGGTCTGTTAAACTTCAGAATGAAAGAACAGCAGAACCTTATTGATAAGTTTGAAAGGCATGAGTCAAAGTAATGTAAAAAGAGAAGGCAACTTGAACTAGAAGTGGGAAGAGAAGCCTAATGTCAACCCTGGGAAAGATATTTGTTACATTAGAAAGAAAATATTCCTTGACTAAAGTTAAAGTTTGTGTTTTGATCCTGTTAGGCTTTTATCTGTTGAGTTTACTATGTTGTGATTATTTAAAAATAGAAAACTTGTCATGATTTGGCAAGGGTGTTTGTAAAAATAAGTTAGAAGGAATTTCTCAAGAGACACTTGTGCTGTGATGTGAGTTGTTGTTAAATCTGTTGCTGCACGGTGAGGCAGGGTTGTCTGTCGCTTTACCACGTAACAAACAAAGCGCTTTCTGCAGCATCATACACTTCCCTGTACTCCAAGTTACTTCTTGCAGAACAGCATAACAGCACGTCTGGTGCATGATTTATGTAGTGTTCAATGTGAACATGAAAGCATGCACATATGTGTGGTCTAGATTTGTTTTAAACAGAATTAATTTTGTATATGTACATCTGTGCCTACACACTTAACTGTGGAGTATAAGAAATGATACAAGCCTGAAAGAAAACTTCACAATTCATTTGGTGTTCCACTTACCATGAGGGGCTTTGAGCAGACAGCAACAGGATGCCTGCAATGCTTTAGTGTTTTATTTTCTTTTATGAACTGCAAATTTATTATGTAGACTAGATTAATGATGGGAATTTGAATATTTAAATTGTTCAAGTGTAGATTTCTAAAGTGTACTTTAGGAGAGTTCATTCTAAATGACTACCTGTTTTTTACAGCATATATTCCAATAAAAATGAATATGATGTCTGCTTATAGCTGTTGAGCAAGGGAGAGAGTTGGTAAGATTAAGTTGTTAAATCATTATGCATTATGGTATCAAAACTACAAGTAACTTGATAAAAATCAGCATAAATTCTCTAGTCATGAAAACATGGATTTGTATCTCTAACTACACCATGTCCTTTGACATTTGTCAGAACTAACATAGAACTGATTTGTTTTAAAAAAAACAACAAACCACTTTGAATCTAAGTGGTATTTACTCTCCTCAACCACTGAAATTCTACTTAATAATATGGGAGACTGATGGTTCTTCAAATCTGTCTTTTAAGAAATTGCTGGGGTTTGTGTAAAAATCTTTTAATTTCCATTGTTTGGTGGCAGAATATCCCGTCTTTTGGCTTCTTGATATAGTTGGGGTCTGTAGGAGATGTTCAAGCTTGGCAGCAATGAAGAAGAGTGTAAAACTGGTTCTGTTTTCTGCAACCATTAGGGGACTGAGTATCCTCCAGATCTTTTGGCTGGTATGAAAGTTGACTAATATATAATTTAAGACTCTTGAGCTATCGCAGAGGATTTTGTCTATTACCTAAAAGCACTTTTGGAATTGGATATAAGAAGTGCAGATGCTGAATTACAATTTATTTTAATTTCATTTTCACTTTTTCCAGGTTCAAGATGAGAGCATCCCAACAGGTAGGAAATCAAGAAAGGGAGCCAGGAGACCCGCGTGATTAAACAGGGAACTGCTGGGCAAACTCAAGTGGAAGAAGAGAGTCTTTAGGTCATGGAAGGAAGGGATGACCACTTGGAATGATTATAAGGCTGTTGTCAGAGGATGTAGGGAGGCAACTAGGAAAGCTATGGTCTCCTTGGAGTTAAGCCTTGCAAGGGAAGTCAAGGACAAAAGAAAAGGCTTCTTCAAATACATTGCAGACAAAACTAACACTAGGGGCAATGTAGGCCCACTGCTGAATGAAGTGGGTGCCCTGGTGACAGAGGATACAGAGGAGGCAGAGTTACTGAATGCCGCCTTTGTCTCTGTCTGTGCTGCTGGAGGCCGTCCTCTGGAGCCCCAGACCCCTGAGGCCCCAGAGGAAGTCAGGATAGAGGAGGAGACTTCCTTGGTAGATGAGGAGTGGGTTAGGGGTCAACTGAGCAATCGGGATGTCCATAAGTCCGTGGGCCCCAGTGGGATGCAGCCGCAAGTGCCAAGGGAGCTGGTGGAAGTCATTGCCAGACCACTTTCCATCATCTTTAGTAAGTCCTGGAGAACAGGAGAGGTTCCTGAGGGCCGGAAGAAAGCAAATGTCACTCCAGTCTTCAAAAAGGCCAAGAAGGAGGACCCGGGTAACTACAGACCAGTCAGCCTCACCTCCATCCCCAGAAAGGTGATGGAACAGCTTATCCTTGGCAGTGTCTCTAGGCATATCAAGGACAAGGGGGTCATCAGGAGCAGTCAATATAGTTTTACCAAGGTGGAAGTCATGTTTGACCAATCTGATAGCCTTCTGGGAAGAACTAACCAGGTGGATAGATGATGTGGTTTATCTTGATTTCAGTAAGGCATTTGATACCATCTCCCACACCATCCTCTCAGCTAAACTGAGAAAGTGTGGTCTGGATGATCAGGTAGCGAGGTGGATTGGGAACTGGTTGAAGGAAAGAAGTCAGAGAGTTGTGGTCAATGGGGCAGAGTCTAGTTGGAGGTCTGTATCTAGTGGAGCCCCTTGGGGGTCTGTGCTGGAGACTGAGGAGTGACCTCATTAATGTTTATAAATACGTAAAGGGCGAGTGTCAGAAGGCTGGAGCCAGGTTCTTCTCTGTTATGTCCAATGAGAGGACAAGGGGCAATGAGTGCAAGCTGGAGCATAAGAGGTTCCACAGAAACATAAGGAAAAACCTTTTCATTGTGGGGGCCACAGAGCTCTGTAACAGGCTGCCCAGAGGGGTTGTGGAGTCTCCTTCTCTGGAGACATTTAAAACCTCCCTGGACATGTTCCTGTGTGACCTGCTCGAGGTGATCCTGCTCTGGCAGTGGGGTTGCACTAGATGATCTTACAAGGTCCCTTCCAACCCTTAACATTCTGTGATTCTCTCTGTATTGATTACAAAGATGGTTCTGCACAGAACTGCAGTTTTCTAGAAGTTAATGCTGTTATTTAGATGCTTGGTCTGTGTTTGTGTAATCTTGACACTTGTTAAACCAATGAGAGATTTGCAGTGTATCTCAGTGGAATCAGGGTTTCATCCTTTGTGTGTTTTAGTATAAACAGTACTTTTGAAGCTTTTAATGGTCTTTCTCTAATAGTTGCCTTTATCCAAACAGGAGGAATGTTTGATTTAATCTCTTTCACCTGGCTTCCTATGGTATCACTGCCATGTAACTGTTCCATTGTGTCAATGAACAATTCTTGTTTTGTTGTGGGGCATGTTTTGTGGTTTTGGTTTGGTGGGGTTTTTGTTTGGGTTTGTTTTTTTTTTTTCCTTTTCAAATTGTTTTTCATTCAACTTTACACTATGAAGTGAAGCGTTGACCAGGATGGTGAACCTGTAGATTTAACTATGGTAATTCCTCACTTTTGAGACTTTCAGAATACATGCAATGAACTGGTCTGTTTTCCCCACTGACTGTCTTCCATCTCATCCCCACGATTAATGTCTTGTACTAGTCTTTACTGTACTGATAGTATTGAACAAGCAATGCTGCAGTTTCCCAAGGTTTCAATTGTACTCCTATTGTCAAACTGTTTTTTCGTTGCCGTTTTAAACCAGACTAATAACTTGAAGTTGTGTATCCCAAATATCAATAGTATTTGCTTTTCTAATAACAATTATGAATGACATTTTATTTATCTTACTGCTACTTTTCTATACATATGTTAGGACAATTAAAATTAAGTTTCATTTAAAGAGAAATTGCAATCAAATATTAAAGACTGTGGTGTTTTCTGATCAGCGTTTATCCATCACTCATTTGCAGATTAGAGAAAGTAAAATAGATGAGGAAAAATTGGACTCCACTTATTTTGAGACTGATTTCTCTTCCTTTCTGACTCGAGTAGATTCTCCTGTCACTGAAATGTGCACATGTTTATAAATACTACACTGGGTGGGTGTGTTTATATATGTGCTGCATGTGTCTCTGTTATCAGTTTACAAGGATTTAATCACTTGTGACATTTTTATTGACTTTTAGGGTGTTTGTTGTTTGGGGTTTTGTTCGTTTTTAAAACCCCTGCTTCTGAAATGAAGAGACTAAGGAAATGTAATGTTTTATTCCTTAAAAGGTAGTAAATCCTACTTGTAATACAAGAGAGAAGTGAAAAGGTAATGCAAATATATCACAAAAGCTTACAAATAGAAATGAAGTAATAAGCATTTCCCTCATAACTATGTGGGGTTTATTTCTCTATGCTGATGGTTTGAAATGTGATAAAAATCTGATTGTAGCTGGAAAACATTGCTCCACCTTGTCTGATGATAATGCAAAATTGCAGTAATTGGGTTGAATTTCTTAGTTATAAGCAGAGCTTGCAAAATAGGGGTTGGTGAAACAAAGTTAAGACAGTCTGTGAGTTATCTGCCACGGTTTTCTGTGTGATAGGCATCATTGGTTTCTAAAATTTGGTTTGGAGTTAGTTTTACAAAGGCTTCTAGCAGAGGTCAATAAATGACAGTATGCATTGGCAATAATTATTTGAGGGATTTCTGGAGAAACTGTATGACAATGATGTTTGAAGTGCTTTCCACCCTTTTCCTTTCAAGAGCTACTTTAAGAATTTCTGAACTACAGTTGAACAGATGGTATTTGCCATTGTTGTCAGTCTTAGGAAGGAAAAAAGAACTTTTAAGATCCTGGCTAACAGAACTTTAAATTTATGTGGAGAAATAAAACCTAGAAAGATTTAAATCGGTGTGATTTATGCTAAGCTCCTTTAAAAAGTCTGCATTATGATAGAGGTCTATAAATTTAGCTAAGGTAGACTCAAACTGTTGATTTGGTGTCAAATGGAAAAGCACTGGATGCTGTAGTTGGCTTCCATCTTTTTCTTCCTTGAAAACAACATAAATGGCGTAGATATATAAAATGGAAAGATCAAAATGCAATTATTTAAGTGTTTTGCTGAAGTGAAAGGCACAAGATGAGAGACAGTTCTTGAGAGAAAATAATTTGAAGGGAAATATTTCAAGGCTTATCTTGGGAAATGGAGTTTATTTTTTTTTTATTTCTGTCCTTTGCACTCCTGCTTTAAGCGCAGTCTTTGGTGTTGTGGAGTTGACCCCTTCCAGTGAATGCAAAAACTAATCAAGAAAAGAAAGTCTATTTTCAGTAGGCTTGTGTTACCATTCAGCTGTCCATCACTAAATTTGTAGAGATCTGCAAATCAAAAAGTATTGGAGCTACTTGTGAAGATTAACAAAAATATCTGAGAGAGAATATTTTTGGTGGAAACAGCATGGCCTTAAAAAGTGTCAATCTTTTAGTTGGATATGTGACTGTTTCTAATAATAAAAGTGCTTTTGTCTAATATCAATCCCTTCTTTTATAGGTTAAATTTAATCTCTGTAGGTTTGAATAGAAAACATTAAAGCCTTAGAGAATTCAAAATGTCAATCTTAGTAAACAATAATCACTTCAAACTAATTTGTAAGCTGCACATTTGAGTTGTTTTTTGCATGCTTCCAAGTGTTTATACATTTTTTTTGAAGTTTCAATACTTGAAGCCTCTTAAATTACTATGTCTAGAGTTTCACCATTTCAATAACAAACTGGGAAAGTATACCTTTAAAAAGATGGGATAAGATTTCAGGTGGTGTAAGTCAGCAGTGCCATTTTAAACCAACTGAGGCTGGGGTCATATATTAAGGATATGATTGAATATGGAGATTTGTATTTATTTTTGTTTTTCTTTATAACTTGTCAGAAGCTTCCAAAAAAGTGTTCTGCCTAGTTTTTCTCAGTTCTGGACTGAGTATTTGCCAGAGTAGCTCATCAGCCAGATCTGGAATTTTTTGGGTGTTTCTGTATTGGGGGAAAATGCTGCCTGGCTAATTATGTCTGTCTTCTCTTACAAAACTCGCTTCAGAAGCTGTAACCCCCAGCTTTATTCAAGAAGCGTGGTTGGAGCCAAGCCAGCAATGGGCTGTGTTCTTGGGCAACAGAAACAGTATCAGCATCACAAGCATCGGTTGTGCTTTGCAGGTTGCAGACCCTGTACTGAACAGAGGGTTGCATCACTTCGCTGGTGAATTTTTCTTCGGAGGTGACATGGAAGGTGCATTAGGATGTAGGTGGCAACAAAATGCTACCTGATCAATTTTTATCGTGCTACAAATGCCTCTTCATGTTTTCTTCTGTAAAGGTTTTTCCTCAAACATAAGCGTGTTTTAGTAGCAGAGGCACGTAGCACACCTTGCCTCTCTGAAAGGGAGCAGCTCTTGGCACCCTGGCTACGCGGGTGAGCAGAAAAGCCTGCCTGCAGTCTGTGTTAGTGCCTGCAGACCGCTTTCCTGGGTCTTGGGGGTGTTCAAACATATGTGCGATATGTATGCAAGTGTTTAGGGAGGAGGAACTGGTGTGATGAAGACAAGCAAGCGATAATATCGAGGACAAAAGGTTAAGTTATGCAGTACTTTCAGAAGTGAACTGACTGTGCAACCGAAAAGTGCCTTTATTTAGGAAGTACTTCCATTTGAGATGATCCTGAAAAAGACAGTTACGTCATAGCTTCAGGGGAATATGTACTTATCTTCCAGGGCCAAAATGACATGCTACAAAACGAAAACTTGTCTCTCAAGAGTATATATTCCTTAAGTTGTAGTGGAATTTACTAGGGGATGAATATTAAAATGCAGTAATAATTTCTTAATCCTCCATTTAAACAGAAAGGAAGAGCTAAGCCTGTGCATAGTTTACCTTCACCTCCTGTGGAAATATTTGAAGAGGAACAATATAAATGATTTCTGTACAGAATAAGGCTGCGTATAAGAAAATCTTTCACAAAAGACATTCCAAATAGATGTTATTTTGTGCAATAGAGAATGTTTAGCTACAGTCATCAAAGGAGGGAGGGAAAAAAAAAAGATATTTCAATAAGCAGATGTTGGCACTTCAAGTTCTGAGGTTCCTAAGGCTACAGGACTTTCAGCACTACAAGCCCTAACAGCCAGAAAGGACCTGGGAGCCAGGAGCCCTAGAAATTGTGTAATTTTAGTGTCTTGCCTTGGCTGTATTTCAAGGAATGGCTCTCACTGAAGCCACAAATTCTAGAAATAAATTAGGACAAGGGAGTAAGGTGTGCTATAGAAACTTAATTATAGACCAGCTTCTGTTTCATTGGAATCTGATAAACCCAATATATTTTTGCATGATTTACCAATATTGTCAGATCAGTGAATTTAGTGAAACCTTGAGAATAGCCAAGGGATGAACGTGGACATGGGAGTAAAATGAATATTAGTCTATATTTAAGTTTTTCTCTTTCTACTTTAAAACGCCTTCTACAAAGTGCTGACTGTAGCATTATTGTGAAGGATTTTTGAGTTTATCCCCACAAAATGTTTCTTGGATATCTTTTTGCAGATCTTGTCTGACCCAGTTCTTTTAGGCTGACTCCACATTGGAGATTTAACTAGTATTCCACATAATTTATATCAGAGTAATTGCTTCTGATCATCCCAGAATACACTTTTGACCTTTTAACTTTTCTGCTGCGATGAGTATAATGACTACACTGAACAAAGGAGGAAAATGAAGGCCAAATATCACAGAGGTGTGTTGAATCACCTGGGACCTGGAGTATACTGGCTGTAATCTGTGTAAAGGGAGCTGTTTGCAATCTTTTCCCGTGTATAATGAGCAGCTATCTTTCTCAGCTATTGTTGCATGCACAGTAGGAGAAATTTGATGACAGGGAGGGGAGGCAAGCAAGGAAATGCATGGTAGGAACTTTTAGAACGGCGCCGGTGGGCTACTACTTGTGAATTATTTTGCCTTGCTCTGGGTGGCACTAATAGCTGTGCTAGTTCCTCCTCATATTGGGAGAGAGGGAATAGGAGCATGTGGGGTGTCATATTCTGCTCGCTTGTTATTCTCTGCAACCTAAGGGATGTCACAGTACCTTATAAATCCCCAAGGGCTTTGTAACTTTGAGCTGAAGGATTTTGCGGTTGCAGAAAAGCAGTGTTCTTACAGGCTGGCTTGTAATACTTGGGGTGGTTTCATGTTTGTTATTACAAATCTCAAATCACAGATGTAAATGTGAAATTTAGTAAGAACTTTCTAAACTGGGCAATATTTTCCTGATGCATATTATGGTAGGTATATAGTAAGTGTATCAAATTTCAACACTTTGTGTTATGAATGAGATTTGTGAGGGAGGAAGAAAATTAAATAGAACCTGTTTCCTTTCACATTCTCAAACGTGTTGAAGTTTATGTTTTGTAAGCTGGGCATTTTCTCCTAACTTGGTGTTTGTTGCAGGAATTTGATCTGAAATATGTGGTAGAACGACTGATGCAGTTTCCGTTTCCTTAGTTGTGAGTCATCTTACATTTAGTTTTCCCATTATTGGAACTAATTGCCACCAACTTCGCCTGACCCATTTGGTGGGTAATATGCTTTGTTCTAAACTTTGGAGAATGCACAGCAAAACTCTGATGGTGACTTTTGTCCTTTGACTGGAGGGAAGGAAGCACTTCATCTGCTTTTTCAAGATACAGGTCTCCGAACAACACTTGGAACTCCTTGGGAGGATAATGAGTTTGCCTGTAGTCCTTATAAAAATGGTTTGATCTAATTACACTCCCATGTAATTAGCTCCAGAGTCATGTACTCACACCAGTACTTTTTCTTCAAGATGTGATTGATGGAGAGTGAACACGATGATCACCAATTTGCAGAAGGGGAGTGGAGTTGTTGCTGTTGGCTTTTGTGTCCAAATGGTTTCTATGAAGAGTGTGATCCTGAAAATTGGTTGCAGTGATGTAACTGAAGACATTTCTGCTTCAGTAGAATTTCAGTGCAGTATTTATTTTTTAACAAACGTAGGGGAAAGCATGTGCTTGTTTTTCTGTAAATGAAAGGTATTGCTCTGAAGCACGTGTTTACTTAAGTGGTACGTCAGCTCGCATTGAAATCAGTGGCTCTTTCTACTAACTGCAGAGGAGCTGAATCAGGCTCTGTGCACAGACCCTTGTTATCTGCAGGTTTGTGCCAAAAAGTTCATAATGTGAACTAAAAACTGGGTTTTGTACTCTGTAGGAAACAGCGTTTCGCATTCTTTGTGACCTAAAGTAGAAATATAGTATCTGTGTGTCCCACAAACCATGTGGGATCTCACTCCATTGCGTTTGCAGAAATGATGCTGAAGGTTTACTAGGGATATTTACAACGCATTATGTCTGGGTGTGTGTATGATAAAGCAAACCTATGCTGTGACCAGTGAAAAACTGACTGCTGCTGGAGATGAACATGTTCTATTAATGCTGTGGACTTCACTTGAGCAGTTGAGAAATAAAGAATGCTTTTGATGAGGTTATTTTAAATGTTCTCATATATATAATACTGTAATCCTTGAATAATCTGTCTCTTGTGAATGTGGGTTTGGGTGTTTCAAAACCATCTAAGGTACCAAAATCATCTCTATCAGTGGTGGGAATTCTTCCTGAATGTAATGAGGTACTAGCTCAAATTGCAGGAAACTTCTGTCTGTCTGTCCGTCTTCTCTTGTCTGTCTGTCCGTCTTCTCTTGTCTGTCTGTCTGTCCGTCTTCTCTTGTCTGTCTGTCTGTCCGTCTTCTCTTGTCTGTCTGTCTGCCCGTCTTCTCTTGTCTGTCTGTCTGCCCGTCTTCTCTTCTCTTGTCTGTC
>JANVCC010000025.1:1923660-2261799 GCA_025345505.1 Todiramphus chloris collaris | reverse complement strand
GCCCGTCTTCTCTTCTCTTGTCTGTCTGCCCGCCCGTCTTCTCTTCTCTTGTCTGTCTGTCTTGCCTTGCCTTTCTGTCTGTCCTCCATCTGCTCTTTCCGCCCTTCCCTGTTGTTCTGGCTGTCGTTCTGTCTTTCCCTCTTTATAATAAGGGCAACTGGATTTATTTATTTATTAAATTTTGGGGTGTTTGGTTTTGTTGTTTCCTTGTAGGGGTTTTTTGGTTTTGTTTTAGTTTTTGTTATAGGTTATTAACTTTTGGATGTGATGATACTGCTGAAGTGCTTTATTTGCATAACACATCACTAGATAGCAGTATTGATTGCAATTCATGAGTACCAACATTTACTGAATAGCTTGGAAAGCTAATTAAAAATTATAATTGACTTTCTTCCTCTTTCTCCAGTTAATGTTTCTCTTTCCTGTCAAATCATGAAGTTGGTTTCTGTCTTCGGTTTATAAGAATAACCTGCCTTCTTCGCAGTCAAGAGAACTCTGCAGCCTCTGTGAATTGTTCCCATGAAAAGTCAGAGTAGGTGGGCTGCAGTCTCCTGCGGCTTGTTTGTACCCTCTTTGTAACTTAGGAAAGTGTAACGACAGAGTGTTTGCATGTTTCATGTTGTCCTTAAATTTAATGATATTAAGTGGGATTTTTGAAAATGGCTTTTGCAGAAGGAAAATTGTGTTATTGTAAGACTAAAAAGGCAGTGGGTGATTTGCTTGACTCTGTGAGTGTAAGATGCTTACAGTTGGTTTGATGGACAAGGTTGTGTCTCAGCATGGTGCTCCCTTCTAAAGAGAAAATGCATTAAAAAATTTCATCACTAATACATCTGAATGCAACTGATAAGAGGACAAAATTCTCGGCATATGCCTTGTGCAGTTTTTTTTGTGTTATGTCTTAAAAACCTCTCATTCCAAATGTTACGCCAGCAACTGAGGGAAATTACTCAGGTCAAGGTCTAGGCTTACTTAAGGTGTATCTATTGGTGGTTAGAATTTAAATGTATTTGCAATGTCTTTTATAACAACTCTACTCAAAAAAGGGGTTTTGTGCTGCTAGTTCTTCTTAAATGCATTTGGAAGAGTGACTTATGAAAATGCTTCCATTCTTGGTTGACTTCTTGAGGAAAACTCTGATTTGAGCCCTCACGTAAATGTTTTACTTTAAAAATACTGCATGTCATTAAAACACACCCTGTATTAATTCTGTGTATGTACATACCTTGTATATCCTGAATATAATAAATATGCAGTTCAATTTGGTGTTCCGTTTCCATTTAGAAGTAGATCTGGTGGATCCACAGAGCAATAGATTGATTAGCTTGTGGCAATTGTTTCAGTAAATGAGACTGATGGATTTAACTTGTTAATATTTCATCTGAAATTCTTGCAGGCAAGAAGTGTAAATAGTTTGAAGTGCAGGCAATCCAGTTACATCTTGCATATTTCTTAATGACTTGGTGAAAAGACAAGCTTTTTATCATCAAGTAATGCTTTCCTTTTTGTGATGTAATGTTTATGGTTTGTTCTGTAATCAAATAACTCTTGGGAGTAATATGCATTGGATTCTAATCCCTTTAATTATGAAGGCTAATGCCTCTCCTATTTTTTTCCTGAAGTCAGTGTGGTGGCTTGTGAGAGATTGAAAGTAAAGGGCAGCTTTGGCTGGGCTTTCAGTTACAGAATCATAACGGTGCATGTCCTGCAGACCAGCAGTACAAAACAATATGCTTGGGATTTTTCAAGTTTATAAACACCTGTTTGTCAACAAGTTGACTTTGCCTTAGAATTTGCCTGGATAAAAAGAAGGCTCTGGGTGCAGGGCTAAGGCATCACTCATGAGAGACTGGATTTTCTGGTCTTTGTGCTTCCTTCTTGATTCTTTGAGCTTCCACATTCAGGATTTTGCTGGAAGTTTATTTTCCTTTGCTACTTATTCTTTGCAAAAGAAGTGATGTGGCTTCTGCTTTAAATTCAGCAGCCCAAATACCCTGTCCCAAAAGGTTAGTTAGCTTGAAGATACTCAAACTAGTTGGTTCTTTGCTTGATTTCCATTTTCTTGCCTCCGGCAGTCTTAATATCTGCAGCTGTGGTGGGGTTTTGGTTTTTTGTTGGTTTGTTTTGTTGTGTTTTTTTTTTGTTTGGGTTTTTTTGTGACTCTTAGTAGTTTTTAAATAATTATTTTCCTCTGGAATTATATTTCCTTGAAACTGGTAGATAAAGTTGATTTTCGTTCTTTATTTTGATCTCAAGAAGAGAGTATATGCTTTGTATTCCAGTACTGGATTAGAGAGGGTGACAGCTCTGCACAGAAGCGTTCTGGTGGCTGAAGTCTGGTAGTAGCTTCCTGCAGCAGTCTTCAGGGCCAGTTCCTCCTCCCAGACTGAGAAAGCTGAGTCCAAAAGGTGCTTTTGCTGAAGGATTTGAGCAGCATCCTGACTTGTTCTCCAGATGGTTGAAAGGATGAAAGCTTCTCCTGGAGCTTGTGTTTGTGGCTTCTCCGTTTCAGGACTGTGAATGCTCTTGGTCTGTGTTTAACAGAGAAAAAGGCCTTTGTCAGCTGTTTTATGTAGTGTCATAGCAACTGAAGGAGAATGAAGCAAGTTATGAGCGCTCAGTTTATGAACAGAACTGGTTATGAAAATAATAATTAGGGAAATAAACAGAACAGTCCTATGTATGAGGGATTTCCCAAGCCTTGGTAGTGGTGCAGTGGGCACAGCGGCTTTTCCTACAAATTCACACGTTTTTCTGCTTTGTAGTTTTTCATGAGGAGAAGACAGGAATTTCATCATTCTAAGCATTCCTAAGCTGTCTGAGAAAGGCATTAGTTTATTTTTTATGCTCTGATATTAAGCGTTGCACTTTCATCTTTAGACTAAACTGCAATATTAGGGTGCATTTCAAGAATAAATGAAAAATATGGTAAAATCTGCTGGTAATTGTTGGTTTGTGAGTTACTCTTTCACTATACATCAAGCTACCATTCTTTTGATTTTGTATATTATATACTTACAATGTCATTAACATATGATGGCCTTTATCTTGAAAAATAGGGTCATCTATGTGTGGTGTGGGTGTGCAGTTTAACATGCAATGATTATCCAGTGGTTGGAAAATGGTGTTTAGAGATTTAAGAATATTTTGATTTTTGGGGGGGGTTTTGCTAGTTTTCTGGTCACTGCAATTTATGGTTAGATTTCTCCTGTAGCAGAAGACCTTAAGGAGCCTAAGGAAACAGCAATAGAAGAAAAACTTACAGGCTAGTATTTTGATTCTTTTATTTTATTTTATTTTTTCCTCAGGCAGAACACTTGGTTCTTGTTATCTCTACTTGCCATTCGTGTAGGTTTTCAGAGTTTAGCATTATTAGATAGCTATTAGGAATAACATCCATATTTGACACTATGAATGTATAGATAAGAATTGTTTGAAAGGGGAGAAAAAACCTCCACCCACCAACGTCCAACAGCAACCCCATGCATTGCAATACAGATGCTATTTACATTTGCATCTTATGTATTTATGCATAACAAGAGTCTTGGCCTTGATTCTGAATGGAACACAGTTTTCTTTCATTTCTTTGGCTAGGGAAAGCCAAGGATCTTTTTGCTTTCTTCTCTTTAAAAATTTAATATGAATTAAGGTTTTATAAAACCAGAAGTTTTGGAAAAGACTGCATGAAGTGTGTAACTGCTATTATTGATTTTTCTCAGTAATGGAATAATGTTCATCTCTTCTTAGCCAGTCTCCTGAGATTCTACAGGTCACACAGTAACATAATAAAATCCAACACAGATGCATTATTTGTTAAACCACACACAATGAATAGCAAATGAGGCCCAAAATGACTCTTTGGTCTCTCTCTTATTTTACTGCTGACTTTGTTCTTGATTTGTTTTTTTTAAATATCATGAAATATTAATGTAGAAAAAGCAAAAAGTGGCAGAAAGCACTGTTCAGATGGAAGTAGCTCATTGCTCTATCAGGATTAGCTAACAGATAAAACATTAAATATAATTTAATTGTTTGCATTGGTGTACAAAAAAAAAACCCTAGATAATGTCTCCATCCTTTTAATCTCCCTTTTATGTCATATAGTGAAATAAAGTTTGGTGGCTACATTTCAAGTGGATAAAAGGGAGACCCAAGATAAAGTGTGTGCTATTTAAAAAATAATCTCTTAAATTAATTTTTTTCTTAATATAAGGGAAAATAATCAGCCATGAGTGCAACACCAGGGATTCCATCCTGTTTGAGAAGAGGGCTCAGAATGAGATCAAGATAAATTCTTATAAGAATAAAACTGAATCCATTCATATTTTAACCATTTAGAAGGTTTTCCCCCCATCCTGACAGTTTCTTCTTTTACAAATGTCTTCTACATTTCATTTGAAAATAAATATTTTTTTCAACCTGACGCCTTCTTTGTGCTGCTTTCTCCTACATGTTTTCTTTGTCTTTTGGTTCAAGTCTGTGAACAGATAGTTTCTACCTTAAATTACAGCTCCTATCACCGATTGCTCTCGCTGTAGATTCTTCTTTGCCATTTGACATGCAGGGTTTCACGTAACATGCCATTAGAGGAGACAGTAAAGGTGGCTATGGTTCTGTTGTGACTTATGTAGGGGATCTACTCTTCTGTCTTGTGTACGCGAATATCAGCATAATAATATTTCTTTGGTCGACATCGACGGAATTGTTCACAATTTCAGCACAGTCATTATTCTGCACTCGGGATGCTGTTGTTGAATTTAGCTTTTGTTATCTAAGAATAAATGGTACTAAAGAAAAAAAACAAGTTAATTTCCAAGTAGCTTATGATACTATAAATGCAATCAAGATTTGTAGTGGTTTAACCAATGGGACAATACATTTACATAGCCCTTCTTTTAGATGACTGTTTTAAAATGATTTGATGGGTTCAGTTAAGAGTGTACTGTATTTCCAACATTTTTCTATCAAGTAAGTGTAGTCATGGTTCAAGTAACTATTCAAGTAAAGTTCTCAGTTGTAATGAAACATTCAAAGTAAAGAAACCTGAACAGAGTATATAAATAAGCAGGGAAAGCTGCTGGCTCTATTTCCAGTCATTTGCTTATGGATGCCGTGTAAGAAGTGCTAGTTTGGATTAAACTGGCTGTGGAGTGTAAGGTTTTGTGGTTTGTTTGGTGTGTGGCTTTTTGGTGTGTTTGGGGTTTTGTTTGTTTTTGTTGTTTTGTGTTTGGTGTTTTTGTTTTATTTTAGGTTTGTTTCTTTGTTCTGTTGCAGGGGGCAAAGAAGTGTTACTGCTGAGTGAATTAGTCATTTGCACAAATATGGCATAGTGAATTTAGTTCTAAAATAATGTACAGGTTTTACTGGTGGGCTAGAATTGGTTTGTTTTCAGACACTACCAGAAGACAGTAAAGCTGTAGTGGTGTTCAATGGCAATTGAAGGTTTAATCAACAGAGCTTCCTGTCTGAGTGGTTTTATGTAAAGGCACTGAAGTCTGTTGCCTTTAAATGTAGAGTGTCTTGAGATCTGACTCAAAGAATGTATTTAATCTGTGGGAAAGAAATAAATTTTCCTCTTTAGAAAAATTAATGTGTTAAAAGTTCTTCTTCCCTATTTTTGCTGCTTTGGGTGTTTGTAGCTGTGTAGGAAGAAACAAGGGTTTTTCACATTGATATTGTCCATGCTAGGTTAAAACCAATTTGTCAGTAAAGAATGTGGGTCAGTGTTTATTCTCTGCAGTCCCTCTTCCTTGATAAGTGCTGGACAGGTTTATGTTAAATAGCTGTTTCTCTTTGCTAGTGTCCGTGTTCCAACACTATTAACACAAAACCATACAGTCTGCATTTGGTTGTCTTTCAAATGAATTTTATGGGCTGGGTCTCCTGTGAATCTTTTCATACCTTTGTGGGGTTTCTGGTTGGTTTTTTTTGCTGTTTTGTTTGTTTGGTTTTTTTGTTGTTGTGGTGGGTTTTTTTTTTTTTTTTTTTTGTTTTGGTTTTTGTTTGTTTGGTTGTCATTTTGTTTTGGGCTTTTTAATTGTGACATTAAGTGTTCCCAGTCTTGTGGGCAGTCTGTGAACACCATGACCTTGTTGTGACAGCCTTCTTTGGTGTTGGACACAACTGGCCATGCTGTAGTGTTTCAACAGCATTAGTGTGCTATGTGTATTATGATGTGCTATTAGTATTATGATGCTGCTTACAGAATATCATATTTTCTGTTAATCTTTCTGTCTACATATACTTTCTAATTAATGGATCTTCCTTTTCTCCTTTCATATGTCTCTTAAAAATAATGTATAAAATTTTTTTTTGCACTTGATGAGAGTGTGAAAATTGGTCTGGGTTGTTCTCAGGGTTCTGTAAGAAGCTCTGTGGAGTTGCACATGATGGCAGCTGGGGCCTTCCTTAAATATAGTTGAACACAGGTATTTCTTCAGGATCTTGAAAGCAGGTGGAAAAAGGTGACATCCCATTGATTTCTGCCTGGGTAGTTCTGTCTTCCGCATACGGTTACTGCTCATTGCCTGAGAATTTGCAGTGATATCTGGAATTTGATGCGGATATTGATGATAATGCAGCAGCTTCTGAGGTGTAATTAGGATGATAAATGGGATAATTCTGTGGTTAGATTCTTCTGCTGCACACTGTGCCATGAAGCTGGAGCTTAGCTTGTGGCCTGCTGGGAGGTGAAAGCACTGCTGTTGACTGAACACACTGTGTGAGATGTTCAGCCCATGTTCACCCTTGAATAATGTTTTTAATAACAGTAACTGTCTATGGTAATCAAAATCCCCGTGTAATTGTTTAGCTTTCTCAGTATGAATGTATGTGTTTTAGGTGTTCTGTTGCTTTGCAAAGTACTGTCAGTGAACCATTTCCTGCAGCATAACAGTTTTTTGAGAAGGGGTGGGAGCAAGGACAATTGTGTTTTGTTGAGTAGAAACTTCAGCAGTAAGAGCAAAGCATGAGGTGCATCTCTCCAAGTTTGTTAAAATCTGTTAGCACCTTAGTAAATCTGCACTCTTTCACTCCAGAACTGAAAATCGGTGTTAATACTGCTAAGCTTTTAATGTCTTGGTGAATTTGATGGTATAATTTAAACCTCCAGCTGTTGCTTGCTTCATATCAAAGTGAAAAAGTTTGATCTTTATTTGTATCCTGCCCTGCAATTATCTAGAGGTGCTGCCTGCCCTTTATTATGTCATCTAATATAGCAGGGGATTACTTGTAGTCCTCATTGAAGCAGAACTTGCAGTTTCTGAAGGAAGAGTTTAATTTCATCACAGAAGTTTGTTGTGAATCAGAATAGAAAGCTGTTGTATCAGAAATACACCTCAATTTTCATGCCAGTGATTCAGGCACTGCTGTAAAAATAGCAATGGAATATCAGTGTCCTCTGTGTGCTAAGATTTAAATACAAAGTACGGAGGTGTGGAAAGGTACTAAAGGTAGAAGAAAGGTAGAAGAAAAGAGAAATGGAATTTCTAGTTTCTTGGGGAAGCTGTGTGGCAGTCAGAGTGTAGTTCCATAATAAAAAGGGAAAAAAGATTTTGCTCTCTGCACTGTACGTATTTCTACCCTGTAGTTAGCCCAGATAACTCTCACTTCATTTTGAGTGAATAAGTAGAATAGGCAGCATATGAGCTATCCCAAAGTAGAAGCCTATTGCATGAACATGGTTTCTATATTTTTATGTGTGTTTCCATGCCTGTATTCATTGGTGCTTTTCTTCAGAGGTTCTTGGAGGCTTTTCCTTTAAATAAATTGTGAGAGATTTTTGAAAAGTAAACAGAATATTTTGAAAGAATTCCTCTGAAATGCTCTGTGTTGTGGTTGATGTTGTGGAATCTGGTTGGCTTTCTATGGTAGCATTTCTGTTTACTTGGCACAGTTATGAAATAAATTCTTTTTAAAAAGTTTTGACCTCCATGGGATTTTCTCTGAATCTTCTGCTTGTCTGAAGCATTCCTGGGGTTCAGGCTTTTATGATATGCTGATTGTAGTTCAAGAAACTTTAAATCACCTCATTGCTTTTTGGGGGATTATTGCTGCTGTCTGATGGGCTATGGGCAATATCTGACACAGCTGGGTCTGTATTCTTCCAAAATACATTTTTCTGGCAATTGCATTAAACAAACAATTACTCCTATTACTTGTTTTCTGCAGCTGTGAAGCAGTATTGCCAAATAGTGTGGGTGCACTTGTGCTGTTGTTGCAATTATGCTGTTGCCTCTAAAAGCAGTGTTAAGGAGCTAAGTCCATGTAATTTGTAGTAAAGTAGGAAAGAGCATTTGCTGGAAGAAGTGAAAATCTTGATAACTGTGTAAATACCACTTGGCTGAATTAGTAAGGAATGGGTCTTCCAGTCAATTCAAAATTTCTACTAAGAGGATCTAAGTCATTGCAGGTTTAATATTTTGTTGTGGATTCTGTAAGCAGGACCATGGATGCATCTGCTGTTGTACGTGGGTACACAGCCAAATTAAAACATATGACTGCCTTTTAAACATCTGGAAGACTCAGAGTACAACTCCCAATCGCATTGTTGACCATGATTTTTTTGTTAGTCCTGATTTACTAATCCAAACTACCTATTATTTATAGCAAAGATTTTTTTTGTTTGTTTTATTAGTTTAAAAAGTAACTTCAACCTGTTTCAGGAGGAGTCAAGGAATCAAAATTTAACTCTTGCATTGAAACAAGTTCTGCTGATATCCAGTTTGCTACTGGAAAAAATATATACACTTTAACTCTGAAGTCATAAAGTAAATAGATTTCTACAGAAATCCTAAGGGTCTTGAGATGCTTTATGAATGTTTTCATAAGGTCAAACTTTGCTTATTTGAGACTTTGTAGAAACCTAGGTAACAACTGCAGCTGTAAATGATGTTCTCTGTAGACATAAAGAAGTTTACAAAGGTTTAAACTCAAGTTTGGTTGTTTTAGGGTTATTCCTTCTGTCTTGTCCTTCTCCTTTACACATTCATGATCTGACATCAACATTTCCCCTTCTATGGGTCAGATATTTGCAAGCGTGGACATTATTATTCTCAAAACTTCCCTAAAACAAAATAGAAGGGCAACCACAAAAGACTTAAAATTTAATCACTACCGAATAAAACGTTCATGAAATTAAATGCTGTTTCTAATCATGTGAAATAATGGAGGCCATTTGTGGTCAGCTATAGTAGGAAAAAATCCCAGAAAGTACTGAGAAACAATTACTTTAAGGACTAAGTGATTTCTTTCAATTTTGATCTAGTTTCTCCTGTATTATCTCTGCTGTGCAAGTAGAGCGGTAGTTCTTTCTGAGGATTAACAATAGTACATGCTATGACTAAATAACCCTTTGCTTTCAGTTCTTTTGACCTCTTGGGCAATGTATTGAGCTGAAATGACTTTGCTATGACATGATCAAAAGGAATCGAAGAACATAAGAATACAAGTAATTACAAAAACCTCTCCACAGTACTTCTAATGTTGCTGAACAGAGTAAAACTTTTTTTTTTTTTCCGAAAAAGTCAAGCTAGGTTTTTTGCAGTGAACATCCTTTCAGATCCATCTAAAGTTTTAGGAGTTTTTGGACAAGAAGTTTATTTTAATTTCATGACATATTATTGGGGTGGAGGGGGAATGGAAATAGTTTAGCAGTTCTATTCCATATGTTTCTATGTCCACTTTAAAATGTGATCTATTACCAGCCTACTTTTATAGTATGTTTGTGCACCCATCAACACTTCTGTTTTGAAATGAATTAATGGAGATACGGTTGTGGTCTGCTGGGGTGCCTTGCACCTAGTTTGTGGACCATCTTCTTCCTGTCTCATGTCGCTGGCAGCCACTTTCCATCATGTGCTGTGTTTTTGCAGCTGCTTTTACAAGCCCTGAAGCTGAAATGCTGTGGGGAATTGGGGAAGAATTATAGTGTCCAGTCCTGTGTTTTATCGATATCTGTAGCCTCTGCAAGAGGTGCTGGGTGTGTTAATGGGAGGCAAGCAGCCAAAATCATAGCCGGCTTCTTAACCAGATTGAGGAGGAGTATCAGCGTAGATAACCCACAAATGGAGGGGTAGAGAAGCTCAAGCCATAGTCTTTGCCCAAGTCTTCACAAGCACTGGTTTGGCCCTGTTTGGACACTCATTTGGCAATAGTGATTACATTTGCTGATCTCCAGGGGATTAAGCTGCACTCTACGGACGGTACTGTGTTTTTGCATGAGTTTTCACAGGATGATCTAGCACTCTTTCACTTTATGACATACTTAGAGTTAATTTGGCCACATTCCATATGAAATAAGCTCTAAGATGCTATGGAAATATGCACCCCAAATCTTCATGCGATTGTTACACAAGAACCCTCTCACATTGAGACTTCATTCCTTTGCTTCCTGGGAGGAGGCAATTCTGTGTTGCAGGTAGCTAGCTGACATCTATCTGGCAGGGGACATGATGAGATGCTGTGGTTCATAAGCAAATGTGGTGGACTTGCCTGTGTGCTTTGTGCAGCATGGTAACCTAAGCTGTGAAGTTGAATCTTCTGCTTTGAACAGAACTCATTCCCACTTTCTCCTGGATCTTACTGGTATATATGATCATGTGCACAGCTCTGTATGGTTACATATGAAAAGCCTTACGTAGATATTTATAGAGAATGAGTATTTTTCCTTACTGAAACATTTTTCTTCATTGTTCTAGTGTATGGTGACTAAATAAATTGAAACAGGGTAGAAAGCTTTTTAACCAATTCAGTGGTGGAAGTAACTAATTTTATAAGAGGAAGAAATAAGCTCTTGCTGTGAAAATAGCAATGATAGAAGAAGTGTTAACTGTAGCTCTCGGTTTACAAATTGTATGTAAAATCTATTACTTACTTTCTTCTGCTAAGTCTAATGTATTCCTCTATAAATAATGCTCCAGGATCAAATGGATGGGTTTGTAAGCAGTTCACTTTCTCCATCACAAAAGTGTGTCCAGAAAGAGGCCAATGACCATTTAAATTCCTCTCTTCAGAGGATGGAATTGAATGTGTAAAAATCTAGTATAATAATTGGAAAGGTTTAATTCTTTGGGTTTGACTCTAAAGTGCAAGTATTGTCTGTGCAGCAATATAGCAAAAGTTTAACTGGTCTCTGGTCCTCTATCAGGAGACTGAAATAGTTACTGGATGCTTTGCTGGCTGCTGGGACAGTTACTTGGTTTGCCCATGAAACCCACGATGTCTGGAGTGAGCAGGTCTGCCCAGCGCAGAGAGCTTCAGTGTTGTCTTTAGAGTGGCTTTTTTGCCTTTATGTGACTGGCTTTTACTGCAGATCCTGAATGTGTGCATGTGTTGGCTTTCCTGCTGAGCTTTTTTAGCCTAAACTCCATATAGTGAGCAGCCCTGGACACCATACTTTGTAGCATGAACTGCAGAAACAGCTGGGCAGGTTTTGGGAAATTAATTATTGAGATTCATGTTCTCTAAGAGAGAAGGAGAATTTAGCTGCTGTGCACTACTTGTTTATAATCAAGGACAGACAAAATGAAGTGCTGTAGGTAAAAGTTTCTGTGAGAAAATGCCTGAATTAGAATGTGGAAATATTTTCGTGTAACACCGATAAATATTTTCTTCAAACACACAGTTTCGGTTTATCTCAACTTTTGTGGGCCTTGGTTATGTGGCATAAGAAGGTAACTTGATACAGAGTTTACCACTGGACTTTACCACTGGAAGTGATCTGTGGAAAGGGAAGTGAATGCCAAATTAGCTAAACTGGCCCAGTTTGCTATTTTTGCTACATGTGATATTGCTGTCAGTTGTGAAATTAACTGTTTCTCATTCTTTCATGAGAGGAAATGAAATTTCTTGACCTTCATTTATGATACAAGAGCAGCAAGGGTGCCCTGAGCTGAAGAGGTATGATTCTGACTTTTAGAGCAACATGAAGAAATCTGTAACTGCAGCTTTGACAGCTCAGATGAATAAATCTAACTTTAGATATGAGAGACTAAGTGTTCCCTGTGAAGAAAGGGCAAAAACCCTGTTGAAACAGGGGAGTGAGTGTGTGTTGTAGATGTCTCCAGCAGCAGGGGAGCTTGTGGGCCAAGATTGCTGTGCTGACCTCTCTTTACAAGGAGCTCATATTCCTTGTTTTACTTTTTGTATTCTATCAACAGTTTTAAGTGTTAACTGTTAATAATAGCTTAATTTAAGGTATTGTGGTGGTTTGACCTTGGCTGGATGTCAGGTGCCCACCAAGCCACTCTATCACTCCCCCCCTCCTCTCAGGGGGAAGAAATTAAGATGGGCTTAGCTCATGGACTAAGACAAAGGCAGTTTAACAGAAAAGCAAAGCAAGGCCACGTGCAGAAGCAAAAGAAAACACAGATTTGTTCTCTCCTTCCCATCAGCAGGTGCTGTCTGGCCCTTTTTGGGAAGCAGGGCTCCAAACGCTTGGTGGTTGCTCTGGAGGGCAAGTCGATGCTCCCCCCTCCCTCCCCCTTTTTCCTAGCTTTTGTAGTTCAGCTGATGTCATGTGGTATGGAATATCCCTTTGTTCAGGTTGGGTCAGCTGTCCCAGTCGTGTCCCCTCCCGAGATCCTGTCCTCCCATCCCACTGCAGGGGGATGTTGGAAACCAGTTGGTGCTGGGAGAGACCTGCCCAGCAGCACCCACAGCCCGGGGGGTGAGCAGCACCTTTCCAGCTCCCAGAGCAAAGCACAGCACGGGGAGGGCTGCTGTGGGGACAATTCACTCCAGTCAGACCCAGTACACATATCTTGACTGTCCTAATTACTCAGCACAACAGGACACTGAAATAAGCCTTCAGATGCTTGTGGCTTTTGTGCCAAATTTCAGTCATTAAAGCAGAGTCACAGTCCTCTTGCTGGAAAGATGTGAAAGGTAATTATTTCTGTAACTTTAAGGTTTTGAAACTCAAATTCTTTTAAATTAATTCCTGTAACTTAATGTTCTTAAAAATGTTATTTTCTACAATGTGCTGAACACAGGATAGACCAGTGCTGTTAATTGGGAGTATTGGTCTGACCAATTTCCCATTGTACCACGCTGCAAGCCGTGGGGGGGCTATAACCAGGTGATGGCAAACAATGCTGAGGAGTATTCTGCAAGCTTTGATTTCAGAGCAGATATAGTTAATCTTTGTGAAGATGGCCCAGGTGTCCTCTAGTTTTCTTCTCTGGTTTTGTGATCCCTTAAGGATGGATCATAAATGCTGTCTTGTAAGTTCCAGGAAAGGAAAGGAGCTTTGTAGGAGATTGCTGGATTAGTCCTTGGAGCTACTATATCACTATTAAAACCTCATGCTAGAATAAAATTTTTAGTACCAATACTCGTTACTGCATTATTGATAGTTATGCTATAACTACTGATTTATCCAGTATCTCCTGTTGGTTTTACTGGGTGATGCAGTAGAAAAACTCCAACAGCTTTCTTGACTCAAGGATATAAGCACAACTATTTAGTGTCTTAATGTTACCAGGATAAGTTGTATAAAATTAAACTCAGTCTTTAATATAAATGTGGTTTTTATGATCATGATTAAGATGGGACTGACATTAAGCAGGACTGACTCTTCAGCTCATTCTGTACAAGCTGTTGTGTGGCGAGTGCCCCTTGGTTTCATGATTGGTTGCCTAGCCGAGCCATGGAAGCTGTTAATCTTTTTACCAAGTATGTTTTAAAGAACCTTTCTTTCAGTTAGAATTGTTACCAGTGTGTTGGAGTCAAATTTTAATAAATACTTGCATCCCTAACAGCTTAGAAACAATTTTAACAAAATACACTGTTATCCTGCTACAGCAGCAGAAACTGGGACACACATTACAGTTATGGCCTCCTAAGAAATATCCAGCATTCTATGTTATAAATTCATGTCCAGCATGATACTTAGGTAATCATGTTGTTCTCTATTGGCCGAATTTAGTTAGGTTGTCTGTAAGATATGATTGATCTTGAAAGGGATCAGGGTTATACTACTAGTCTTTCCTAAGTACTGGCCACCATGTGATAACATTAATTCTTTTACAACATCAAACAGACAAGGCCCAACTGAAAGTGTGATGGCAGCTGTGGAGTTTTGGTACATCAGAAAGTCTGGCCTGTTGTGATGGAAAGCAGACTACATGGAGAACTTGCCTAGATGAGGAAGAGAATGCTCAGTAACCCTGTCCTAATTTATTTTACTAATTTAGAGAGGTTCACATCTTTATTTCTATTTATTTTCAACGTAAAGTGGGCATGAGGCAGAAGACTAGGTCAAAATTAAGTTAAATTGAAGTAAATGTTCCCCTGTAAAGGTAGCATTGAAAAGATTATAAACATGCAATTTCACTTCCTAAGGCATGTTTTAAACTGGAAATGAGCTCTGCCTTCTGCCCACATAGGGGGAGCCAGCTGTGTGTTTCAGCAAGAAGTGTGTTTGTGGAGGATGGTGGCAGGCAAGAGGAGAGGACAAAAGATAGGTGGAAATTAAACTTTAGTGCACATACCTTAAGATGAATATTTTTGGAGTGTGCACTGAGTGAAACTGTGATAAATCCTTTCTCACCGACTGGTCTCTAAGAAAATATGTGGCTTACATGGATACAAGATCTGCATTTCAAACGGGGTAAAAATGCTTTACGTAAAATAATCAGCCAGTGTTCAGCTAAAGACCCTCATTTACTCTCAAAATGAAAAGTTTTCTAATTCTCTAGAAAAAATCCTTCCATTAATGTAATAGATTTTGAAACAAATCAGTCTAGTCTGTCTTTCTGAAAGATGTTCTGTAAGTGTTCTTTGTGTTTTGCTGCAGTACAAGATCTTAACTTCTAAATGTTATTACCTTTTGCATGATAAAAGATTTAAGAGGTGAAAGATAAATGTTCGGCACAAGCTTTTTAATTATTTATTATACAGTGGCAAAAAAATTCTTTTCATGGTGTTATCTCTGCCTAAGGAGTTAATGTCAAGTGTACACTCATTAATAATTCTTTTGAAATTTGTCATAAAGCTGTATATTACCTACACTTATTCAATATTCCTTCAAGAGTGCTGTGAAAAACTGTAAAGGTTTTATTATAATTGACCATTATATACGCACTAGTTACTAGACACTGAAAACCCTGTTCACAAATGTTTCCCTGCATTCTTTGTTGAAGGCTGTTTTGCTGGTATTAAAATAATGAAGAAAGTTAAATTGCACCTGCATAGGGGTGTCTGTCTTTGGAATAAATTAGTGATGAGTTGGGGGGAAATACACTTTTCAGGGTTTGGAATAAAAAGGAATGCTGTTAAGTCAGTGAATACCAGGAGGCTTGCTGGCAAACTGAGCTCTACCAAGGTCTTACATATGAGATGATCGGTATTTGTAAGGAATTTTTGATGACTATACTATAGACATGTCCAACTGAAGCTTGCCAGGACTAGCTGGAAGCAGTATAGAAACTCATGTTGTGTGATGTCAGTCAATGGCAATTCCAGCAGTGCACAAACTGGATCTCTTAAACCTGAGTAATGAATGAATAATGCCTTCCCTAGGGAAATGGAACAGCTAAGAAACAAACTAAAAAAGGAACTGAGATTTCTGAATGTGGATTGGGTTTACATGGAATCACAGAATGGTAGAGGTTGGAAGGGACCTCTGGAGATCAAGTGCAACCCCTCTGCCAAAGCAGGATCACCTAGGGCAAGCCACACAGGAACAGATCCAGGTGGGTCTGGGAAGTTTCTAGAGAAGGAGACTCCAGGCAGCCTGTTCTAGGAACTGTCACCCTCACAACAAAAAAAAGTTTTTCCTCATGTCAAGGTGTAACTTCCTGTGACCATTACCTCTTGTATCACAGGGCACCATTACTAAGAGATTGATCCCATCTACTTGACACCCACCCTTCAGATATTTGTAACCATTCATAAGATCCCCTCTATCTTCTCATCTCCAGGCTAAACAGCCCTAGGGCTCTCAACCTTTCCTCATAAGAGAGGTGTTCTAGTCCCTTCATCACCCTCATAACCTCTGTTAGATTCCCTCTAGTATTTCCCTCTCTCTTTTGAACTAGGGAGACAAGAACTGGACACAATACTCCAGGTGTAGTCTCAGTAGGGCAGTGTAGAGGGGGAAGAGAACTTCCCTGGACATCCTGGACACACTCTTCTTTATTCACCTCAGGATACCATTGGCCTTCCTGGCCATGAGGGCACACTGCTCTCCCACAGATAACAACATCTTGTCTACCAGGATTCCAAGATTCCATTCTGTGGGGCTGCTTTCCAGCAGGTCAACCCCCAACCTGTAGTGGTGCAGGCTGTTATTCCTCCCCAGGTGTAGGGATCTACACTTACCCTTGTGGAAGTTCATTAGGTTCCCCTTTGCCCAGCTCTCCAGCCTGTCCAGATCTTGCTGGATGGCAGCACAGCCTGCTGGTGTATCGACCACTCCTCACAGTTTCAGATCATCAGCAAATTTGTTGAGGGTACACTCTATCCTCCATCCAGGTCATTGATAAAGATGTTGAATAAGAGTGGACCCAGTACTGACCCTGGCAGAACACCACTAGCTAAAAGGTCTCTGTTTGGACTCTGCACCACTGATCACAACCTTCTGATCTCTATTGTTCAGTCAGTTCTCAACCCATTTCACCATCCACTCTTTTAACTCACATTTCCTGAGCTTACTCACAAGGTTGTTATGGGAGACAGTGTCAAAAGATTTGCTGATGTCAAGGTAGACAATATCCACTGCTCTCCCTGCATCTACCCATGCAGTCATACCATCTTAGAAGGCTATCAGATTAGTCAAACATGACTTCCCGTTAGAAAATCCATGCTGATTACTCTTGATACCTTCTTTTCTTTTGTGTGCTTAGAGATGATCTCTAGAATGAGCTGCCCGATTACCTTTCCAGGGATGGAGGTGAGGCTGACTGGCCTGTCATTTCCAGGGTCTTCCTTCTTGCCCTTTTTGAAGACTGGAGTGACATTGTCTTTCCTCCAATCCTCAGAAACCTCTCCTATTCTCCATGATCTTTCAGAAATGATGGAGAGTGGTATAGCAACATCAGGCAGCTCCCTCGGCACTCGTAGGTACATCCCATTGGGGCTTGTGGATTTGTGCATGTTGAGTTTACCCAAGTGATTTTACCAAAGCCTCATTGACCAGTGGAGAGTCTTCCTCCCTCCAAACTTTCTCTCTTATAGTTTTGATAATACCTACCTTCCCAAAAATTTGTGAGTAGAAGTATCCTAAAACAATGGGAGATTGTTTAAATTTGAATTTACTGTGCATTGTCTTAAATGTAGTTATGTAACTTACAGTTACAGTAACAGAATCTAAGATACTAATAGAATGTGATAGTGTGACCCTAAATCTGCTTCAGAAAAGAAGAGTTCCCATTTCTGTTCTAGAATTCAAAATAGGGTATTTTAATTAGGTATGCCAGCACTTGTGCAGAGCATCACATTTAAACTTATGAGTTGGGTATGGATGTCTCCTGCAAACAAATATTGGAATTTTTTCATTGTCAGTGTGTGTGCTGATACCTCCACCTGAGGTCATGAAGTTAGTGTCCTCAGTGCTGCTTCCAGAATGACAATAAGCTGTGAGGACCAGCCACCAAGAGAACAAAATTCTTTCATGACATACGATGGTTGCTGAAGAGCCACTGTAGTATGCAACATCTTAAAAAGCTGAAGGAAAAGTTGCTAAGTTAAATCTTCGAGTTGTTGGTAAAACTTGTTATTATTCTTCTATTTACCACCTTCTCAAGTATCTTCTAAGCTTTTTTTAATAGTGAATTTTTTTCTCTATGGAAAGGTATAGTCTTAACATTCTATTACTTCAGCTATCTTTTTGTGCTAAGGGAACACCAGACTCTAATGAAATGTCAATGACTTGCAGTTAAATTTTAATTACATAGGAGAGAGACCTGAATGGCTAGTAGGGTTAAAGAGCCCAATAAAAGCAACACAGTTAGTTCACTCTTTCAAATGGTGTTCTTGCATTTGCCAAATCAATTTTAATTACATTCATAAAGATACCTGCTTCTTCTGAAGTACAACTTTGAGTCTTTTTTCACAGTAATGGGGTAATAAATTAGTCTGGATTTTATTTTGGTGCTGTCTGGTGAAGTCATACCTCCCTCATGAACAATGTACCCCAAATTGGCTAGGTGAGGCGATAAAAATTAAGAAGCTTTTTCTGGTACAGTCTTGTATTATATATATATTTATTTCTTTAAATATCCCTTTAGATTATAATCAAGTAGACTACCATCAGATGCCTAAAACTGATGGAAAACCCCCCAAAATGAGCATTTGTTTAACAGTCAACAAGAGGAAAAAGGAGTTTGAGTAGGACACGTGAAGTGACTAAGATAGGAAGTTGGCAAGGCTTTAATAGGCAGGTATTTGCCTGTGATAGTCTGATTGCATAATTAGCAGTTTTTTATTATTATGCCAACTGCTCCAATCTAGTTATGTTGCAGCAATCAGACTTGTTCTGATTTCTCACAGCATCTAGAGATGCAAAGGATACCTCGTTCATTCATCCTGCTACAGAAGTGAAGAGACAGATTCCTTCCAGGAGGCCCTTAGTTGGTGATGAAATAGGGTGCAAGTTCCTTTTCAGGGGGAAGATTACTTTGGTGTGTTGTTACTTGGTGTGTTCAGCTCTGCCAATTATTCCAGTTCTACTCCTAGAGAATTATGTAAATAATTTATTTTTCCCCCCCACTTTACCTCTCTTCAGTGACTGGGTGCACTTTAAATGTAATAGCTTGTTGTAGGAATGATTGCAGGTGCCCATAGTAGTTGGACTTTTGTGATTATTTGTGAATGAGGATGTGAAACACTGAATTTCCATTCTTTCTGTTGTAAAGAAAATAACACTATGTATTTCCCATTTTCATATGATAATTTGTCCTCTCTTAAAATTCACTCAATTCAGTTTTTCAAGAGTTGGAATTGGCGTCAATCAAATTGTGTAGATTCTTGTCATTCTAGCCAGTTCCTTCTTTTTGAGAAGCCCTGTGGTTTGGTGTCTTTTTTATTTGCCTTTCTATAGCTGACAGATTCATTATCTTTTTCTGAAACTTTACCTTTCATAAACAGAGAATTGGATGCCGACTGACAATTCAGTTCTCTGTAGAAAAACTTCACCCTTATGTGGCTGCTGTCTCAGGAAAAAAAAATCATAACATTCTTTACTTCACATTTAGCTTACTGTGTGTACTCTTACTGCTTTGTTACTTGAAAGAAAAGGGAGCTACTTCATCCAGCCTGTCTGTGGACTGTAATAAGTGATTAATATTATCAGGTAGAATAGTTCAGAAATGTATGGAGAGTTCCCCTATCTGAAATGGAATGAGAGGTTATATTTGGATTCTAAAGGCTCCCTGAAAACACATCTCATCATTCGTGCCCTTTGGCAGGTTAGAAAACGGATAAGAAATAAGAATCTAACCCTTCCTAAGTGTTGTATTTTTCAAGTAATAATTTGCCTAGTTAATTTGTCTTCTCTTTTTATGATTTAAGAACCATATGCATGCCTTTGAAATTCTTTTTGTTTTACTTGTAATCACAATGTAATGATGCAGTTCTATTCTAGCCTGTGATTTCTGCCAATCTCTTGCTGAGAATGTAATCTAGAACCTCTCAAAACCAAATCTGAGAGGTTTTGTCAGCTCCTGCATAACTTTTCCTAGTCATCTGAATGCACTAATTGAACTAATAATAATAACTTTAAACAGTAGCTGATACAAAGATATTCCCCTAACCGGAGAATCAAATTAAGAACTGCTGTATAATACAGTAGATGCTATGTTTGTGTGTTGGCAACTGACTTGTCTGCTATGTTTTCCACTAATTTCCAGTCCCAAAACCACAACTGCAGCAAAGAAATCTTTAAAGAAATCATTTACAGGTAATACAGATGATATGGGTTTTAACTGAGTGCCCACATATGTGCGTGGGACCATCACCTAATGACACTGCATGAAAAGTAAAGAATTAAACTTTTTTTTTAATATGAATTTACAGTATGTTTGAATTTGCAGGATTTATGTCTTCAGCTCTTAATGGATTTGAGAATTTTCTTACATTTCTAACTCTCCATATGAGAATAGTCTTACTGACTTCAAATTTGAATAAGTGGCAGAAGCATTTTTGCAAAGAGAGATATTGTGGGAATGAATACAGGCTGCAGTATTTGGATGGGTGTTTGTGCCTTATTTTAATGGTGTAACTTCATTAAGTGCATTTGAAATTGTCTATAATTTTGGAAGTGAGCTGCATTATAGAATTAAATTCATGTCTGCTGCTGCATCTTCAATGTTAGTGTTCTATTACTTTGCTAAATAAAAATTCTAATAATGCTTTTAGGGGATATGTTGTGTGCATAATCATGCTTTCAAGGACCACTTAGCAACTTGTAATGGAGAGGGAAGGAATGGAGCTGCTTTAAGTCAGGATATGAAATAGTTATTTTTCTATGTTTTGCTAAAAGTCATAGTTGCATGCAGGGGAATAGTCAATGATGGGTAGTGCTTCCCATCTTCTGCTCTTGCACTTTATGATTCGATGAGCTCTGAGGAGAACCACTACTGATGGCAAACATCTGAAGTACAACTCTATGCAGGGGTACTGGACTAGTCAATGAAATAATAGAAAGACCCCAGCACTTGGTAGCAGACAGGTACGGCTTAGAAGGATCACCAATTTATCCCAGTCTCAGCTAACTGGTGGGGTTATATTGCCAGCAGCCTCCTATGAGTTGTTCTCCCCTCTGTTCTCAGTGCTCCTTTGAAGAAATCGGTTTTAGGGCAGGGCTAAAACATAAATGATGTGGGTAGGAAGTACAAAAATTGAAGAATTCTCATTTATGAGGACAGAAAAGTAATGGTGCACGGTTGCTAAGATTATTGTACAAGAGTAAGAATTTGTGTGAGTTATATCTGTCACTTTACATTTCATTGCATTTTAGAGTTCATAGCAAAATGGTATTTTGGAAAAACTATTAAAAATGTTTGCAAAGTTATAAAAGGACTAAAAAGAAAGTTGGATAAGCTGATGTACCTTCTCAAAGCTGGCTGAGTGTTACTGAGCAATCTTGTATACACAAAGATGGGCAATTAACACTTGGTAGATTCCTTGAGGCAAAAAGGCCGGGAGAATGAATGTATTAAGGAAAAATCACTTTGCGTATTCCCTAAAACTATTTAAATAATGTACTTGCTAATTAATGGTATTTTGAACTGTGAATATGAATTGGTTTTAAAAAAGCCCCTGTGTAATATATAGTGAATTTGCATATTGATTCAAATGAAAGGTTAGTTAACAGTTGAGATTGCTTCATAATGGGATGATTTATTCTTTTTACTGTTGAAATATGTCAAGCGATACAGATTATATGTGGTAAACACTTTTAGTCCTTTTGGACCATAAAAACATCTGTATGGCCAAGGTGAGTGTTGTGGAAGCTGGGAAAACATCTCTTCTAACAGTAGATCCTGGGTCAGGTTTACTGCCTCAGTACCTGTAACATTTGTATACAGGGCTCTGCCTGCAAAGGCTGTTACTGAACCACCAAAGTTTGAAACCAAGCAGTTAGAAATAACAAAACCATTTATTTCTGTAGCCAAAGTTTGAAAAACCTAAATTCAGTACTACTGTAATTTTCCTGAGAGTGAGGTAATACTTGTATTCCTGTATCCATTATGTCCAGAATGGGAAAACTTTCATCAGTTGGGATTTCCTTAGGTGACCAATGGTGACAGGAATTGAATTGCAGTCATTAAAAAAAATAAAGAAGAAAAAGAAGCCTTTTCACACAGAATGAGAAATGTTAGCTTGGATTTGCAGAGAAAATATACCAGCAAAGCCCTTTTTTTTTTTTTTTTTTTTTTTTTCCCCTCCTTAATGTGTTCTAAGCTAGTCTTTTTTTCTGCCTAATTAACTTTATTAATATTAAAGACTACAAACTGGCACGCCCTTAATTCAAAGGATCGTAACTCTAATACTTACCTTGGGACCTGGAGGAACTGTACATTATCATGAATGGTCTGTCAGTGTAAAGTAAGGGACCTGAGGTTTTCTATTTACCTCATTCTTAGTAATGCTTAAGAAAGCAAGTTAGATTATCTAAGTTGTAAGCCAGACATGAAAGAAACATCTAAAATCTTTTCACTAGAAACAAATCTAAACAGATGATGGGTTAAAAATAATCCCAAGTAGATGTGCCTTGTTTTTCTTTTGGCTCTTTGCCGCTTCTTTTGAGCAGCCTACAAGCTGGACAAGACAGTTGCACTTTCTAGTCTCCTGTGAGAAGCCCAGGAGCAGTTGAGGTGAGTTAGGGAAGATGCTCTTTTCTGCAGCAGCATCTGGCTCCGTGCACCTGCAGCTGTGCTGCCTCTGGGAGGTCTGTGTGCTTCGGTTGGTGTGACTGGTGTTCCTGCAGCTTGTGCTGATAGGTCTGCAGTATCCATAGAGGTGAGGCTGTGACAGCACGAACTCAGCATGGTTAACTGCCTTGGATCTGTACTTGAACGGTTACATTGATTTTTTTGTGGCTAAAATGACCTTTTTTTTTTTTTTTTTGACCTGTATTTGGTATCTTATAGCTGGTTTAGGTGGTTTTAGGGATAGGACTTTGTTGTGTAACACGCAGTGAATGTCTCCTGTCCTGCTGCTGACATTATCCCTTAGACCTGTTATGCTGCTTGTCAGCACTATGCAGGCATCTTGGATGCTGTAGGGCATCTCAGGCAGCACTGGCTGCCTGCTGCTAGGTTGGTCCATCCAGCTGCAGGTGTGACACTTGTGAAGCAAACTGGGGAATTTCCAGTTGAGCTGAAATCACCAGCTGTAGACATACAATGAGAGTACCCACTGGTTGTGTTGATCATGCTGCAGAGTACAGTTTAATTGCACCTCATATTTTTAATCTTTATTCACCTGCTATGTAAGGGCATGTTTTCATACAACATATTTCAGAGACAACTCTGAATAGCTAATACACAGCATATGAAAGATTTATATCGTGAACCATCTTCTAAGATACCATATAGTAATTAGGATTTTAAAATTTCTTTCTAAACCAGAAGAATAAAAAGTGATTAGAAGTAGATGGTTTCTAAAGGAGATATAACTGTGCAGTACTTCATAAATATTTTTAAAGATTAATGTTTTGTTTACTGTTCTCAACTGAAATGTATTTTCTTCCCTTGAAGAAGAAAAGGAGGGCTGCTCATTTTCTTTTATTGAGGTTGGACTAAAAAAGGCTAGAAATGAAGAGCAAGATTGCTGAAAGCCCACTCTCTGAACTGAGAACAGACACTTAATGGCTATCGAGTTGCACAAATTGTCTGTTGTATTAGGATAAGAGGAAACTGCTTCAGTTTGTGTCAGGGAACGTTTAGGTTGGATATTAGGGAAAATTTCTTTCTCAAAAGGATTATCTTTCAAACAGATCTAGGATTTTCAGAATTCGGTCATTGCTTTCTTGCTACTTTTCCTGCTCAGTTCAATGGCTATGAACTCGAGTGGAAATCGAGTTAGAGTAGGCTCTACTCAAAGGGTCCATTGTGCTCCTTAGAGTTCTGGGATGACTGGATAGCTGAATGTGAACAGATCATGGTAGTATTAGAGCTATACAGGACCTGCTTCCTTAGCTGCATGATAGTTTTATGCTGATTATTTGTTATGGGGCATGATTTCACCTCCCAGGAAACCCTACTTTCGATTAGTGCATTTTGTCTTTTCTAATAATGTTTCTGCTTCACGTATTTTAAGTGATCCAGCTGGAAACTTATAAGATATTTAACTTTCTTCTGCTTAAAGTGGGGAAAATTTTCCTTTGGGTGAGGTTTTGATGTAGCTGGCTTGCCTATACATTGTCTTCTCAAGATAGATTCTTTTCATTTTTCTCTCCCTTGACTTTTCTTTTTAAATCAGAAAATTCTACTGAGTAAATGATCTTTATTGTGGTTTACATGTAACCAAAGCACTTAATTTTTAATGTTAGCTTTTATATAGATTTTGGATTCTTTTTATTTCACCCCCCCCCCAGAAGTGCTATTCTAGGGATTCCAAAACACGCTCTCAAGAATGAGTGGTATGTTGATGGAGACATTCTGGTAGGCAAAGCAAGACCAGAGTGAAGTCTGGCAAGATGTTTATTCTTAGCAGTGCCTCTGTGTTGCACACCTGTTCAGACAGTGAGTGTAGATCAGAGGAGGCTCTTGGGTAGGGGTGTCAATTAAATCAGTGCATACTCCATGTCCTGAGGATTATTTCAGTCAAATCTGAGAAGTTTTCATGACAAATTAAAATTCTTACTCATTTAATGTGATGGAGAAGAGGCTGTTAAATAACTTTATCTGCTTTGTTTATGAGCATGCTGGAGAAGTATTTTTCTGACTAATTTTTTCGTTGTAAGGATTTTTTATTTTTTTCTAGCTTTTTTTTTTTTTCCCCATAAGCATAAACTGCTCTTATCCCACTTTAAAGTAACTCTGCTGTGGTATATTTCATTTGAGGCCTTTTATTTCCTTTATACCTGACTGTAAATACATTATCTCTTTTGGTAACTATATTATCCTTCTATTTTATTAAAAAATTTATAAACAAAGGGCTCTGTATTTGTGCAAGGAGCGTTTTCTATATGATGCTCTGTTCTTAACAAACCTATTTTTATTATCAGTGGTGGTACTGAACATAATGTTGCTGGTTCTTCTATTAGCATAATTAGTCTTTTGTATTACTATTTTCCTCTGTGACTTTCAGCTGTGTTATGAAATTTCCAGACTTATCTTTCATTTTTATTCATCTTTAGCTAACAGAATAAAGTAACAAAAAATAAAAATAAATTAAAAAATCAGTGTAGTAACTTTCAAGTCTACAGTTCTATTATCAATTAGCTAATAATTCCTGACTTGGTGGAGTCCCAAAGATCATGGGTCCTATTAAACTGTAATATAAACATTCAATATAAACCCGTTAAAGGCTGATCTATTATCTTTTTATCAACTAGACTGAGTTTACCGTGCCCTGTAGGCAACTTTAGCCTTACTTAAATTCTTCCTTACGCTCATAGTGAGGAGTAATTTGGGGATAGTATAATAACAGTGATATTTCTGTCATGATTTGTGTAATTAGTCTGTCTTTATACAAGTGAGTACTTGTGTGATATGTGTGCGCAGCCATGAGTTAGTGTTAGAAGTACAGCTTTAACAGTTCTAGTGTTTCATCTCTTACACTTGATACTTCAATCTTTTTATTGCCATTTTTATTTAATTCTGATTACTTTCCACTGAGTTCTTGGAGGCTTGTTTACATTATTATCTCTGTTCACATTTCCCTGTGCTGTGACCAGTAAAACATCTATTTTGCTTTTTTTTAACTGCTTGCTTCTGACCTGCACGGTTAGGACAAAAACCAGAGCACTCATTTGCATTTTGCTGCTCTTCAGTTTTCTTCTGTGCCTGCTCTTTCCTCCTTTTTCGCTATATCCCATTGTTGAAGCTTGGAGCAGATGCCCATTTTGGAAGGCTTTTGAATTTTTTCACATTAATTTTGGAGGACGAATGAATATAATTTGCTCTGCAAGTGTTTGAATAGCATCTTGCACACTTGAGGGATCAGAGCTGAATTTCTCTGAATAGGCCCTAGAATCTGCCTGCATGACTTAAATTCCACTGGGGACAGTTGGTTTGAAAAGTGATGGGTTTTGCAGCCTCCCACTCAGACATTAAACTTGTCCAGGCAGTTAAAAGAGCTCACCATGTTAACAAAGATGTAGCATAAATTCCTCTGTCCTCAAATTCAATTTTAGTTCTCAGCTGCCCACTGTTTCTGAGACGTGCTCCAAAACACCTTTGTTTCTTTATTCAAGGATTTGGGGTCTATATATCCTAGCTTCATGGGAAAATCATGACATTTCTTCTCGGTTAAAGAAGAAATCTACATATACTTTCACTAGAAAAATTTATGTCTCCCTTTTCTCCTCTCAGATGGGAGGTGGGAGGAATTGAAACTCTTCTAAAATAATAGTCAATAAAAGAATAGGATTGGCAATAATTGCATATTTAATCAAGAACTATTAAGAAAAGCTTCTCACCTTGGCCCTGGGGAAGAACAAGAAATGCCTCATGTGTTCCCCTGTCACCTCCATCTTGCCCCTGAGGGAACTGAGTGTTCCTGTGTCAATCAAGAGACTCCTGATACCCTTTGGAAATCTTCGTGGTCTTTTCTCCTGCAATTTCTCATAATGTAGGATAATCTTTATTACTCCTTACTGCAATTCACTTACATATCTGATTTGCAGTTTTAGGACTCTTCAGAAGGATCTGACAATACAGAGTGACAGAATGATTTCAGAAAGCACTGTTAGGATGAAAGTGTTGAGAGCAGTGCCGCTTTATTTTCAAATTACTTCATTGTGCCTGCATGGATTCCGAAATAAAGTTTCTTAATGTGGAAATAAGAAGGCATAAATATGTATTTTTCCTTAAGGTGTGGTTATGAAATCCATCATCATCTTTTGTGTTCAAATATCCTGCTTTTAATTGCATTTGTGAAAATCCAACAGAGTAAACAAAAATTTAATTTACTTGTCCAACAAGAACATGATTAATATGCATGGTCCCTGGGGCAGAAAAAAATACACTTTTTTTTTTTTCCCCCCCTCTCCAAGTAATTTTTTTCTTGATCAAGAGGATGTGAAAAATTACAAATTATTTCATCACAGAAGGAGGACGAGGATCCTGTTGCACACAATGACGTGATGTTACGTCATTTTGGAAAATATAACTGTCTTCTCAGTGTTACTATGTAAGGACTTCCTTTTGGCTGGTGGCTGCTCTATGCAGCTCTTTCACGTAGTAAAACTAAAACTTTTCTGGACATATAGTGCAGTCCATCTTCTGCAACAGTGTACAGGAGGCAATCGAAACTTGGGGCAATTTGGTTCCATCATGTTTTTTTAGTGATCTTCCAAAAGGGAGATCAAAGGTAATTGAGAGGAAAGGGAAAAGTTTTGAAACTACAACAGAAGTATGTCTGTAACTGCTGATAGATCTTGAAGAGGAGATTTCTAGCTGGTTTTACTGAACTATGTGTTTTCCTTAAAAGCCCAAGATGGCTAAAATACCAGAAATAGCTTCATGTGTATGTTCCTATACCTTAACCACTATGTTCCTGTACCTTATGGCTGATATCTACTGAATTCTGTGAATTTTTAGCATCAGACCTTTGCCTGAATTGCCTGTTTTTTGTATATGTGGCATTTTCCTCCTTCTTATAAATAAGTAGGTGCAGTTTTTTGAAACACTTAATTTGTTTTATACCCCCAAATCACCGAAGTAATCAAAAGACCTTTCAAGAAGTGCTTTCTTCTTTTCAGATAAACATGATTTCCTTCTCTTTTGCTAGAAGTTAACAAGATTAAGAGAATAAGCAGACATTCTGCATTGTTTTGCACAACTATAAAAAGCATATACTTCTCTTTTCAAATATCTTTTCATAAGGTATTTACAGAAAATATTCTTGAAATGATAAAAGAATTTATTAGCTCAGACTAGGATTTAGGAAGCAGTAATGCTCTTTGAAGATTAAGGTTTGGGCTTTTTTTCTTCATAATTCAGCCTTCAGCCAATCAGGGGCTTAATTCTCAATACTGTTGAAAATACTTCTGACATACAAAGGCAGCGTACATTCAATATAAATATAAATTAATATCAATAGAAAATGTGAATTTATTGAGGACGATCCTGATTTTGTAATTGAAGATACAAGAATTTCCTGTTTATAAAAATGGTTGTTCCCTGAGTTCAGTGCGCTTGAGTTTCAATTCATGCAATGATGTTCGCTCGGTAAAGATTAACATAACTTGGTGAATATCGCAGTTTGCTATCATAACTAGGGCTGGCAATGGGAAGCCCAGCTGGCTGTACTGGGGAGAGTTCTTTCCCATGTGCATCAAGTACGAGCGTGTGGCCTTTCTTGAATGTGCCTTCAGTGGGTATTTCAGAAGCCTAGAAAGCAGGATCTCTCTTTGGGTTGGGGGATATGAAGGCAAGTTTGGGCTCTGATTTGGACAAAAGAAAGAAGATAAGGGTGGGCAAAAGTTGTCTAATGTGGCTGTATGAGAAAAGTTGGGAGCTCCCTGAAGTACAACAGGCAGGGAAGGAAGTGCTTTTTTTCCTTCCAAATGGGAAATATAATCTGGCCTTTTGTTTCTCCCTCTTATTTCCTCATTGGAATTTAAACATTACATATCATCATAATGATTCCTTCAGTCCTTTGTTCTTTCACTTTGGATGCAATGTAGTGCCTGCCCCTCTGCAGTGTGGAAGAGACAAAGCATGGACACAGATCAGTAAAAGACTAGAAACATCTTTCCTTTGACCCTTTTGTGAGTTATCACTTGAAACTATGCTGTGAATTGGACCAGGGTCTCGCCCACTTCCAGGCTTTGTGAAAGATAAGGGGATAGATAACAGATCTGATACAAAATAGACATTGAAGCAGATATGCTTTCGTGCCTCTGGCATTTTTGGCTCAAGTCATTGTCAGGCCCTTCAGTTTGCTAAAATTAAAGCACATATGTCAGTAGAAGACAAGGGCAGGACCTCATTCAAGAATACCTGTTTTTTTCTAAGGAAGAGGATTTAGGATGACTGGGAATAAGGAGAAGCTCAGGATATGGCAGGAGGAAAGCTGCTCTGCTTCTGGGAGAGAGGAGGGTGATAGATGTATAATTGGAAAGACCGGAGGAGTAGCAGCAATGGGAAGCTAACACAGAAGGGAGGCAGAAGGAGGGCTGTTTGTAGTAGGAGAAAAGTGGAAAGGAAAAGTATTAAAGGAAGAGACAGCCTTACAAAGTGGGAAGACTAAAGAATGAGGGACACGATTTCTTTTTTAGAGGAGGCAATAAATGTCCTTGGGATCTTTCAGGTGTATGACATGAAGTCACAATTAACATTATACAGAGCATTTATTTGCCCATACATACATGTTAGAAACACAGACCTTGAGCTGGTCATTTGGAAGATGCTAAGACCAACAGGAGCAAGGGACTGACTCTAACTCACTTCAAATATAGGAGCAGCTATTTTACAAGTTTTTATATATAGTATTGGCACTTAAAACTGTGGTTAATTATAAGAACAACAAATTAATTTGCTGCTTATTAACTAGGGGAACATGATTTTACCTAATGCCTTTAAGCGTATTGACACTATTTAGTTTTCACAAGCTACAAGCTCTGGAATAGACACCAATACTGTAATATGCTTTAGTTTCCTGCTTGGTAGACAGAAAGTGATAGTGTGAGTAAATTTTGTCATAAGCTGCTGGAACATGCAAAATACACAGAGAGAAATACGCTTGAACTTTCTGGAAGCATGGCTTCTTTAAACCATTACTTAATGACCAGGAGTATGAGACAAAAATATTTAGCAGAATAAAAAGCTCCAAAACACTATTTTATTAATAAGCTTTGGGATGGAGAAGAATCCATATTATCCAATCTTACAGATTCATTTTCCTTTTATGAAAATTCTGTAAGATTCCCATTTCAGTTGTAAATTTCTAATTGAAAATAGGTTGGTGTTTAGTGGTGGTATTGTTGTTTGGTTGTTTTTGTGTTTTCTGGGGTTTTTTTTTTTTGGTTGTTTGGGGTTTTTTTTGTGTTTTTGTTGTTGTTATTTTGTGTGTGTGTGTGGTTTTGGTTTTTTATGGTTTAAGATACTTTTAGTAAATTTCTAGATTTCCTTCTCTTTGTTGTGGTCCATGGCTGTGTCTGGATGCACTTAATGAATAGATAAGAGCCTATGACAGGGTACCTGATAACATGGGATATAATTCCTAGCTTTTCATGCCTGAGCTGTAAATGACACCATCTGTGGGGCTCTTCCCACCAAGCTGCCAGTGCTGTGCAGAGACTCCTGCTCAGTATAAATGCTGTCTCCAAGCAGTCATCTTAGTAACTCTGTGAGGGAAGATCCCAGAGATAAAAGTCTTGTTTGCAGTGAAGGCTGTAGTCAGCACAAACTGTCTAACCTGACCGAACCTGATATAAATGTGTGGTTTTATCAGGGCTTCTCCAATGAGGCATGGAAAAAAATGGATTAGCAGCCCAATAATTGCTTTGAAATGTTTTTACAAAACATCATCTCCAACTGCAGCCAAGAAACCCCATGGAAAGCAATGCAATAGCAACCTCTTTATTAAAGATCCCACAAGACCGTAGTAAAAACACTGCCATGTTTCACTGTGAAAACCTTTGTGACTCTAGGGATGAGAAATACATGGCCTTCCAGAGTGAAGCTTCTGGTTTGTGCTTTTTTTTTTTTTTCGTACTGATTTATCCCATTTTCTCACTATTAATGTCAAGTTATTATTTCTGTTAGTCTTTTTTACAGGAGTCAAACAGTGATTAATTCTTGGTTTACAACATCAGGCTTGTAGAAATGATGACCTACATACCTGTCATCTAACCTAACGATTCTGAGACAGCAGACAATGCCCTCTTCTGAATCTTGCATATAAACTTTATAAGCTCTCTTATTCTAGCTTTTAAAATTCAGCTTTTATTTAGCTAACTGACTTCTTTGCTCTGACATTTATAGCTCTCCTAGCTGTCAACAACTGTATCTACTTCCAGCCTCGAGTTAAGTCTTGTACTGAAAAGCAGACCAGCTTTAAAAATAGGTATTATTTTATTTACATGAGTGACATGGGTCCCTGGATACTCAGTTCATATTATATTTTCTGATATGTCTCATGACAGTCTCTGAAAATATTTTTGGATGGTTAGCTTTCTGGAGAAACACTGTAGATGTAATGCCTATATTAAAAAAGAAAAGCAACCAACCAACCTGAAAACTCTCCAAAGTCTATATTTATTATATATATTTATTTTATTATGTCCAGAATGAAGGAGGATGATCTTGCCCAAATAGTTATGACACTCCTCAGTGTAGAATAGGATAAAATAAGTATAGTTGAGACTGATTTTTGGGGTGGAATTTGTATAATTTATTCAGTACTAATACTGGAGATGTCCTGGGGAGCAAAGCCTGAGCAGCAAACGACCCGTGCAAATGGAGCTATAACTTGTGGGACTGAAGCTGTCTCTTGCATGACCCACTCAAGCAATGTGTAACCAGGGGGTGTGTGCCCTGGGAGGTTCCTGCCACCTAGTCAGCTACAACACACTTGGGTGACAGCAGGAGCTTCTTCAAGCTATGCTGAAGACCTAGACTGAAAGTAACTTTTCCTATTGTTCAGGGCATAGAAGATAATGTTTCTGTTGTCACTACTGTATTAATTTTTCAAAGCTAATGCACTGAAGTCCCTAGTTTCAGTTTTCAAGTTATGTATATTAAAAATAAAATAAAAATCTTTAGAAATGTTAAGTGGGAAGCCAGTGAGAATTTTCATGTCTGGTTGATTCTTTCTGCTTGTGAAGACTTTAAAACTGAGTCGAATTCATTTGAAGAGAAGTTTTTGAATCTGTAATAGGATAAATTTAGCTTGTCCACTCTTTAATGTTGTGGTCTGCCAGAGTGTGTAGAGTTTGTGCCTGGTGTTTGTCTCAATGGCTCCACAGATAAACCCATAGTCTGTATGTATGCACTGCGTGCAGCACTGTATGTGTCCTAAAGCAGCAAAACGGCTCTCTTTCATCTGATATGAGGTAGTGCACCTGACACCAATTAGATTAATTGAACATGTACCTTAATTAACTCATGATGCTCTTGTTTATTCACAGGAAAAGGTAATTAATCAGCATGAATTTGGGGCTCTTAATTTAAGCAGATGTCTGGTCAGACCCCCAGTGTCAGCATTTGACAGGTTCAGCCCAAGGAGCGGACTGCTGCTAACAGCACAGAGACTGACTGGAGGGAGTTGTGCCTGTTGAGAATGTCATGGAATCAGAACAAATGGTCCCTCTGGCCATCTGGATCTTGACAGAGAAATGGGGAGAGATCAGGACAGCAAAGGTGGCCTTGCAAAACAGTTTTGTAAAAAAAGTTTTAGAAGTCCTTCTTTAGTGACAGTTTGGCACAAGAAAAGCTAATTTATCTGTGATGAAGAAAGGCTGTAAAGAGAAAAAGGGAGAACAGCCTTTTTTCAATGTTTTTTGCTACAAACCTCATAGTCCAAAGGATCCTGCTGTGTAGGAACACAGGCCCCATATGTCCTCTGCCAGAGTTTCCTTTTTCCCCTCTGCTGTTCTGCTCCGTGCAGTTACAGGGTAGGCAAAATACATTCCAGTCAAGTGGTGTGTCTGAAAGCATCTCAGGAAGCTGTGGGATGGAAAGGTGTGATCTCTCTTCATCATTGTTTTCCCTGTATTGTTGGATTATCTGAGTGTCCTGTATTGTTGGCTTATCTGAGTGTAACTGCACTTTTAATGATGCTGCTTTCCAGAAAATAGGTTAGTGTAAAGATAGAAATATAATTTGGTCTGATATTAAAATGAATATGGCTTCTCTATTATTTAGTACTGGATCTTTTTTCCCTATAGGTTTGTGGTTTTCTTTTTTAATACCTGTTGCCTGATTAAATGTTGTCAGCTACTGTCTGACCTGCAGTTGTTGGAAATCCTTAGGCTGAATTTATGATGGAAGAAACTGTATGTGGGATTAGTAATTCTGAAAATCACATCACTGTTTTATAGCAGCAAGAGCAGAAAAACAATGTGGACCTATACAGGAAAGGGTTTTCTAAAACAAATCTAAGAATGTCTCTGACTTGTTTTCTTCTTATGAAACAGTTTTGAGTAGTTGCTGTTACTGCTTCCTCGTTCTTGTTGACATTGGAGATGCTGTTTGCCTGGTTCTTAAAATGACACTTGAGCCACCACCTTGACTGAGAGCTGCTATTCAATTAGATCATTATGTGAAAGTAGCCTTTTGTAATGCAGTGTTTGAGCGGCTCTGCTTTTGTAACTGCACAGTCATCCACTGGAACTGTACTGAAACCAGTTACAAACAATGGAAGAATGCCAGGTCACTGCTTTTGTTACCAGTAAATAGCGGTAAGGTGTTAAGTTCAACCATGTAGGGCCAGAAAGTGATGTACAAAGCATGACTTGCCTGCTAGGAATTTTCTTTTCTGTTTTAACTAACGGGGATGTCAATAACAACAGTGCCACAGCATCAAATCTGATTTAGTGGGCCCTTATCCTGTAATTAGTGCTCTCTTAATTTAGCATCTGGTTTTGAGGTAGCACAGCATTTCCCAAGGTAATCACAATGCACGTGTGGTTTTGGAGTATTTCACAGAATCGAATCCTAAAATTTAAGTTGTCTTCAGCTCTATCTATGAATGTTCTACTTCTTCATCATGGAAGCTACATATTCAGCTCTTTTTCAGGGGAAATAACATAATGCCTCTATTTATATCACCTAAAGATAAAATCAAGTGATTAACTTGGAGTGAAAACATATCCTTGATTCCATGGAGATCGTGGATTTTACTAGAAGCTCACAAGGAGGGATAAAAAAATGTTTGTGTCCACAGGTTCATACTTTTAAAGCCCTTCTATATGATAGAAATAGTGATTCCAAGGATCATAGCATGCAAAAAGAGATCTGGGGGAAATAAAATGCAGGTATTTTATAAATTATGCAATAGGTAGATGATGTTTAAAAATCTAAACAATTTTTGCACAGTCAATTGGTGCTTCTCATAAAATCCTGTTGAATCTTCAGCAACGTACGTGTATGCAGGAGAAATGACTGTAGACTGTGTTCTAATAAACTTCTCTGTCATCTTTAAAATAAGGCTTTTTGCTTATTTAGTTCTAAGGCCAACTTGTTCATTGATTTTTTTTTATTGTAATATAACAGATATTTCCTTGAAGCCATGTGTTCTGTTATGACTGTAGCTGCTCCCCAGATTTTTAATATGGAAATACCTCTTTATTTCAAGTACAAAGTAATTTCCTGAAATATTGCTTTCCATTGCTTTAGGAAAATAGTAGGATGGGAATGGGAGAGGATTTTTCAAGTGATTTGGTAAGTATAAATAATGCATTGAAATACTCAGATTAAAAGTCAGAAATGCTTGTTCAATAATATGTAGCTATTAATCTCAGAATGGAAGTGTCATCTTGTTTTTCACGTATTCAGCTGAAAAAAAGTGTCTAAAATGAAAAAAATGCTTTTTTTCTTGGTTTTTTTTTTTCCAAAGAAGCCAAGAACCATAAAAACAAAGCTGTCATCTTCATACAAACTTCCCTGCAGCAACAGAGCAGCAATCTTTATTGTACATTGCATTAATATCTCTGAAATTGTATAATAGAACATTGCATCATAAAGAGTTACCTGAGAATAGGGTATTTTTCTTCCATGTTCACATTACCATATACCAGCTGATGCTGTTTTGTATCTTATGGATATAGAACGTTGAAGTATTTAAGCTATATTAACAATAACTATCTCTCTAGTTGTTTAAAATGGAGGGAAAGGGTTTTCTCATCTCATTCTTGTGTAAAGGTTTTATATGTTTTAAATCCCACAGGAAATGGTATGTGGACTCAGAATGCTTCCACTGACTTTGATGGTTTTACGGATCAGAATTGGCCATTTATATTATCAACATATACTTGCAAATAACTGGAAAAGTAAACTGACAAGTGAGGTGTGCAAGCAGGTCAGGGGTCTGATGCCCAGGAAAAATCAACACTGTGTATGTCTCCTTTACAAAAGCTCTGTCGTGGTTCAGGGGTAGACTTGCAGATGGCCAGGTCTTGTTTTTTTCTAAGCAACAGCTTAAGCAGATTGCAATGTCCAGTTTAAATGAGCCTGCACTAGAACTCTCTGGTCTAAATCTACTTTCTGATATTGGACCTGCAAAACCAGTGTCGAATCCCAGCTTTGTGAGAAGCAGTGCCCCTCTGGGACACTGCAAAAAGTTACTGTAATTTGTTGCCAGTTCCATGAGTATTAAAAAAAACCAGTTAAGCTGATTTATGTGGGTGATATAAATTCATTCATTTTAAGGGATAATTACTTGGTCTGATTCCTGCACCAGACGTGCTCAACACAGACAGAAGCGTGAGGTAATTGTCTCCCTGATACTGGTCGTGACTTCCCAGTTCTCAAGCTGACCCACTCATGTCTGCACAGCACTTGACCTGCGTGGTTGTAATGTCTGCTGGGTATCGGTGTCTGCATATGAGCTGCCCACCCTCCCCAGCATCCTGCTGTGCAAGTGAGTGCGTGAGAGAAGGGCTGGAAGGGAAGCTCAGTTCCTCCTACACAGAATTTTCAAATTATTTTCTTGGAACTCTTGTGGAGAAGCTGACTGGCTTGGTGCATCCCTCACCTGGAACTACCATGTTTTAACAAAAAAGTAGCATCCTTAGAAGTGCTCATGTAGAACTACCTGAGACCCCTGCTGACTCAAAATTCTTTCCACATCAGCTTCTCCAAAGCAGGTCTTGTTATTAGATTTCCCACAGAATCCAACCTCAAAAATAGCTTTGGGGTTTTTTGGCTAATTGACCAAACTTAGTGATTGCACAGTGAAGTTAGGAGACTTTAGGAATGTATATGGAATAGGACGTGGCAATTAGGGGACTTTTTTTGCAGTGATTAAGTTCACAGCAGTCCCCATTTCTTCGGCAATAAAAAACCAAAATATCTCTTTGAGGTTTGGAATTATTAGAGTTGAGGAAATTGTTCAAAGAAGTTATGGAAGCCATTGCAACTTGCAAACTATGCAGGAACCATGTTAGTCTTTCAAAGGTGCTTTAATGTCTTTGCTATTGCCTTCCAGCAAATTTGTGTACTTGCTTCATTTGTGAAAATTAAATTCTTGTTATATTTAGGGTAAGATAATATCCCTAATATCAACAGGAATCCTGTGGGAAAATTTTATTGCCAGCATTTGCCTTGGGTAATATCTCATTCCATATAATGATAAAATAGGTCTTTTTGTATTCTCTGGGGTAATTCAGAAACATCTGCTTCACATTAGCTCCTCAAAGTACTTTGTTCGAAAGAAACATATTAAAGAAACCTTTCACAGCTCTTAGCAGAGCAACTGCCTCTTATTTAGTCTTGGGCTAAGTGCTTTCCGATATGAATGATTGCTCCAGCAGCAAGGACAATTAGAACACCATCCTGTAATAAAACAGCACCCAGTCCTATTTGCAGAGTATTAATGGTCTGCTTTCCCAGCATGTTACGATCAAGATAATGCAAAATGAGCTGCTACTAAGAGTTCCTTGAATTTTATAATGTTATATTGTATCTCTTAGTCTTTTTGCAACAACTGCTGCAAGTGAATGAATTAGAGAGACCATTGGTGGAAGAAATTTTGAGGAGGTGTGTGATGAGACTCAGATCTTTGTAACGCTTGATTCTTGATCTAATAGTAATGTTGTTATTCATCAGTGTTACTGTTACCTTGCCTCCCTTGTTTTTCAGTCAGAAAAGCTTCTGAATTTTATTCAATGGTTTTCACGGTTCAGTCTGAAACTATTTTCAAAAGAGAACACCAAGGGCTATTTTTAGTGACCTTCCTGTCTGGTCTTATTCCATTACCACTATTTCATTAGTATTCAGGCCTGTTTTTCTATCTTACATCTGTCCAATATTTCTTGTTTCCAGGCAGAACTAAATTTATAGCTGCCCTTTTACCCTGTTATCCTAGACCTGATTTCTTCACTGCAAAATTCTCTCAGTATTACAGTCTGAGAGAGGCCAGTAGTGACTGTAGTCATTGAAGCAGAGTTAGAAATTAAAGATTGCTTTGTAGATAACGACTCTTTTCAGGGTCAGGCTACTTTTCTGTCTATACATTGACAACCTTTCCAGACTAAGAATTTTTTTAACTATTTTTTTTTATTATTATAACATGAAAATAAACAAAAATGTATTGTTTCTGAGAGCCTTTGAAAAGTGTCTAGACACTTAAAATGCAGCCACTCAGGAGGACTTTCAGAATTGTCCAAGTGTTCAGGGTTCTCTCCTATAGATGTTTTAGGACTGTCTCAAGTTATTAAACACTAGTTTACTTCTTTAAAAGACTAAAAATTTGGGTTCTACCTCCTTAATTCACAAGTTTTGTGTTTTTTTGCTGGGTGTGCATGTTTCAGTTGGTCTAATAGGACGCTGCTGATGAAATTCCTAGGTCATTTTACATTTGTGAAGTTACAGTTCAGTATAAATTTCCTTTAAAAGAAATATTTTGGGTGAATGTTTAATCTTCACACTCAAAATGCAGAGTTTGTCATTTTATGGGTTTGAATGTTAAATATAAGTCTTTTATGAATAATTTTCTTCAAGGGAGTTTAGAAGTCTGGTGTCTCTTACGTGAATTGGATTGCAATTTGATTCTGTTTGACCATTTTGAATTCAGTAAAGATTCAACTTCAGGTTTCTTATATCCCCAAAGATGTGCATTAATTTACTTCCTACTTGTTTCATATCCAACTGGAAAACCTAGTGACTCTCCTCAGCCTTATAAATCACAGGATACATATTAAGGAAAATAACGCACTGATATTTGACTATCTTGTTTCTCTAACATCTGTCTATCTTAATTGGACAACAATGGAAGATAAGACATTACTGCATATACGTCATTTCTTTTCAGCACTTTAGAATGTGAACAGTGGTAAATAGCAATATATTTTGATCCACAGTATTTATATAAAGTCATCACTGTAAGAACCAGCTTCTCTGATGCTGTTTTATGAGTCTTCACAGCATGCATCTGATACACAATGGGCTTTGAGATGCGTGTGGTCTGTAACACCAAGATACTAAATGAGTTGTCCAGACAATTCTGACAGAAAAGGAAAGTGAGTTATGTGTTTCTCATGCCATAATCAAAATCTGTCCTTCCTTTGTATGGTTATTTTCCGGCTTCTCTCTGCACTGCAGACCTACAAACAACACTACTATTGTGAAATGGAATTGGGAAACATTTACCAGCATCATCTGTGCCAGCCATGGAGTATTTGTAGGTTTGACTTATCACAGATTCTGGACCAGTGGCTGTGTTAATGCTTTTAAAAGCCAGCCAAGAGGGACAGGAGGTAGCTTTGCACAGAGGTTTAGGTTTTTTAACCACTTGCGATAAGCAGATAGCAAAATGTGTGCATAGCTCCCAAACCAGTTGTGTATTTTCTGTTTCTACAAAGTAATTTGTAGCTAGCTAGCCAGGATCACAGTGCCACGAGGGCTCATTCTAGTTAAATCTCTCTATATTTTGAGGTTTGTGCAAATGGAAAATGAATGATAGGTCTTGAAGCAAAGCAAAATGTGCTCCATTTGAGAGGCTGAAATGATTTCAGCTTCACCAGAAAATATGTTGGTTTTTCAAGCTCATCTTAAAATGCAGAATGCACAGCTCCATCTTATTCTGTTTATTTGACCTTTCTGAAATGGATTTGATTGGCAATTTTGCATTAAGCAACAGATAAACAGCTCAGACTGTAAAATGAAAATTATTAGCATTAGTGTTTTACTCTGGAGCTCAGGCATCGGTACTTAACTTATGACTGAGAAATGCATAAACTGTGGTTTTACAGCTCTGAATTGCTAAATTTTTAATGCAACCACGGGCTGGCTCAGCAATGCTTAAAACCTTCAGCTTCAACCCTTGTGGTGTGCTAAAATGCCCTTAAGTCATGGACCATTTGTCATGCAACGTTTCAAGATTTCCTGGAGACAAAGCAGTAAATTTCAGAGTAAGGAAAAGGAAATTTTTGTCTATCACTGATTTGTAGCCTGCTGCTGAGTCCTATAAATGTAGAAAAATAGAGTCTGAAGAAGATTGGGAAGTTAAAGTGTAAATGAAAAAAAAAGTAGTTTAAAATTAAATGGATTAATATTGGGTAATGTTGTGTCTACTAAAAAAGCACTTTTAAAATAAAAGAAAAGCAAATTTTTCATCTAAATTTCACAGCACATGGACTCTGAAGGAAGCACAAAAAAAGGTGTTGCTCTGTGTGCATGGGTAGTAGCTCCCTGGAAAAGTTAAAATACAATTTGTGAAATTACAAAATACTTATTGGAGGCCATGGTTTCAGTGCTGTCAGCTGCTACTGGAGCATTTAACTGTGAAGTGGAAGAGAGGTGAGAATTCCGAGGTCTTCTATGAAAGTTTCATTACTTGGATTATGTTTAGGACATATGATCTTGTCATCTTAGTGAAACTGCTACAGGAGAAAAAATAACAGGAATGTCTTCCACTCTGAGTATAAAGATTGGGGGGGTTGATCATGAGGACAGGAACTGTATTATTTACATCAAGGAAATATAACTGGTAATGCTGCAGAAAGGAAGTGATGATGTACATTAACTACTGTGTAGCTTCATTACTGCTGCCCCTTGCAAAATTCAAGGGGACTGTTTGTCATCTTGCTAATGATCACTTCAATGTAGATCAAAAAAGTAGTCAATTTTATTGCTAATCTGCTTAAAAAATTGTGGGAATTGAGGTGTAGAATTACTTCATTTGTAATGAAGACTGTCCTACCCTGGAAATTGTGCTTCTTAAGTGATGAAGTTTCCTTAACTACAATGGAACAAGCAACAGGTTGGTTTTTTGGGGGAGGCAATAGACTGGAGAAGGTCAAAGATTGGAGGGCACAGTATAGTTACTTCCCATGTTTTACCAAGCCAGCAAGATAAGAATGCACATTTTAGGGCTCTGGCTGAGGTAAAAAGGAAAATCCTTTCATTAATACTAGCCATCATGAGCACTAGGTGCTTGTAAGCTGCTAAAAGGAAAGGCTACCTGAACAGCTTACAGCATGGGGAGAAACCCAAGGAATTCTAGGCAGCAAACTGTGCAGCTGCTCGTCATCCCCAACAGATAATGCAGTTCAGAATTATTTCAGTGAGTAAATCTTGCCTCAGTAGGGTATATGTGTATATCTGATTTAACATTCCCACAAGCATGGATTGATACAGTATCTGTGATGCCAGTTTCAACCTTTTGTTAATCCCAAAGTGTCTGAGCTCTGGGAAGATTTCTACCAGCAGCTGCAGTCTAGCTTTGATGGGTGCATTTATATGTTGCTGCAGTATAAAGCTATGGTAAATCAGTCACTGAGAACAATTAAAACTATAAAATTGGCTCATACCGTGATTGCACAGTTGAAAAGGAAGACAGATTACAGTAATTTCCTATGCAACCTGGATTCAGAGCAAGCACACGGGGACAAGATGACACACATCTACTGTGTGATGCAAAACACTCTTCCCTGAAAAAAACCTTTTTTCCCGGGTCTTTAATCTGAAGTCTGAATTTTGAAGATTTAATTTCTACAAAATTCTACCATAACAGTACAACATTGACCAATGGAGGAAATCATTAGTGCCAAAGTGTTCATTTGGGGAGTTACTATAAATCATGGGAGCTTTTTGGTATTGTGTAATCATATCTGCTGAGTGGAGCTGATTTATTCAAAATAACCACTAGGGAGTAAAATCCTTGGCTTTTATCTATATCTTACTTCAGATGTAAATTTTACGGTCATCTTATCCACTCTGTCTCAAACCCAGGCCCTCTTCAAATATGCTACTGAGCTTTTCCTGTTATTGAGAAGATTTCTGTTGCGCCTATTGCCTTCAGGAAGATAAGTAATATAACCATTAATCCTATTGTTCTATCTGTTTTAAGGTGCCACTTAACAAGATGAAGTAGAAACACAAGAGCACTTTTCTAGCTGCCAACACCACAGGCTCGGGTGAGCCTGATGAACACTCAAGTGTGTTTACTTAAGTAGAGAGGCTGTCTCAGATGAGTGAGAGCTCTGCCATTTCCCATGAGGGATATTCCCTGGAACATTGCATGCTTCATCATAGGTTTCTCTGAAAGTAGCAGATGGCTTTTTTGTTGTTTTGATAGTATTTACCTCATCTAGCTGGAGACCATATTGTCCTGACATTTGGGAACTTGTCCAGTACTTCCAGTTTTATTCTTCTTCCTATAACACCTGAAATTGTCATTGAAATGTATTGGCCAGATAAGGCTCAGCTTTAAGAGGAGCGGAGTAGCTGCTGTCATCTCAGAAACTGTGAAATGAGACAAATGTGCATGCACAGCAGTGGCTTCTGTGTATTTTATTTTAATCAAACATTGCAAATAAAATAGAAGTAATCCCAACAGAATTAAACAAGGAGAAATTCCTTGGAAACTGAGCTTCCCATTTACACTGAGAAGAGATACAGACTTCTAGAAGAGTGTGAGTCTAGGATAGCCCAGTAAAGCTGTGTAGTGAGAAGAGGTGCACCAAAGTGCGTGTTAGATCTTAAGAGTTTACCCCTTTTTAGGGACTCCCCAGCAGTTTGTAGGGTTCTGCTCTGCTCCCCCATCTCCACTATGGTGGTGGCGATGAATAAGAGCTTTACCTGAGTAGAAAACGTCTTCGTTAACTAGCCTTGAATCCAAGGTGAATTTTTTGCTACGTTCACACGTGAATGTGGAGTAATTCAGTTGTACTCTAAGTTACAGGGGGATGTTTTCACGGTGTAGAACACTAGTCCTCATTTTTTTTCCTGAAAACAAAGTGATTCTCATTAGATTAAGATCTAGGAAAATGTGGACTCGATTCTAGCAACCTGTCTTGTGTACCTTGTAGCTTAGTTATGTTAGCATATACTTTCACAGACTCACAGAGGAAGCAGAGCTGTTGGGAATCTTCAGTTCTTCACCGTGGACAGAAAGTTCATTCAGCATCTAAGCAAATGAACACATAGTTTTCGCTTGTGTTCATGTGTTGCTCTGTTTTCATATAGACAACAGAATAAAGCAAAGCTGGGCCATTTTTCCATCAGTGCTCAGTAGATGCACAAATAAAATAGATTTCTAACCTAGGTGCTGTATTAATGGATTCTATTTGATGAGCTCAAGCTGAACATCTTCTGTATTTTTGACACAAGACTACATCGCCATGACATATCGGTAGTATGAAGTATTGTAATGAGGTGTGTTCACTAGTCATGTACTGTATCACAGCTTAACAGGGAAGAGTTTTGTTGGACAGAATGCTCAACACACCATAACCAGTATCTTTTCCAGACAGAAATTATATGTTGCTGGCTAAAAGTAACAGCATATGGAAAAGTGTGGTAATACATGCTTAGGCCATTTATGTATTGGCCCTGAGTTTTGTGTGTAGCTGAAACACAGTGTCATAGATGACCTTAGTTGAAGCTTCTTTTTATAACAATAATAGCAGTAGAGCATTATCAGAGAAATTAACTGCTAATATCTTTTGGAAATGTAGATATGTATTTGAAGCCTGGTTTCCAGTGTTAAGTTTTGTTCATTGCTGTTTAGGTTGCAATCTCTGGTCTGTGTTCTTTTCAAAGGAAGAAGCACCCACATTGTGCAGTGCTTCAGACTTTATTTATCCTCTGTATGTTCTCTATCCCCAAATGCTTCTGGAGAATATCAATCTTTGTATTTCTTTATTTCATTATACTCTAGTGCTTTGACCTGGGCAGATTTTTACTTCCTTAATTCCATTTTTCTTGTAATAGAAAGGGAATAATACCTATTGTGTGCAATAGGCTGGGGAGAAGTTCAGGAAACCTTCAAGGCTGTGAAAAGAGACAATATTTTATGCTTGAAGTTTAAACTAAAGTCTGTCCAACAGCTTGTGTTTTTAAAAGGTGATATGTTTGTAATTGAGGTTAAGTTAATCTCTGATTAGAAATGAAAAAAAAAAAAAAAAAAAAAAAGAATTTAGGATTTAAAAAAAAACCCCCAGTAATGGGGAGTGCTTTGTAGGACCCAGTGCTTTTAGCTGTTTATTTAAAACTTTAATGCAGCTCATGTGTGGCTTTTGTACCTCATTTAAAAGCAGGCACATCTCTTGAATTGATTTTTGAATGATGGATAGATCATTAGAGTCCTGTGAGGTCATATATTAGCTGATTGCTACCAATTCTGTGTTAGCATGTTGTGTTACTTTGCTTTCAGGCAGTCATAGGAAAAAAAAATAGCAGTTACCCTTTTAATGCAAAGATCACAGGGACCTGCTTATTTGGATGGAGGGCCTGTCTGAATAGAAGCCAATAAGGTTGGCCACTAAGAAACCCTTGTTGAGAGACATCACCAGCTATTAACACAAGTGAGATCTTAGATGTCAGTTCATTGTGGATGCTGTTGGTCCCAGTGGTTTGTCAGCCATGTTACTGGTGACAGCTTTCTGTGAGGTGCATGCTGAAAGCACTCATCGAGCTGAGAGGAATTAGTGTGTAAGGAAAGGTCTAAAAATGGGAAACATACAGGATTTCAGAGCAGTGTTCAAGGGTGTTCAGGCTTCAGTATGAAGTTGCGTTTGAGATTTTTAGATACTCTGGAATGCAAACCAAAATCCCGTCAGAATATGATGAATTATTTCCAAAACCTGAATTTGATATGCTGCTGTTAAACTATTGTTACAAAACAATATATGTGAACCCTGAAAATTGGATAATAAATCTTTCATGTTACCATTTTGAAATGCCCCTTTGATTTGTGTGGTTGAAGTGCAAGACCTCCATTTCCTATCCACCCAGCATATTGAAATAGGACCCTTGTGTTAGTGTGTAATTCATGTATTCAGGACATTGAATGGCCTCCTGAGAGCTGTAACAGCTAGTGGTGAGCAAAACTGTTGCAGAGACTTGAGAATAATAAATATCAATAGTACAAGAAGTTATGCAACAACGATGAAGTGAGTTTTGAAAGTCTGAAATGCATTGCCTGGAATAAGCCAGAAGGCTTAAATTTGGAAATGGAGCTGCATAAGTTGGTACACAGTGGTCTTTGAGGACTTGTGTAACTCTGTAGGCATACAAACTTTGGCTTAGGTTTTGTCAGATCAGAATAAGATAGAAATAATAGCTAAGCCTGGTTTTGTTCCAAATAAGGTGATAAAAAGATGGTTTTGTTGCACACAATCCCTGGATCACAGACATCAGGGAAGAGATGGGATAACTTCAGGCAAGGCATGAGGTGTGTGGGGATTTGTATAACTTGTATTTGCCTGTCTGTTTGCTCTGCAAATTTGAGGGACAGCTGTTTGTGCAGCACTTCCATAGGGTCTGGTAAGTTCTCAGTAACTACCCACCATATTTCTTTGATGTATGGAGTGCACATTTCTAATTTCTCTAGTGTATTCTCAAGTGTTGGCACAAACAACAAAGATTTCATGATTAATCTTAAAAAAAAAAAAAAGAAAAAGAAAAAACCCAACTAAAACCCCTACATATGTCTAAGAACAACATCCTAGGACTCATAGATCATGAATATTTAGATAGTAACATAAGTCCATTGAAATAAATGGGATTAAAAAAAAATCTGTTTAAACCAGCAGACTGTATTGTTAGGAAATAAATGCTTTGTAATCACAAGACACAGAACAAAGCTGCTTCTAGTAGATATGTGTGTGCTGATATAGGACTCTGTTCAAAGGTTATACTGATAAGAAATTATTTTTTCATGTAAGAACGTGCAAGCTTTCTCCTAACATATGCACCCTGTGGTGAGACATAGAGATTTTCAAAAAAATTCTGTTTGGCTCATGGTACTAATTATATACCCAGCCCTGGAGCATTCCTGGACCATGACCCTGTCAAAAAAGAGAGCACCACTGGAATTGTTAACTACACCCTCATGATTGCCCAGGCCTGGGATTACAGAGCTCCAGGGAAACAGCTCTTGCTCGGGTTGCAATAAAACCTATTATTCTTTCTGATAATCACATGCACCTTCCTGCAGTTATGTTCTAATCTGGAATTTGCCGAGGTAACCTGTGATGAGGTTGCTCTGGTAAGTGCTCATTAGGGGAGATGTTGGTAATATGATGCAAAACTGTCTGATGTATCAACAGTGTGCGATGATTCTTATTTCAACTGCTGTTTTCAGCTCATAAATTATTGACGTTTTAATATTGTACTTAGCTGTGAAGACCGGGTTTCAGAACTTACTTTTTTGGTTGTCTGTCATTTTTCTATATTTCAGGTGGTGTGTTTTGTATGGTTCATTTAGGGACATCATTTTGAAGGCAGAAAAGCTACAGGTATCTTTTCTGTGGTATTAGAAGGGAGAGAAAAAAGAATTTAGTCTTTGTGGCTTCTAGAAGATTCCATTAATTTTAAACTCAATTTAGTGCAAGCTGTAGTATTGTCAGGTAACATTTGATATCATGAAAATATTTCTTAATGTCTCACTGAATGTTTAAGAATTTTTTTTGCCCAGCTTGAGCCATAATGACACACATTGGAATCAGAAATATAGAATTTCAGAAAACTAGTATCTTTTGTGTTATAGTTACCTTATCTTGCTTATGCCAATGCTTAAAAGCGAACGTTGACATCCCTGTGGGGGATCTGGTCTGCATCCTGGACTACACTGTCTTAGAAACATGGGAGAACTTGCTTGTAGTATCTAGCATAACTCGAATGTATTTATTTATCTTGTGAATGAAACCTGTTACGTCTAAACAAAATCTTATCACTGAAATATCACCAACAATCAAGAAAATATAGGCAGGACTGTGAGAGGGGTCTTGGTTATTTTGATGTTATGGGCAATCTTTCTTTCTTAATATCCTTTTTACCACCTTGGAAGTTTGTTTCTCTTCTGACAACATAAATCTTAACAATCAAACCCTTTAGGCTACTCAAGCCTATAGCATGTTGAGTCCCATTTTAGTTTTCTCTCAATCACACTGAAAAATGCAATGAACAGAGATGAACACTGATGAAAGCTGTTTTTTCATGACCACAGTTATACAATTTACAGCAATATATGTTTCCTGTAAATTCTGCCGTGTCATAAAAATGGCTATGCATGTGTTCAGAAAACTCAGTGAAGCTTGTTGGACTGTTAGCTGTATCTTGACAGATATGCCATATGAGCCATGGACAATCATCTGCTTGTTACACTGATGGGTCCTAGAGCTTTGTGTTAGTGGAAAATGTAATCAGAAGACTTTCCAAGATTAATTTGGATTTGTACAGAACTAGAGATTTGATTGCTAGAACCACAGTGAAGGTTCTTGTCTGTCTCTTTCTTGTAGTTTGTATTTAGTTAAGACATGTTGGAAACAAATTGAGATGCGCTTCAAGATATGTAAATAGAGATCTTTAGTTTCCTTTCCAACCATAATAATTCTAGGATTCTGTGATTCTTGATTGCATGGTTGATTTTCTGTTTTCCCAGCATCTTCTAAAATATTTTCTAGGCCTTTTACCTTGATTATTCCCCTAGGAAAAGTGAAACCGCTTGAGTCCTTGATTTTGTTCTTGCTTGTAGCTTCTCATAATGTGCCTAGTGATACCAGTTTGTTTGTCCCTTTGACTGAATGGTCTGCTGGTTCAGCATTCCCCACAGCTGCTAGTCGCGCTGTTGAGTCAGTGCTAGGTAAAATTGATGAACTAGCTAGATCCTCTTATTTCATATCTGTGACATATCCAGGCCAAGCTGCCCTGTAGAACAGACTGTTTTCAACTGTTTCCTCATGCAGCCTAATTGCTGAGAAGGTGTCCAAAATGATCTTAAAAGGACATTCTTCTTTCATCTGTAGAATCCAGTTGATCATACAGAATTTACTTTTCAGCAGACAAAGTGATTGATCCCATCTTGGTCTCTCTTAGAAGAGAGAAGAGTATCCACAAAAGGACCCCTCTAGAAAGTTGTATAAAATCTTATATAAAAAAGTGTAACAGCCAGCAAAATTCATACAGGACAAGATAGATACAAGGAGGAGAGTTCAGTGCTAATCATTTCCTCTATTCCACTCATCTGATGCGAGGGCATTCTCGTGTCAGACAGGAATTAGGTGAAGAAGATTCTGTGGTCTTTGTTCTGCTAGCCTTGTCTTATCAAACTATCTTCACAGGAATATTTCCAGCCACCTCTTCAGTTTTCTTTAAAATTCCTCTGCTCTCATGCATGTGGGTTAACTATTTCTGCATTCTGTTCCACCAGAATATAGAAATATATATAAAAAAGACTTTTTAATGCATCCACTCCCTTTTGCTTCATAAAAATTTGTATCTTTTTAAGAATGTAACAAGCTCTTGTGAAGTTCTTCATGGATTCATAAAAATAACCTTTAAATCCCATGCTATAAGAAATCTAGTTGAAGTATTCTTCAAAGTCCATTTATCAGATGGAGTTAACTTTTTGCATTAACACAGCATATAACACATTTGGTTCTAGCAACATTTCCTCACAGTCCTCTTTTTGATTATGAACAACCAAAGCCTACCTGCAAAACTACCTTGAAAATGGAACTGCCATGCAAATCCTCATCTTACTGTGTGTTTCTCTTGTAGATAACAAGTGTAACAAAAGTTCAAAACCTGAATCCTGAACAGCCCTCTCGATCTTTGTTTTATAACAAATCTTCCGGAGTTGCTTTTGATAGATAGCAGCAGAGGGAACGGAAGAGCTGAAGAGCACTTGAGACTTGTTCCTGCTGTGATTGAAGTCTTGAAGTGATTATTGAAGCGTATGTCCTGTGTAAGGGACATATCCCTTCCTGTAATGCAAAGGAAACATAACTTCTAATCCACTGACATCAGACAAATAGCCAAATTCTTCTATGTGTGCATGAAAGTTGCTAATTAAGATGCATTGCTTTAAGAATGCTGTTAGAAATGAAGGGAATGTTGCAAATCCAGTGGAATGTAGTAATGTAAATGAAACCTCAATTGTAAGGAATAAATAGTAAATTTTGCATTCCTGAAAACTACTTTTATAGTTTCTACTACCATTATTTAGCTGTTTTCTCTCAAAAGTAACTAGTACTGTGAGCCCATTTGTCACCATCAGGTGACATTCTACTTATCTAGACTGATGCAGATGATTTGCAGAAGAATTGAGGTGTCTGTTAAATGCAAACAAGATCAAATTTTTTTTTATTATTCTTTTTGCAGAGGTTCTTTTGCCAATTCCAATATTATTGAATTTGAAATCCTGTCTTTTCCTCACCTATTCTAATATAAAATATTCAAATTTTATTTTGTATTAAGTAAAACCAGCTTTGTTATATTTGAAGTTGTGACAGAAAGTAAGCTGTTTTGATTCTAATTTTATTTATTACAATTCCTGCCTAAGTAGAGAACTGATAATATTTATTGAAAATGTTGATTTGGAAAGAAGGTGCAAAACCTAAGTGGAACAGAAATTTAATTCCAAAGTGTTATTGCTTCCTTTAGTTTTTACATGGAAAGAAGTGAGGACTTTTTGACTGTAACCCCGATTTTACAACTGTTCTAAACATTAGTTAGAACTAAATACTGTCTTTATAAGGGCACTTATTACAACAAGTAAGCATATAAATATTGCTGGTGTTTAATGGTTAAACAAAATAAGGATCATGTAAAATATTCAGTTTCTGGGTGTGTCTGGTAGAGCTGTAAGAGGCTTAAGCACATCTTTTGTAGCTGAAATGTGTGCTTCAAAATATTTCATTTGAAATTGGTATTAAAAGAGTTTTCCAGCTCTTATTTTTACTTTAAAGATGAACTGAGAAAGTGAGACATGCAGCTCTAGAAGTTGAAAAGAATAATTGGTTAAAACCAGACTAAGCATTTAGCCTTCAAAGATCTGATTTTAAATACAGTTCCTTCATGTTAGCATGTTAGAAATTCTATGCAGTCTTCATGTAATGGGGAAATCTAATATTGAGGGTATGTAGAGAGTACCTTACATTTGCAGGGTCAGCTTGAGATAGAAGTTGTGATTTATTTTTTTATTTTATTTTTTTTTTAATAGTTAGTATTTTTAAACTAACTTTATTGTATCTTTTCTGGTGAAAATAAGTGAAATCTTAACATGGGGTCCCCTGTCATCTTGCTGGTACTGTGGTGTGAAGCCAATGTTTAGTACTGTAGCAATTTTTACTTGTCATCGTGGTCAGTTAAGGATAATTTATTAAACTAGGTTAACTCAGTGCATAGCATGTTGATATTTGTAAAGCTCTTAATAAACCAAAATAACGTGAGGTTCAATTAATCCTTCAAAGAATGTCAGTCAATCTTGTGGAAGATTATAGGGATGATTTCATCCATAATCTATCGAAGTAAATTGGATGAAAAGTAGCTAATTGTGCTGTGCGTTTGCTCAAACACTGGAGGAGTTTGCAGAACTCCTGCTCACTCTACTCATCTTCTCCCTTTTCTCATCAGGATGAAGCATCCTTCAAACACATGAGATACTCAATACCAAGCATATCTATTGCCTCTTCCTTAGTGAGTTCCTTATAGGCAGGTATCAGATAGCAATGGATAGCTTGTAGTAAAACAAATTAAATACTTGATTTATTTAACAAGAATGATATATAATGTAAGTTAAAGAAGAATATCAGCTAAGGAAAACACCTGCTTGGTTTTATTGCCTGCAGTCTCTCTTCTTAAAAGAAAGAAAAATGTTACAGCCTTCATTAAAGTGCCTATAACTTTGTATTTCACTATTAGATGGATTTCTGGTTTTCTTCTCTCATGCTCTTCAAATTATTGTGGAATTTAACAAACCATCAACAGCTCATTTAACTGAGATTAGCTCGTTCTCAAGTAAATCAGTTTTTCTTAATGAACATGGGATGATAAGTATGAGGATTTGATCTATGTGTGACTATTCAATACAGATGCAAAGTCTTGTTTCATCTGGGAAACAACAGGGTTCCAAGCAAGTGGTGAGTACCACAGCAGCAAGCTTCCTCTTCCTAAGTCTGGGTAAATGCAGCAGAATGATGATCTAACCAGTGCCAACCAGTTTGATTTTCACCCTCCCTCCCTGCCCCCTTTCTTGTTCCCTAGTGTTTTTGATACTTTTTTCAGTGGCAACAGTTGCATCATTCCATCCAGATCAGTTGGTCCTTGGCAGCAGGGTGGTGAGAAGCTTGCCTTCGTGTGGGCCAGGAGAGATGTGTGGGCTCTGCAGTAGCTTCTGGAGACAGGTGGAACAAGCAGCTCCACAGCTCTCTTCCAACAGAGAGAACAGGATTGCATACTAAGAGAAAATCTGTTGCTCTTTCAATTTCTATTTTTAAGCTTTCATGATTTTTCATCATTTGCTTTGACTAGAATCTCAGAAATTGCAAAATTTCTTAATATTTCTAAAGCCTTGTTTTCTATTTCTAGCAAGTAGGTGCCTGATAAGAGCTGTGGTTAAGGGAAGGCTTTGTGCCATCCTAAACCAATCAAAATCTAATTGCTTTAATACTGTTTCCTCTGTTTGCTCACCTGTTATCCCCATCCTATCCTAAAAAAGAACGTCTAAGCATATGTTGCAGAATTTTGACAAAATACCTTGCATCGAAGAGTTGTGAACATCTCTCTCCCAAGGGCACGTTTCTCCAAAATCAAAGGCTAATCCTACTTAGCAGTTTTTCTGCAAAATTTCAGCTTCCTCTTTTGATGGGAATTTCCCCAGTTGAGCAGCTTTTCCATGTCAAAATCCGTGGTGATGGTTGTGTAAGGTAAGCAGGTATCCAAACTAATGATAAGCTGCTAAAGCATGTTTCAAAACGATGGTTTTGTTTATAGTTTTGGTTTCTTTGCTAACGTTGGAATAAGAACCTGCTAGGTAGGCTCTTAAAAAAAGAAAAGTGACATGAAATTCTCCCACCTAAATTTCTTTTTGAGAATATGTGAAGATTCACAGGCAGCCAGACTGCGGTGGTGGGGTTAGTGCTGGGAGGCAGAGCCCGAGCTGGCAGCCTGTCTGGAGTGTGTTGGCAGAGCGAGCTTAGTGCCACACTCGTTTGGCAACAGCTTGTTTTCTCTCTTCTTGGAAAAGCTCTGCGTGACCTCACATACATAAAGGAGGTTTAGGTTTTGTCACCTTTGTATTCAGACTACTTATCCAATATTAGCAACACCCTCAGAATTGATAGTTTGGTCTAATTGCTCCCTGTTCTCCTGTAGTACACAGACAGACTTGGAACTTTTTCAAGGCTGAAATCTCTTGGCGTGTCTGCCGCCAGCTGCCTGCTCTTCAAGCATCTATCCAGACAGCAAATGCAGTTCTGCACTTGTGACTAATGTGTAAGGTGGAGAAGGTTCCAGTAATATTTAAAGGAGTAATTAAATCCTTGGATAGGATGTAATTTTCGAATAATTGCCAAGAAGTCACCTTCTGCTTTGAAGCTAATGCTTTCTGTCTTGGTGTGTGTTCCGCAGCCACCTCCACTCAGGACAACTGTATGTGCTGGACTGCTTGCTTGTATTTCCTCTTTGTGTGCCTCTTTCTACAGAAGCTTTCTTCTGCTTGATAAGATAGCATATCAGGCAGGAAACTACTCAGACTGATGTTCTATACCAGAGATAAACCTGATTTCCTACAATCAGTAAATGGCACCTGCAAAACCAAGGCAAACACTAAATACATGTTTTGCCAGAAATGTTGTCCAAAATATATATTTATTTTTTTCCCTGTTTGTGTTGTGTCAGAACCTGTTTCAGTGTAGATCTGTCTAAATGACAGGTAAATTAGTTGTGATGTAGTCTGTAATCTTGGTCTGGTCTCTGGAGAACTTTAATCAAAACTGTTTTGAAGACAGTACTTAAAGAACTCTAGAAGTTTTAATGAACTTAATCTGAATGTGAAAACAAGACTGATGTTCCCACTGTAAGGGAGCAGTATTCTTGTGCAGCAACAATTAACTAGACAAATACAGGCATGGAGATCAAGAAAATATATATATATATATATATTTTTTTTCTCCCATGACTAGAATAAAAATGTAGTAACTGAAAAAAGAAGCATGGCATTCAATCAAGAGAATACAGGCTTGTTGCTGTCATTTGTAGACTGTTTTGATTTTAAATCCCCAAGAGTAATTGAAAACAGGGAGCTCATTTCTCAGGAAAAAGAAAAAATTGCATTTCGGATTTGTATTCCTGCAGCTTTCTTTGGTTGAAGTCTCAGTGTATCTATCAGCTGCTTGGGAAAATACACAAGTTTGTCTTAGTACCTCACTTTTGCCTTTTTTTTTTTTTTTTTTCCTTATTTCTTTTCTTACTCTGACAATGCTTTCTTCTATTTATGGATGTCTTTGATCCAGCTCCATTACAGATCCTTTACTTGGTCTCCTTTCCAATTTTTTTCCTGGAAGTGTTAATTTTGTCTTTTCTTTATCACATACAAACACTATTGATTCTGTCTTTTCTGTTTTGCTCCCTTTATCACTACGTTGAACTTAAAAATTAGTCTGGGAACGTCTAAGTGAGAAGTCCCAGACAGTCATCCAGGAATTAACTTCAAGGAAGCGTGTGGGTATTTTTGTTTGGGTTGAGTATTTTTGTTAGTTTTTGGTTTATAGTATGCAGCTGAAAATGCATATTTAGGGTTAAACTGATGTCAGTGTAATTGAATGGGTCAGATTTTTCAGTAGATGACGTAACTTGTCTAAATTCAGTCAGAAGGTCTTTACATTAAACCATAGTCCGCAGGAAGTCTGCCCCACATATTGCAAACTTTATTTGATAGCAGGCTGATAAGGCATATATTATGGAAATACTTGAGTCATTGAAGTTGAAAGGTAATTTTTAGGCTTGCCTGATGAAGAACGCGTGAGGTAGGAAATCTTGTAGCACTCTAGTTTTCTCTCTGTTGGCAGTACAGTATGTAATGATTTAATCTGAATTTTGTGGGTATTACTGTTGCGATAGAAGCTATTCCTTAGGCTTCTGTTCAGCAAGGTTGGGGTAGGAATTGCTGAATCGATCACAGAATATTAGGGGTTGAAAGGGACCTCGAAAGATCATCTAGTCCAGATGTCTAGTCCCCCTGCCAGAGCTGGATCACTTAGAGCAGGTCACACAGGAACATGTCCAGGTGGGTTTTGAATGTCTCCAGAGGAGACTCCACAACCCTTCTGGGCATTCTGGGCCAATGCTCTGACACCCTCACAGTGAAAAAGTTTTTCCTTATGTTTACCTGAAACCTCCTATGCTCCAGCTTATACCCATTACCCCTTGTCCTGTCACTGGATGTCACTAAGAGCCTGACTCCATCCTCCTGACACTTGCCCTTTATGTATTTATAGACATTAATGAGGTCCCCCCTTAGTCTCCTCTTCTACAGGCTAAAGAGACCCAGCTCTCTCAGTCTCTCCTCATAGGGGAGATGCTCCACTCCATCATCTTAGTGGCCCTGTGCTGGACTCTCTCCAGTAGCTCCCTGTCTTTCTTGAACTGGGGTGCCCATAACTGGACACGGTATTCCAGGTGGGGCCTCACCAGGGCAGAGTAGAGGGGGAGGAGAACCTCCCTCGACCTGCTGGCCATGCTCTTCTTAATGAATCCCAGGATGCTGTTGGCCTTCTTGGCCGCGAGGGCACATTGTTGGCTCATAGTCGTTCTCTTGTCCACCAGGATCCCCAGATCTTTTTCACCAGAGCTGCTCTCCAACAGATCAGCTCTCAACCTGTGCTGATAGATGGGGTTGTTTTTACACAGATGCAGCACTTTACACTTGCTCTGGTTAAATTGCATTAAATTTCTCCCTGCCCAGCTCTCCAGCCTGTCCAGGTCACGCTGGATGGCAGCACAGCCTTCTGGAGTGTCACCCACTCCTCCCAGTTTTGTATCATCAGCAACCTTGCTGAGGGTACACTCTATCCCTTCGTCCAGGCCATTGATGAATATATTGAACAGTATTGGACCCAGAACTGACCCCTAGGGGACACCACTAGCCACAGGCCTCCAGCTAGACTCTGCTCCACTGACCACAACTCTCTGGGCTCTGTCCTTCAACCAGTTTCCAATCGATCTCAACACACAACCATCACATTGAGTGTGTTCATATTCAACTGTTTCTAGAGCTCTGAGGAGCTTTGTCTTCTGTGTTGCCCATCATGTTTATGCCAAGTGCAATGTGTATTAATATTAAAATCTAGAATGTTGTTATATGGCAGTAAAAGTTATCTTTTTAAGTTATTATAATCCTGCAAGTCTTTTCTGTTCATGCTGATTAAAAAGAAATTTAGGAGTTCTTTGGTTTCTTTGACCCACAAACTCCTCTCATGTGCTATTACAGCTGCTCGTTTGCAGAGGCCACCATTCAGTTTAGCCTTCCATTTAGGTGGGGTGCTATTGCTGCTGTCACTTGCCTCCCAGTTTCCTGTGCAAAGCATCAGGAAAGCTCATGCAATATTGAAAAAAATAGACACCACTCATAAATAAGAGGTCTAGGAAAGCAAAATGTTTTTTTTTCTTTTCTAAATGTTTATGTCTTCATATAAAAGACAATGGAAGCTGTAGACAAACTGATGATCTGAGACAGACAATGGTTTGCCCTACAGCGTTTGTTTTAACTGGTTTGCTGTTTATGTAAAATGCCAGGATGTGGCAGTAACAAAATAATGTGAGTTTTCTTTTCAGGGGTAACTGAATGTATGCTCAAGTGAAAGTTCATTTAGAAAAAGATGAATGAGAATGAAATGCTTTTTCTTACTGCAAGGGGCCTCGTGTCTTCTGTTTAGGCTGAAGAGATTAGTAAATGATGCCACTGCCTTTCACATCCAAGATCATAGTAAAGAGATCCCTGTGTTGAAGTTGGACATTTCAGTGATATATTATCTCCATAGTATTTTCACAAATGTTAATCACCACATTACTCATATTTGCATTTCTTTTTTAATTGGACATTTGGAGGAAAATTTATGTGGCAGTTCTCCTGTATTACAGTTTTCACTTTCAACAACTGATTAACAAGTGCAGTCTTGGTCAGGCCATGTTGAAAGTACCTTGCCTACTTAAAAATAAGCTGTACAAGGATAATTAAGTGCTTAATTACCACTGCAGTCACAAACTAATTCTCAAATACAAAATATACCTCCTATATAATTATTGGGATCAAACTGTATTTTTAAATCATTAATCCCATTTAACTGGGATGCTTTCTGAATGTAACGTGTTTTGGCACTATAGGAGGCAACATGTGTTCTTTGTTTTATTGGGGTTTTTTTGGCTTTACTGTGTGCTGGGAATCTTTTTTTTCTTTTTAGTCCATGAGTATTAGTCTAAACTGAAAATCAACATTAGATTTAGCCTTTGCAAGCATACTCTTACAGGAAGACACTGAAACAAAGGCACAGTTACTGAAATAATTTATTTAGAATCCACTAAAAATAATGTAGCTAGATAATAGTAGCAGCTATGTGCTTTGACTGTTATTAGATGAGGATGGTGGGTTTTCAAGAGGGACTTATTTTACTGATCAAGATGTTACTGAATTAAAAATAAGGAGATCATACCTCCCTTGATTTTTCCCTATATATTTTGGTTTGGTTTTCCCCTTTCCCTGGTTGCACATTAGGTCTTGTTTCAAGTGCCTTGATATTTTTGAGTCAAGGTCTTTATACCTACAAACAATAAATAAGAAGAAATATAATTTCTGCCGCAAAGATGATCCAGGTCAGGGAGTAATACTATCAGCAGCCAAAGTAATAGGCTTCAGATTCCTACAGATAATTTAAAATTGTTCTGCAGCTTATTAATGTTCCATTCATTATCCCTCATTCATGTGTCTTGAGTCTGCCCTTGGCTTGCTTGCCATTTCTTTTTGATACCTCAAAGGAATTTTTTTCCATGTGGAAGGGATTTAATGTGGAAGCATTAAAGATATTATTCCTCTTCTCTGTTTCTTATCTTCTCCTTCAATCAATTAGCGTGTGAAATGCGGAAAGTAAACAAACCTAATCATATTCTGGCCATCTAAAGTTGACCTGTTCCTCCTTCGCTTTGTAAGGTACGGAAATAGATCATGGCTTCATAAGTACTCTTTGAAACAAGTCAGGAATAACTTGATACCAGTGGCTAAACTCCATCTCCAAGATGAAGGGGAAGAAATATATAACCTTAATATATCGGTTATGGTGTAATAATTTTTGGTTTAGTCTGAAAGGTATGATTTTTTTTTTTTTTTTTTTAAAGGCAAAAACCCCCTGGAGTTCAGAAATTAAATGTTTTCTGAGCTGACGTAGAATAAGTTAACAAATCCCCCTAGTTTAATGGCAATGTCAAGTTGTATATGCACCATTTGAATAGTTGATCTCTTTCAGTGGATTGGTCTCAGGCTTCAGTAGTATCAGAGCCTCTAAAGCCTAAAGCAGAGGCTTCCAGGGCTAGGGATTTTTGGAAGTTGTAGTGTGCTTTACTTTTTTTGCTTTTTTTTAACGTCTTATGTCCATAGAGAGGGAAGAGACTGCTCCTTGATTGCAAGGTCTTGTCTGTCTGGCAGCAGTGAAAGCAAGCAGTTCCCCCTGGGCAGCGGGACAGGGAGCCAAGCACAGTGCCAGGCTGCTGGAGACAGTGGCTTCTTGGAGGGGGAGATGCACAGCACCTCAGTGGGGAAAGCAGGGCACCCCCAGATTCAGCCAGGGGCCCAATGGATAAATGAGTCCAGAGTAACTGGACGAGTCCACATTCAATCTCTGCACCACATTCTGGATAAGCAAGGTGCCTGGTGAGGCAGAGATGGAGGAGAGCTCAGGTTGGTCTCAGTGGGACCTCCCTAGTGATGAAGAGGAGAGTCCTTGCTTAAAGCACAGCTATCTGGGTGAAGCCTCCACTGAGACTCCTTCCAGTACTTTCCTTATAGCAGTTCTCCATTAGCTAGTCCCAGACATAGCCAGCCAAGCTCCTACCAAGCGAGCGTGGTTGGGACCCTGGCTCTCGAACCATCACAGAGGGCATTTTTAACCTCCTTGCAAGGTCTTGTCTTCTCTTCTGTTGGGTTCCTGTCTGTCAATGGTGCCATAGGGACTGACGTACTCTTTTGAGGGTTCTATCTTGTAATTCACGCTGTATCATGCTTGGGACACAAAAAGAAAAGTGAGTACATTGTGTACTGGAAATCTGCTGGGATAGCAAAATCAGTGAATTTGAATTAAACTTTGCTGCATTGCACTTGTTAAAACAAATATTTCATTATTTCTGTAAAATGGAGAATTATGAAAATGTACCATGAAAGCCCTAGTGGTAAGAAAAGTGTTTGAAGTACTTAGCAGATTCAGAATCGCATGCTTAATATGGACAGTTTTTTTTTTTCTAAAGTTCTCCCTCTAATTTATAATGATGTTTTATTCCTTGAGGATTATACCTCTGCCCATTTTGAGATTAAGTTATACGCCTAAGAATGTGCTAAGTCATTAAAAAAAATAATTTCAATATTTGTTGTAATCTGTGCTCTATCTTTTCAAATTTTCAAATAGCAATCCTTTCAATAATGCATATTCATAGAATATTCTATGTGAGAAAGAAATTCTACATCAAGACAAAGACAGGTTTCTCAACTATAAATGCAAATTTACTGTTAAGAATTCAAATTAAAAGTTTTATTACAGTAGGAAAGTTTATGTGGTGGGAGAGGTCATCCTCCAGTAGTATAATCTACCAAATATTTGTGGAATTTACTGTATTATAAAGATATCACTTTGTGTTAAAGACAATATAAACCTGCGAGTTACTGCTGGTGCATTCCAGTTAAAAGCAGTTGGGCTTTTTGGTTTGAAGGGTGGCTTTGGCTCTTGGATTTAGGAGGAAAGAGGACAGTAAGAAACGAGAACAGCGTTTGTGTTAGGAGTGAATTACTGATTAGTTTGGTGGGTGGAGAGGAGTGAGGGAGCAAGTTTGGTGTAGTTATTAATTTCCATTTTCTTTTGCTCTCAAGACTACTGGAAGTCTAGAGGGAGGTCTTCACTTATGCTATGGGAAGGGGCAAAAAGACAGTATATGAGGAAGGTGATGTGCTTGTGGCATGTTTGGGAGTAAATTTTAATTCCTGCCCCAGTATTTAAGAAGAAAATACAATTGGTGTTTTCCAGTTTGTTTTCCCAATTTAAACCTGAGTGGTTTCAAAAAATATGCTTTTTCTGGTTGGCCAGTAGCTCCCATAGCACTTAAAAAATTCTGATCTACAGGTGTTAATTCTTGATTCAAAACAGAAAAAGAAGCTCCTGTATCAACTAGAAATTCTACTTCCTTTCCTGTTTGCCCAGCCTGATTTTAACCAGTGGATCTACTCGGGTAGATGCCCCAGGCCCCATCAGTCTGCTCCTGCAGTCAGAGCCTGCCCGCACTTTGGGTGTTCCAGTGTCCATCCTCCTTACAATATGCACACTGCTTTAAACCCAACGTGCCTCTCCTTCCTCCTATGGAGTTTCCTAGTCCTCCCTTTTCTTGTTCTAAAGCTGTAAATCCCTTCTCCTGTTGCTGATAGCAATTTCAACAAACATTCCTGTCTGCCTCCTTTTTTTTTTTTCTAATTCCCTGCCCGCCCTGTCTTCTGGCTCTCACCATCCCCAATTTACTCTTAGCTCGTAGAGGAGCAGAGCTCAGGGAGGGAGTCACTGTCCTTCCCGTGCCTGTGCTGGCCATGTCTCTTTCTCTCTCTCACCTCTGCTTTCCTAATGCTAACACAAAGACAGCTTGAAACTAGCCCCAAACTTATGTCAATACATGAATAGTCTTCAAAGTTTCTCCATTCTGTGATTGTTCAGAACTCGTCAAACAGAACAGAAACCCAAAATACAATGATACAAGCACACTCAAAACAGTAATACACAAATCAATAACCAGACACTAAATTAGTTCAAAGGGGTCTTGTACCAACTGGTTAGGTTTTTGGTGGTTTTTTTCTTAGGTCCAAAAGTAAAAAGTCCCAGGAATCACCCAGAAGTGGAAAAGAAATGCAAAATTTCTCTTGGTGCCAGATCAGTATGCCAGCCCAAAACCAGATGTGGGATCACTTGGGTTATTGTGGGATAGAGAGGTGCAGGTAGCCCCAACAGTGCTTCTCTGCTTACTGGATACCACAAATCCTCTCTGCTTTCGTGTTGGCTGTAAGAGTCTCTACCACTTAAAACTTCTGCTCTTGCACATCTGGTTTCTGCTCAGCAGTTACGAAGATAAGACTAAAAATATTGCCACCTTCTATGTGTATATTTATCATCTTGACTGCAAAAAGCCCTCAATTAGATAGTTTGCAGTTTGTAAGGGCGAGTAAACTGCATTTATTGCCTAGCTGAAATGAATTGTAATACATAGTAATCAGTGATTGAGTGGTTTTCCTTTTCAAACAGAAGTGTAGAGGTAAATAAACTGACCCTGTAAGTTTGAATCCAACACTTCTTGTTGGAGGAGTGCTTGAGTTGACAAATGAATAGGACTTGTTCTTTTGAATCTTGGCTTTTACCAAGTAAATGATACTGCTGTAATAATGAAAAAAAACAATGAATACCTGTTTTTTCAAGTTTTAGGAAGTTTGAAACAGTGCTGCAGATGTTAGCTGCATATTTCCAATGCTGAGTGATTTCAGCCCCTATTTAAACAAAAGGGAAAATGATCTACATTGTAGACATCACCCTTCGTATTTGAAGCGTTGCATTATCTTAATTTGGTTGGGTTTGTAAGGTCGGAGGAGTCCTGGTATAGCAAATCCTGATAACCAACAGCTTCATTAGGACTTCTATTGAAAAGTTGGGGTTTGTGTTTGCCTGGATCTTCATATGCTCCCCAATTGAAATGCTCATAGGAAATGATGTATTTTTGATAATTTCTTATCAAAAGCAGTCATAGTCTTTGGGTTATGGGAGTCATGAAGGATGAGACTTGACTTTGTTTCTTGTGATTGTATGAAAAGGAATATTGTATACGTTGTGATAAAATTACATGAAAGAAAATATTATTATTAATTTCTTAAATTTCTCTTAAGTATTTAGTTTTCTACACTTCAAATCACTTGGGCCAAAAGGGACTCCTCTGTTGGCCACTGTTGCCCCAGCTACAAAACTTCTATGAAGTAATATATCCAAACATGGAGAGATGCTAATAGTGTGAGGATATTTACACAATAAATTTCAAGTAGACTTTGATTCACCCTTCTACTGAATCATTATGCTATACTTGTCTTGACACAGAAGAGGCTATTTTGAGAGCATATGGCCTGGAAAAGTATTGCTAAGCAGGTGTAACAGAAATTCTTTTCTTAATGGCTCAAAATAATTCAGACAAATACGTCATGGATGGTTGTTCCTGACATGAGGGAGTATATAATGTATAGAAATGATGCCTTGTGGAGGACTGACTTTCATTCTGTGTTATCACTGAGCTCCAAATGTATAAAAACGAAGTACAACTGTATAATGAAGGTGATTCACTTATGTTTCAAGGTTTTTTTCAAACTAGAAGTTGCTTCAGCTGAGAGAAACCACAGTGATTTATTATCATACCAGTCTACACTTAAATATTCAGTTGAAGGAGGATTTAAGTATTGTTAAAGGTTTTGTGTGTGCGTTTTGGGTTTTTTTCTCTCTATTACTTAGACTTTTAGAAATAACTCCTATTGGGAAAAGAAAATAACCTTCCTGATGTAAGACTTGATTAACATCAGTCTGAAAACAGTCATCCTGCTTCTGGTTGTGACAAGGTAAAAGGACATGAATGATTGCCTTTTTAAAACTAAAAGGCATGTGAAGGATTCAAGTAATTCTATTTCATGCATTTGAACGGAATGATGATTTTATAAATTAATTTTGGGTGCTGTTGCTGTTTTACTGCAAAAAAAAAAAAATTGTTTGGAATTATGGGTCGGGGCAGGGGAAGTGTAATGAATGAGGATCTTGGCTTTAGATATAATTAATTAATGCTTAATCATGGTGCAGATCCTGGAATCTTATGTCTGGAAGAGGGGTTTAAAAAAAGTAAGTTTTGAGTGTTATGATTAAATGTAAAGCTCTTCTTATGATCAATCCGTATAGTAAACTGGAGCATATGAATTGTTAGCTTTGTATAAGCTGATCTAGATTCATTTGGAAAGTAAAAAGGGACAATGTTCAGCTTGGAATTAAATTCTCAAGAATTCAGGTTGGTTTGCCATCTGTTCTTTAAAAATGTGCATTTGACTTGTCATCAAATTTTAGCATTTGTTGACAAACTAACGGACATAAAACCAGAAATTGGTTCCAACCTTCCTTAATCCAATTGAACCTGATCCAATTAATGCCAATTAGTAGAAAGATCAGAGTGAAAATAAATTCAAACTGTGGGGCAGCATAAGTGGAACTCATCCCCTGATTTAGATTTTGTGACATTATCTGGTTGCAGGAAGAGGCAGTGCGTAGGAAAAAAATTAAGACCTTTGTATAACAGATTTGGTCCTAACTGGAAGAGGTGGTTGCACCAGGTGGTTTTGGAGGATTCTTTATGACTGAAGATATTCTATGACTCTGCAGTCCTATGAATAAACAATACTACCAGTTGCCATTGTATTTTATTTACAAAACTGGCTTGGATAAACAATGTTGAACTAGTAGCATCCTGCCGTTTACGTTATAAACTGGTAAGATCGAATTTGTAACACTGTTTAGTAGAAAAGAGTGTAAAAGTTGCATTGACTGAGTAGGTTTGATTGTCTTGAAAGGGAGAACTCTTTCAGGAGCTCCAGTTGCTTCAATTTAGGCTCACAAAGCTAAAGAGTGGGAAAAGAAGAAAGCAAGATGTACAGACTTAATTCTTTTTAAAGTCTCACTGATAATTTTTTCAGGGTAAAAAGTTGATTTGATATTAATGTGATGAAATGAAAACTATATACTGTTCATACTTTTCCTTACAGAATATTAAAAAAAAAAAAAAGGTGGAACTTCCTAAAATGCCAGGCTGGTGTGAAAGACTTGATCATCAACATATTGTAATTGCACAACTGCAGTTCGCCAAAGCATTTGCTAGAAAGAGCAATTACAGTAAAACATAATCAGCACTTCATCTCATAATTGTGCAGACTGTTCAAAGCTGTTGGAAATTCTGCGGTGCCATGTGTGCACATTTGGCACACTGCAAATAGTGTTAATTTAACAATAAGAAAATGCTTGCAAATCATCATCAGAAGTAGCAGCAACTGTGGTACTGAGTACTAAGGACTGTTTTCTCACAGTTAAAATTTAAGATTGAAAATGTAGGTTCTGTTCCTTCCTCCAGCACAGAGGCATGTCCTGCTTTAAACCAGGCAGATCAGCTTGTTTTCTAGGCTCACTGAACATCCAAAACAAGTTTTGGTAACTTTTGAAGACTGGGCTTGTTACAGAAGTGTTTAGCACTTTACATTTCCACTTGTGTTATCTGTACTCACTTTTTGTAAATCACAGTAGTTCTCCATGCATTTATCTGTGCTATTTGACAATTCAAAATACAGACACAGGGTTGGGACCAAAGTGACAGTGAGGATACGAATCTCCTGAAGGCACAGGGATTTCACTGTCAGATTTTTCTCACAAATTTGGTTGCGTCTCTCCCTTGCTTTGGTTTTGGTGGCACCCTTTATGGAGCACTGGAGTCTAGCAGATTTTAGACAAGAGTTGTGCTCCCTTTTGCAAGGGGAAGTTATTGGATTTGGGAGCTGCTGGCAAAGTTCATTCAGGGCTGAAAGGCAAGTAGTCAGCACAAACTAGGGCTTTGTGAGTCTTGCTTCATTTTGCCTATGAGCTAGCTGTTTCTGCAGAAGGAAGAAATGATACCACAGTCCACAAAACTCAAACATCAGCTGGAGGTTTTTTTGCTGTTAATAGTTTGAGAGGATGCATAACCATTTGTATGGCAAGAATAAGGGTTGTGAACCACTGTGAAGAACTCCTGTAAGCCTTTGAGCAGCAGAGAAATCTATTGCACCCTGTTTCCATGACGTGTATGTTTTGTAACTGTAATCAGTGGTGATCTCTGTGTATGGAATATATCAAAATACAGCCATAGTACTTACCTAGATGCTTGGCTAGGTACTAGCTTATTTTATTTTAATGTTCATCCAGTGCTAGCTCAAAGGAAAATGTTTAACATTATCTGGAATACATAAAAGCAATCCCCTTTGTGAACAGGCGAGGTATGTGACCTAGTAAATTCTGAGCAAACTAAGAAGAGGAGTGTAAAAAGGAGGAGCAGTAGCCATCTTATTTCAGCCATATAGATGAGGCAGTAGATATACTTAAGGGACACTGGAAAATTAAAGCTGACTTTTGTATTGGTGATGGATTTGCTGAAATCGTGTGTAAGTAACTGAATGGGAGTGTGGGACCTGATAGCATTCTGGAGGCTTGTCCCTAGGACTCACCTTCTTAAACCAAGAACTAAAAAATCCTGCGTGGGACAGAGGGAATTTAATTTAACAGTTGTCTGTCAGATATCATCATTTTCAGTTGAGTTTATATAATACAGATCTTGCAATCATCTGGGCTTGTTGTACTGAGCCTTGTGCACAAGTGACTTTGGCTTTCAAAAGCAGAATAAGAATGTGTCAAGCTTGTTCCTGTAAACACCTGCTGGAAAGTATTCTACTTGCTACTCTGTGTTCAGTGAACTGGGAAAACCATATATGTGTCTCTCAGAGCTTGCATCACAGCAAGCTCTGGTGCCTAAAGTTAAACACCTAAAGAAGCAACCTGGATCTGAGAACTCCCAAAGCTCCCATTAAAGAAACTTTTGTAAAAGGAGAGCAAGTCCCAGTAACACTTTGGAGGGGTAAAGTTACTTGAATTGCTGTTGTCAATAGTTTTGATTTTGGTCCTAAAGCTAAGGCTGATACTCTGCTGACCAGTAAATATTGTCCATTGATTCTGTCACCTGAATTAATGTCTAATGAACTGTGTCCCACTTTCCCTTGCTTGCTTGCTTCCTTAGTATCAGATGCAGGAGGCAGAAGCACCTCATAATTATCATTTAGGCTTTTAAAACTTCAGGTTTGGCTGCATAAAACTTCACCAAATGCCTGTGTGACTAGCTGTGGTAGTTCATACAGGATCATTTCATTCACGTTTGGTAGGGGAGGAACATGGCTTGGCTTGGAGTGTGTCTAATTAGCACTTAGTGCACCATGTTCTTCCTTCTGATTGGGTATTTTAGTAGCCTATTGGCAGCCTTTTATTTCGTTTCCATGAAGAAGATGAGGTACAAGTAAAATGGCTTTGTTAAAGTAAGAAGGGGATGAGTTTTATTTCTGAACAAATAGTGTTGTCATACCAGTGTGTTCCCCGAAGGCAATGTTTTCCATTAAGAGTGAAAGCCTTAGTGACTGCCCATTAGAATGGGCTATCTTCTGGTAGCAGAGAGACAGGGAGTTCCAGGCACGTTACACTCACAAGCTTTTAACAGAGTAAATACTTGCAGATTGTTTGGGGTTTTTTTTTTAATATGTGTACAAGCTCTAGTATGTCTCTTAGGAGATTTTTCTCAGAATCTTTCTTTTCTAATCTTGCTTCTAGTTGAGCTCACCCATCTGTCTACTCAGAATATAAGGTGGTTTAGAGGGTTTTTTGATCAGGCTTTCAAACTTCCCAAAAGGCATTTTATTTTCAGAAATAAATAGCAGACTCCAAACTTCTGCTTCTTCCTTTATTACGTTTTATCAACTTTTACTTGAAAATGGAGAGGGAGATATTGCCTGATGTGTTTTATGACAGAATCAGCTTAATTTCTTTTTTTTTTTTTGGTTTTTTTTTTTTTTTGGGGGGGTTTTTTTTCCCCTGACCTTCCTTCTGTAATGTGTTCAAGATGCTTGTTTCACTTGTTAGGATTTTAATTTGATGGAAGCTTGATATCTAGACTACCAGCTTTATTTTTTCCCCATTTAAGTGTCTGAGAGTTTAAGAGTTTGAGAGCTGCAGCCCAGGTGCTCCCCCTTCTTTATCCTCATTACTGTGGATATCCCTATTATGGTCCCATCTATTGATGTTGGCAGAGAGAGATGATTTCATCTATTAAGTAATTTCCACTATTGAATGGCATAGATCATAATTGCCAGCTGTTGCTAAAGGTGGCCTAAGAGACTGAACTGGTGGATTTAAGCTACTACATTTTAGATAATAGCACACAGCAGTGCCTGTAAGTAATGATCTGGGCTATTGCTTGCACAGGCACTGTAGCTGTGGTATTGACTGTGCTGAAAGTTCTTTAGTCTTTGCTTTAAAAAGACCCAATATTCAGTCACAACCTTTCAGTCATAGTATTTCCACATGGTGTGTTATGTGTTCTTATTTCAGTAACTCTCTTCCATCCCCCTCACTGCCTTATTTAGCCATTCAGCCTGTGTCCTGAGTGTGAAAGGGCAGATGAGGACACATTAATATAATTGAAAAAATAATTTTATAAGAATAAATTAAAAAAAAAACCCTTTCAAAATATGCTTTTTGATACATAAAAAAGATATTTTTTAAGCAAAAAAGGTTAATTTTTAAAATAATTTGAATCCTAAATGTTTCCAGGAGAGTAAAGTATTTCACATGAAATTTAAAGCAAAATAATTAAGTTTTTATTTGTCTATCTTAATTGGTTCTCTAGAATGTTAATTTTAAGTCCATGAAAGGAATTGAATATATCACTGGAACTAATTGAAAACGGTGAAAGAAATTTATCAATTAAAAAATAAAATAAAATGGAGCTGTTTGGATGGAGAATTCATTAAATTCTAAGACCTGGAGATATTGATATGAAGGTTGAATGGGAAACTGTGGCTCCACATTCCTGAGGCAGGGTAAGGGTCATCACTAAGAGCAGGTTGAACTGTCTCCTCCTGTGATGGACCTCACACATTTCTTGTGCATTGAGGTGACCTCAGGAAGGGTCACATCCTTCCCAAGAACTCCAACTTGACTGTTCAACTTCAGCATCACTCCCAGATTCATGGTTGCTTCTTGAATTGTGACCACAGGATTGTTCAGGTGTGAAAGGACCATGAGGTCTCTGCTCCAGTCTCCCCTGCTCAAAACAGATTGAGCAAGTTGTTTGAAGCTTTGTCCAGTTGGGTCTTGAAAGCTTCCAAGGGAGGAAACTCTTTATCCTTGCAGTAAAAAACCAGCTGGTTGGGACATCCTCTGTCTCTGTGTGTTGCCTCTTGTTCTTCTGCCTAAGCAAAAACCCCTGCTCCCACTAAGTCTGGCATGAAGTTTGTTCTTTCGATCACTGGCATAAGTGGCACTGTGCTGTGTGTATGTATATACTGTATGCCCCTTATAGCTCCTTACTGTGAAGCCCGAAACTGAGATGGCCCAAACAAAACATGTCTGTATCTCAAAAGCATAAGCAAAACATGAACAATAAATTTAAAGTTGTACTGTGAGAAGCTAGTGGACACTGGGCAGAAAAAAGTATTTTAAGAGACAATTTTTTCATAACTTGGAGCTGTCCTGCAAATGGTGACTGTGTGGTTGTTTCTCTCTTATTTTTGATCTACTCCCCTTCCTGGCAATTTATTAAACTCCTGATAAACCTTTTAACACCTACATCATTTTCCTCTTAACTAGTAGCAAACTACCATTTCTGACAAACTTCAAGATTCAACTTTTTGTTTAAAGTTAGAATAAGTTTTCTTTCCCTCGTCATTAAATTTAAACTTTTCACATTTTCAAGTCTTTGGCTACTAACACAACATTGCTTTTAATGAGAAAACTCAAAGCTGATTTCTCGCCAGCTGTCACAGTTAAATAGCTTGGCATTAAAAGCTATCGGAGAGAGAAGCTGTAAAATGACATCAATGGCTTAATAAACTGTCTGTTAGAAAATGTATTGATATAACATATTTATAGTTTCAAAGGTACCGTTCAAACTGAAACTAACATTTCTTGCTTTGGTATTATAAATCTTTTTATTTCCATTTGTGGCAAAACCTCCCATTAATTACTTCTGAATTCTTAAACTGTTAGGATCAGCGTTGGTTAAATATGGTTGGATAAGGTGGGTTTTTATCAGTGCTTACTACCAAATGCAAACTGTGCTTACACCTTTAGTTTAAGGTTGGTGTTTCATGCTTTGCAAGGTATACTTTTTCTTCCTGTAATATTAAGCTGGCATAATCTCTCACGTATTTTATCAAGAAAAAGACATATTTACTGCAAAGTAGATGAATGCTCTCTAGTATTACATTATTATTATGTATGATATTGTTAGTGTGATTCGTTTTTCAGTATGAATGATAAAGGCCCAACTGTGCAGTGAATGTGAAGTCAGGATGTGACCTTGCCTGGGTACCGTAGCTTGGAGCGTGGCGTGCCCTCCACATTGACTCTTGCAGAAAGCTTTATTTATCAAGGGCTTTAAGTTGCTTTTCTGTGGTGCATAGCATTTCAATTCCATGCCCTTATTTGTGTGTAGGGGTGAATATCTATTCTTTTGTAAAAGGATTCTTGTTCCCAGGTATGGATCAGAAGCTTTCTGGCCCTTTATGGTTGGAGGCAGGGAAGAGTTTCGGGTGGTTTCCAGCTGGGCGTCCTGCCCAGGCAGCGTGCAGCCCTCCCTGCTGCAGCACAGCCTGCCCCTGCTGCGTTAGCGGAGAAATTTAACAACTAAACACTCTCCTTTTCCTGCTTCAGAACCTGTGACTCCTAATCCAGGGTGCAAATCCTTTTTCCACTCACAGATGCCCTCAGGCACTTAATGACACTGGTGGAGAGGGCAGTGTGACACTGGCTTCCAGCATCACCGCATGCCTTCTGCCAGCCTGGATTTCCAGCTGAAAGAGAGCATCATCTTGGACCAGAAGTTTTTTAGGACAGACGTATTTTGTATAGTTTTTAGCTCCTAGTGGCACCCCTTGGGCAGAATTCATTAGCGTGACAAATCATAAAACCTGCACTAGAGTCGTGTTATCCTGTGGCTGATCCGACCTCTGCTCAGCACTCTGCTGGAATTCTTTTCTTTCTCTTGTCAGACTACTTCAGTGTGAAATGAGACATCTTAAAGTGTGGTCTTTTCATTGGCAATTAATCCCTACTTCAAATGAAGATCTGTGTTCAAGCAGATGACAAACAGTAGTTTGGTATTCTTGAGGAAGAACTGAGGCTTTAACAACAAAAATGTGCTGAATCACACAGCATTTAAAAGTGGAACTGGCAGGAGATATTATTCCTGTCAAAACTACAGGCAGTATTATGTCCAGAAAAGGAACAGTCAAATCCTTTGCTTTTTTTTCCTCCTTATGTAGAAATAGTGTACAGATATAGCAAGAATGAATGGTACGTTGTTACGGTATTGATGGAAAGTTTGTCCTAAAAATTAGGTAGAACATGTCAGCAGCAGCTCATTTTTCCACCAAAACCACTGTACTGGTACTGTTATTGCAGTTTTGCTAATGGCATATCATAGAATGATAGGGGTTGGAAGGGACCTCTAGATATCATCGAGTCCAACCCACTTAGGGTAGGCCACACAGGAACAGATCCAGGCGGGTCTTGAAAAGTCTCCAGAGAAGGAGACTCCACAACCTCTCTGGGTAGCCTGTTCCGGGCTCCAGCACATTCAAGGTAAAGAGGTTTCTCCTCATGTTCAGGTAGAACTTCCTATGTTCTAGCTTATACCCATTATTCCTTGTCCTATTACTGGTCACCGTGGAAAAGAGACTGGCCCCTTCCACTTGCCCCCCCCCCCCCCCCCCCCCTCAGATATTTATAGACATTAATAAGATCCCCTCTCAGCCTTCTCTTCTCAAGACTAAACAGCCCCAGTTCTAGTTCCCATAAGATGATGGGGGATTCAACTTCTGTGCTTTCTTTGATGCTAGCAGCGTATCCCATCTGTCATCTGAACTCAAGGCTTAGATAAACTTCTGATGTTGGGAGAGCAGACAGGGAAATTTATTCCTCTTAGTACTCTTATTCTTTAGTATAAGACCAGGATGTACTCTAAACCTTGTATGAAATATGTAATCTCATTTGTGTGGATTTGATTTCACTTTGAAATTTGCCAGTCCTGAAAAAAAAAAAATCCCTAAAGCGTATTTGCTATTTCTGTTTCCTATCCCAGAAAGTGACAGAACTAATCCAATATAAATTAAAGAGAATTTTCAAATCCTGAATATTCATAACCTGAAGTAATTGTTTTCAGAAAGTTATGAGTGGAATTGTCAGCTACGAATGATGAAGGAAGATTATTCTGAATGAGAAAGTCTTTAAAAGCTGAAGCTAAAGCATTGCTTTAAACTCCCTTCTGATATTTTTATATGCTTCTATACCCGTTGTGTGTTGTAGAGGTTGCATCACTCCTTTGAAATTTCCAATTATTTGAGACCTTCCAATTATGTCCCTTATTGATCAGCATGCTCGAGACTAGTCTAGGACAATCGATGACCTGTGACCCTCTGCGAGGTCTCTGGTGTGCTAATTCAAAGCTTGTGGATAATTCAGGAACAATAGAATAAGCTTTTGTGGGCTTAGGATGTTTGCAGGGGAATTAACGCGCTGGCTCCTTCAAACCAAAGGCTTTGCAAGCCAAATGTCAGGTTAGTTCTCTCTTAAACAGTTTTCTTTAACATGTCATTAGAAACCTGTAAAATTGCCAGTGGTAATCTTTATCAAATTCCAAATACAGACCCAACATTTATTTGTTGGCAATGCAGAAAAAGAGTGAACAGAGAAGGCTTTCTCTGCTATGCCATTTCCTCCGTTTTCATAAATGGATGGAATAAATACAGCCTAGTAATTTAATGACTACCTTAGTGGTCTCAGGGCCATAATTTACGGAAATGTAACGTCTGTGTGTTATGTAATGTCTTTGGGAGGAGGGAGCAGGGAATGGCAGAATTTAATTTTTTTTTTTTATCCCCTCGAAGCCTCTTTCATTTTATTGTGTGGGTTTTGGGGTTGGGTTTTTTGGGTTTGGTTTGTTTTGTTTTTCCTTTGGTGGTTTGGTTTTGTTCTGTTTTCTTTCTTTTTGTTTTCTTTTTCTGTTTTTGTTTCTTTTTTTTTTTTTTTCTTCATTGTTGTTGTTTTTTTTCCCCTGGGAGAATAAATTGCACAGAAATTTGTTTTAAGAGGGAGAAGATGTAGCATCCTTCCCTCCCACCCCACCCCACTAAACAAGGTCTGCAATGTGGTTAGTATGTGAAGAAAATGCTGAAGTGAAAACTTCCCTGATATTATGATTTAGTCATGATTCTGATCTGCCTTCTGTTCTGCCAGCCTTGGTGTTAGTCTGCCTGAGTAAAGGGAGGGTGGAGGGACACCTAATGACGGTCAATTGGCTCGATTTTTCTCGTAGTCCTTGTGGGTAAATAGAGGAAGCTTAGAAAATTCTCAATTCTAACTGTACAGTATAAGGAAATTCAGCTTTCTGTGCAACTTTCTGGGCCTGTGTTTGACCGCTATTGCTACAAGGGTCAATAAAAATGAGAATTTATAGGAGTTTTTCTGTTATGCAATGGTATTATGAAAGTTCATTAGGTCTTTTTATGATGGTTCACACGATGTGTAGCATTAACCGTGAATCAAATAAAGGCATTTCACTTTTTTTTTTGACAAGTGAAATTTTTGACATGCCCACTTTGTTTTTTGAGGTTACAATTTTTCTTATACATATTGTTCATTTTTTAACTGATATTTGCTGAAGCCAACATTCTGGAGCTAGATGAAAGCAGTAAGGTACACTGGTGAACATGACTGTCAATGTTTTCAAATCTTTCATCACAAAATAAGAATCCTGTCATCTCTGTCCAGAATTCTGCTTGGGCTGAACTGAAATTCAGCCAGCTCAAAAATCTCACTCCAGTTTCTTCAGTTTTCTCTTCATTTCTGCCTCGCTAGAAGTTAAACTATGAAAGGAAGTTCCTGCAGTCGGACTCTGGTAATGGCTCTCTGCACAGAAATCTTTCATCATGAAAGACCCTCTGGCATGACTGGTACATCACCCTGCAACCTATATTCTTTCAGAACCATTCTCTTTGGGGAAACAAAGAGCTGACTGACATACTAGCTGAGAGTAGGAGAGTGTCTTTAGGCTTGACTTTTTGACCCTGTTAGTCCCCAGGTATAACTATACTAATGTAGAAAGATGACAACTTATCTCCTTGTCCCAAGAGATGTGTTCTGGTTCGCTTGTGTCAATGTTTTACATTTTATCGCACAAACCTCCTAGAAAACACTTCTCTTTATAAGCAACTACAATTTCAGTATAATACCATGAGGATAATAGTTTACACGTGCTGATGTTTAAGGGGACTATTTAATTCTTATGGGTAGGAATGTAGATAATTGCCTGTTATTCATATATAACGTGATCAGGAAGCTTCAGCTTAAATTCAAGATCATAAAAAGAATTAAGCTAAGCTGTTTGGGTGATTAGGCTCTATGTTCAGTCATGGATACTGAAGTCCATCTTCCTAGTCAAGCAGTCTGCTGGACACATGCTAGGATTGATGATACATTGCAGAGAAGCATGGGCTGTCTGGGTTAAAAAAAAAAAGGCAGCTTTGTCACAGCTTATTTATCTTCTGTCTTCCTCTCCTCTCCTTTCATTAGTTTATATATCAATTTAGTATTTATTTAACTCAATAAGTAAGAAGATTTATGAGGAAAGTGGATGTTTTGAAATAGCTATGTTTCCTTTGGTAGAGTTCTTAATTTTTTATTAAGGACAAGTAGAGATTATATATATTCTCTCTGTGTTGGAATTTCCCTGTGGAATTTAAATGTCCTCGGCAATTATAGGAGAAACGTAACCTCCTAAAGTACATGGTAATAATTGTGCAGATTTTGTGTCAGATTGCACAGAACCATGGAAAAGGGGAAAATATATTGTAAAAGTGAAGGTGTGTTGTAGCCAAAGGCTGTTTATGTTTTGTCAAAATCGTACATCCTTTGTCTTTCAGCAAAAATTACTGTGACCCAGATTTTAAAACCCTGCTAACTAGAATTCATCTGTCAGATGCTTGAGCTGTTTGTTATATTTTGTTCTTTGCAACCAAATTTATAGGAGCCACTTAATTTTTATTTTCTACAAATAAAAGTATATCTATCTTTCCTGCTTGAAAGCCTGAGGATTTCTTATTTAAGTGGAAAGTAGCGTAATTTTTTTGTATTTCAGCATCTCAGTCCACCAAGGTACCAAACATTGGATTTTGAGGCAACCAGGTGCTATCTTGAATCCCTGAGACGATAGTATCTTGCTTCCTTTCCCCTCCAAGTACTGTAGGTACACTCACTAGGGGTGTTTCCTATTTTTTTTTAACGTTTTAAAAGAAGATAGCAGCTGTGTAGTTCTTGGAGGCTTCCCTGTAGAAGATGCTGTAATGTGACTTCTACCCACATAGATCTCCTTCTAGAAGCTGGTTATTTAGTCAGTCTCGATCTAGAATGCTGTACTCTCATCTAGGCATAGCAAATGAAAAAAAAAAAAAAGGGAATTTTGAACACTGTTGCATTTAAAAAACTTTTCTATCTATAAAAAAATTAAAAAAAAATAAAAAAAAAAAAAAAAAATTAAAAATAGAAAAAAAAAAAAAAAAAAAAAAAAAAGGGAATTTTGAACACTGTTGCATTTAAATAGCTTCTCTATCTCTAAAGACTGTATAAAAAAGTAAAGATTCAACAGAGGCTTGCTCAGAATATGACTTGCTGATATAAAAATAGGTAGCTACAGAAAAAAAAGTTATGTATATGTTCCTTCAGCAACCGTGTCTAGTGGTGGAAGGTGTCTCTGGGCATGGCAAGAAGGTTGAGATAATATGACCTTTAAAGTCCCTTCCAACCCAAACCATCATTCATTAAGTACTTTTTAGCTCTGTGTCTAGCTGTGTGACCTTCCTGATGAATTAACCCAGAATGTATGCCAGATAATAGGTTACATAAAGACCTTTACAAGGTCACCCTGACAGGTGAAGTATAATTTTGTGCATCACCAGCCGATTAGTTCAATAATGGTTCAATATTTAGAATACAGAAAAATCTGTTCCTCCTCCCGAAAAGAAGCATTTACAGCATTTTTTGGAGATAATTATAATTTCTGTAATTAGAAACACTTTATCAGCTTTCATGAAATGCGTATTTCTCTTTGCAAATTAAGCTGTCCTCACAAGCAGGCTTTGACTTAATTGCTCTAGAGTGTTTATTGGCATTTTTAAACAAACGAAAAAAATTAGAATACTTCTGACAATAATACTTGTTGATCTTGAGAGAAGGGTAAACAGTTCCTTACCAGTAGCCAGGCTTTGCCAACAACTGCTCTGTGAAAAAGACTATTTTCTTGTTTACATTTTTCAAGGTGATAACAGTTGCAGCCCTATAGAAAATGACTTCCAATCATTCTTGCTTTGCAGTCCAGGTATTTTCACTTCCTAATTTAATGTATAATAAGTCAATTTATTATGTTAACTTAAACTATTTTTGGATATGGCCCACACCATCCACACCTTACCTAGTGCACTTGTCTGGCTATAGTACTATAGAGAAGTAAAAAAGAATTGTTCCAGAAAGGGCATTTTAATGTCATGAATTATCTCTTTTGGGGAGGAAGGAAGGAAAAAGGATTGAATTAATCTTGATATGACCCAACAAGGAAGTATTTATTTATTTATTTATTTCCCCCTGATCTGCATCCCTGTTTTGTTCTGCTGTTGGAAGTACCTGTGCTGGATGGCAACGGGGAGATTATGGAATTGGACACAGGAAATGTTCAGAGTTTGTAAGAACCATTGAGATAATTTATACGTATGTGAGTTGTAGTCTAAAGTACCCCCGTTTCAGACACCTCTTGTGAACTGATGTATTGATGCATGAACAGTCTGTCCTTTGAGACACTTTAAAGGAGAAATGTCACTCAAATCACTAATCCAGCCTTTTTTTTGATACAGCTGCACTAAAGGCAGAAAAATCCATCAGGATTATTTTCTTGAGGGCTAACGGCTGACTCAGTTACAGTGTAAAGATTGCTGTACTTGCAGGATGTTCGGTTTGAACTTCTGTTTCACTTTGTTACAGACGATGTTCGAGAAGTATGATCTGTATAAAGGTTTGACAGAGATTTCTGATGTGTGCCTGTGACTTTCTGCTTTTAAGCTGGTGGCTAGATTATCCCGTAAGGTGACTGCCTGCTGCAGAGATGGAGAAGGCTGAATACAGGGGCGTTCCAGGGAGCCTGGGTGGGAGGGCTGCATGTGCAGCAGCTCGTGCCATGGATTTAACTGGAAGCTGTGTTCACTAGGATAAAGTACATTTCAGATGTAGATATGGAAACACTTTGTTCTGTCATTTTTCTTAAAAATTGATTTAAAAAGGAAGATGAAGGTGAGGCAGGGAAGAGGAATAGTGATATGTTAAAAAAGCTAAAAAACCCAGCCAGCTCTGCTGAGCTATTCATATAAATGATTCTTATGTAAAGCAGAATATACAGCTCCTTTCATTTAGGAGGAAGGTGTAGGAAAAGTCCTTCATACTGAGACTTACAATCACCTTAGTTTGCTCAGGCATTTTGTTGCATGGAAAGCCAAGAGGGTCACTTGATTATATAAACTGCCAATATAGGGCAGAGATGGAGAGAGTCATGATATTAAGCAGCGCTCTCTCTCAATAAAAAAACCCCAAAAAACAAACCCCAAAACTCAGTAATGAAATTCAGTAATTAGAGGTTAACATTATAGAAATGAAAATGAGAACATACTAGAACTAGTTAATAGAATGAAGTAGAATTTTTCTACTAGAATTTTTTTTTAATGGGAGGTGTCAAGCCAGGGGATTATTTGTATAAGCATCTTCTGGAAACCAAATGGGTTTTCTTCCTGGCTGGCAGAGCGCTGCAGCCCTGGGTAACCAGGGGGTTTAGGTTCCTTCCTACTTTCAATCTGGAAACTCTGCAAGTGAAATGCTTAAAACTATTTATCAAGTGCAGATTTCTGTTCTGTCTGAAAGTTCAAGCTGGACTGCTAATTTTATGGAATCTAGAGCTTTTTGTACTCCTCCAAAAAAGGGTATTTTAGATATACCTGTGATTGTTCCAGTGTGATAATTGTGATAACAATGATTCTTTAACATGAAAAGAAGAATGAAATTTAGAGCAAGTAGTTAATTCTCTTTTTCTTCTTACACAGTTCATTGTTTCAGTGTATCAGAAGTCATAAGATAAAAGGGTATGCTAGAAAAAGACAAAAGGAAATGGTAATTCTGCAGCTGGTTAAGAAACTATTGCAAAAGGTCATCGAGTCAAGTGCTCATTTCTTACATAAGGGTGAAAAATCTTTTGCTTCAGAAAACTCCTTCCCACTGCCCGGTGGATTTGTTTATAAGTGACTATTACAGGGTGTTGAACGTAAAGCTCTCAATAGTAAATACTGAGATACTGCATTTGCAAGCACGTATTGCTGTCGCCTAGTAAACAGCCATGCTATGTTGTACTGTATGTGAGATTTCTCATAAATCATGTTTGCATTTGAAGCTTTCTGGCTGGTGGGGCTTGGGTAGTATACAGAGAATTGAAGCTTTTTGCATAAACTTAAATGTGCTTTTGAAGACAATTTTTCCCAGACATACTCTCCTTGTGAGACATTAATACACTCCATAATCATGTAAATCTGTGCAAGATGCACCTAGTTTATATGTGAGGATTTTAAATTCATCAGTCTGATTTATAATTAGCATGGGCTATAGTTTAGCGTAGACACCTGGTCTGTAAGATACGGAAGGAAAACCTGTGGATCATTTTGTAAATTATCCTCAGTGTTGTAAAACATTGCAATTCCCTCTGAAAGCTCTTTCTTCTTTTGAGCATCCACTGCCTGTTTTAACAGCAGCAGCAAGAAACCCAAACACAGCTACACCACACCAGCCCTCTGACAAACCACCAGGCAATTTATCCCGATAATGTCTTTCTGTCTTTGGAACCTGTGAACCTGTCTGTTAATGATGTTACAAGTAGCATCTTTCTGTCCCAGCTCCTAGGCTGAAAGGTCTGCCCATCTCTTGTTGTCATTTACATAACAGGAGTCAGAACAAACAGCTTTTTGTGTTCTCTTCTTTCAAAGCTGCTGAACTGCTTTTAAAACCCACACTTTGTTTCATATAAGGTGGAAGCCATTGAATAGGTTGCTGCGTTTCATAGAAAGAACTACATTTAGCAAAAAATATATATGCCAAAAAGACTTGGTTTATTTTCTTACAACTTGTTTAAGAATTAGTAGAGAATTAGGGATCTTATAGTGCTTAGCAACATTGGATAACAGCTAACCAAAATAAGAAATGATAAAGTGATCCCGGCGTAAGAACTTGCATCTTCTTGGGTGGACGTCGCCAAACTGGCGAGGGTCTAGCAGCGGGCAAGCAGGAGGCTGTGAAATGGTTTCATCTTCTCTGGGTATGAATGTCTAGTTTGAAGGGGGCTGCTAAAAGACACCAGGGATGTGTATGAAGGGGAAAGGAATGATCTGCAGTCAGGGAGAGGTGCTGAATGGAGGAATGGACAATGAGGGGTGACAGAACTTTTGGCCAGCTGTGGGCTTGGGTAGTATGGGCTGTTCTCTAGCCCTCCTATTTTCCTTTCCCAGTTTGTGGTTGCATTGAGGAGGGGACGGCTTCATTCCATGTGACTTGGCTCTGCAAGGGCCATTCAGAAGTGGGCAGGTAGGACAGAGGCAGGTGTGCAATGCTGGGAGACCCTCCCAAATGGAGCATTTCCCAACTTTTTATCTGTCATTCATGGCTCAATTTGGCTGCTATTTTATAGCATGCCATATTTAATTGCAGGGGGTTGAATAAAGTAATATAGATTGATAATAGTTTACAGGTAAAGAACTAAAAGTTAGAAAGAGCAAATATAGTGTATGCCTTCCCACCCCTCTTCGTAGTATTTCCAAACATAATTGTTGTGCAGTGACTATGTTTATGAAGGTTCTTTATCCATTCACAGCTCTGTTCTCAAACTGTTAATCATAGGAAGAGGGACACCCACACCCACACATACCCCCTGTGCATTTGTCAGAGCTGACATCCACCCTCATAGCTTTAGGCTGAAGCTTGAGGCTTCATCTCATTCCTTACAGGACATGTCATGCTGTGCTCTGAATGAGAACATACTGGGTCATTCTGAAGGCCTGTCCTGTCTCTCATGCTGTCGAGGTGTGGTATGCTTTGGGGCAAAAAAAAAAAAAGAAGAAAAAGCCCTGATTGTAAACTGGTAACTTATTCTGCTATATTCTACCAGTTCCTTGGGAACTGTGGGGTTTTATAACATGTCAGTAAAAAGTGAACATGCCCCAGTGAGCAAGAGAAACCCCCCTCCAAATATTAGCAAAGATAGAATTACTGAGAATACATAATTCTTTTTACCCAAGTTCACATTGGAAATATTGGCTTTAATAGAGGAAAACTTAGATGATAAGTTAAAATCTCACATTTTGTTCTTAAATCCATCTACTGCAGAAGCATCTCAGTTCATGCATAGATCCGACGTCACAGATGATGTATAAGAACTTTTCTCCTTTCAGACAGTGCATTTGTTATCAATCATCTGACTGTGCATTGAAGAAGTGATGATAAATGTTGGACAGTTTCACAGGCATTAATTTTTCCATGGAACTGTAAATGATTTGCATAGTTTCTGGCATTCTTGCATTTTGGAGTTGAACTCAGCACAAATGTAAGTATTATTTACGCAGTGTGTGAAAATAGCTTACTTTTTAGGGCTGCATATCCTCACACATTCTTTATTGTGCTTAGAACTCCGTAATTAGTGTATCAGCAAGGAATATTTGCTTGACTCTTTGTAAACATGAACTAAGCAGCTTACCTTGGTACTTAGAGACTAAACAGAATGCCAAACAGACTAAATTGATATTGAACGAAATTGACTTTTTTTGTGGCTGATATTTCTTTCAACTGATCCAAACTGTAAAATCATTGTAAAAGAAAACAACTTCATGATATCTTTCTGACAACCTCTTACTATCCCTGAGATTCTGGAAGAACTACAACAAACCAGTATGTCGGTAACCTGGCTTTCTTCTTGATATCCTGGAGGTATGTTATGTGTTATTCCTTAACGGAGATGAAGCTTTCACAAGTATGCACTTTACTTGTGTAGCCCAGGATGCCCCTATAAACTGGAAACCTTCCTGGCTCTCTGCCTTTGTCACTTACTTGCTTCACTTTGCCTACAGCAGCAAGGGATGAGTGCCTGCAAAATGTACTTTGTCAACCTACAAACCTTGAAGTTTTATCATTTCAGAAGTGTAACATTCAAAACCAGAACCATATTAGGTTGCATACCATATTTTCTACAATAGCCAGTTGAGGCAGCTGGTGAAACCTGAAGACCTTCTGGTATTTGAGATTCCAGTTTGGGAAAAAAAAAAAAAAAAATCATTTAAAAGAAACAAAGGTTCTTGGTTAAAGCTGAATGTTCATTCTCATACAAAGTGGACTTCCCTTCTCAGAGAAAGTCTCACAATGGACAAGAGGAATTCTCCCAGGGGTGACATCTGTCTCGCACACATCATGCTGTCAGCTGTTCTTGTTTTGTTTTAAGTAGATGTGCAGAAACAGCCACACATCAATGCTGATGCTAGGTCTTTAATTTTACTAATTAGAGCTTAGATAAACTTAATCCATCAGAAAACTCTTCCCACCTTTGGAGGTCAGATCCACAGTTCTTCCCCAGTCAGAGGGGCTGCAATAGGTCACAATGTACCTTGACAACTTTTATTGCCTGATCATTTACTCTTTACTGGGTGACAGTTGTTTGCAATTACTCTAATTGCTGGACTAATTGAGGACGAGACTCTGTTTCATTGAAAGGATCAGCTCTGAGGTTGGAGGCTTATCGGGTGTGTGGTAAGGAATCAAGCAATGATAGGCACTAGGGTGAGAAAAGGGCAGTATAAGTTGGTAGATGTTTCTCTCTGCTGTTGGAGAGAAGTCTGGTTTTCCAGCATCTTGTAAACACATGAAGTGAATCCACTGAATAAAAAGCAGCCGTTTTAAGCTGTAAAGTCCACTTTAAAACGGTCTTTGTTTTCAGGGTTAAAGAGCAAGAAAAGGAAAACCTAACTGATGCTGTAAAATAAGAAAGAATAACTATTTTTAAAAGTTTTCTCCCCTCACCTGTTGCATTGTTATTTTTTATGTTTGGAAATATATCTAAAAACTGTATATTTTTTTAATGCAAATTCATATTGATGAACTTACCAGTACCTGCTTCTATGGTTGCTTCTCTGGCTCCTAATCTCAAAAATAATCTTTTTACTACCTTTGGTCTGTGAGTCTCTCAAGGCTGCAGATATGCTCTCACTCTTACTCTGATCCAATACTTGGCAGCTTCAGTTCTAGAACACCGGATAAAAGATCACACCCGCATGCACACACAGATTGAAGTAGTTCAGTGGGGTTTCAGGAGATGTCTAGTGAGGTGCTAAATGAGATCATTTCTCACTTAATAACTTTATTAAGCATCTGGAAGAGGGAATGTGTGTCACAGTATAAGTCTTTCAGGCAATGAAAACCAGAAGCTGTATCTGTGTTGCAGAGGTAGAAATGAAAATTGCTTGCCATCTGGAAAAAGGTGATAGTGAATAAAGTGAAAGCTTGTGGGGGGAAAAAGTGATTTGGTGGATAAGAACAGTTTGGAGAATTGAAATGATACATGTGTGGCTTTAGGTAAATAATAGAAGAAAATAAATTTCAGTGGAAAATATGGGAGAAACCCATAGGTGCAACACACCACACGATTAGTTTAAAGTTGAAATTATAGGCAGTTGTGATTCTACAAAGAGAATGCTATCTTCAGTTCCAGATTCACAGCAAAAATAAGTAAAGACTAACAGAGAATTGGAGAACAATGCATGAAGCTCAAAAGAAAGACTGAAAAGGAACTATGAAAAGAAGAATATGTATAATATTGTTAATCTAATTATCAACAAAGTAGTTGTAGGTATGGACAGATAAAGTACTCCATATTTTAGGGTTCCGCAATGGGGGGGCAGTAAGGGATATAATTAAGATAAGCACCAAGGAAAAATAATCGTAAGTAGATGTTGTTAGTGCTGCTGAGGAGGCTCTCAGTGGAAATGTTATCACCTGAAGCATTCAAACTGGAACTGGGGAAGCAGTGGGAAATACGCTGTAAGGTAGGAATCTTTGTTAAGTGTAGTAGATGTAGCTGGGCTCTAGAGTTCCACAGTGTGACTTGGCATGTCATCAGGACAGACTGGGAAGAGAGGAAGGCAATGGGGGACTCAAACTGCTCTGAAAGTCTCGGGACATGCTGTGTTTATTTCAAAGGCTTGTGTTAGTCTAAGGCAGAACAGTCTGCCCCAAGTGATGGCCGTGGACGTGTTACTGGTATAACCACTTCCATGCTTAGTAAACTGGAAGTGGAGAGTGGCCACTGAACTGGTCTGCTGGTTTATATGCTGTGGAAGAACAGAGTGCTTAACGTGTCAGTGTCCAGTATCTGTGGAAGCTGAAGTCAGTCCTCCGAGTGACAGCGAGGCCTTGAGCTCTGACAAACAGGCATATCTTGCACTTCCCTTTCGTTCCTTCTCAACATTTGGATAACATTGCTCATTCTGTATGTTATAATGTTTTTTTTTCTTTGGGATTATGTATTTAAAAGAGAATTAGGATGGCTACAGTGAAAAGTAATCAAATGTGGTGGAATTGCCTGGGAAGAAACAGGGCTGGGACTGGTGCAGTTGAAGTCCATGAGGAGGCTTTAATCGAATGAGGGCTTCAATATGATTTTGGGAATGATGAAGTTTTGAAATTGAAAAACAAATTGCTGGAACATTCATACGACATGTCTGCTTGGATCATGAATTTAGAGTGGCTAAATTGTACCGAATGTCAGCAAAAATACCCGCTTCTGCAAAGAACATGGAAACAAGAACAGCCGCTCAAAACCAGGATGTCACCTTTGGGGTGTGAGGGTGAACTTAGGCACAGGCAAGTTGGTGGGTGGACAGAAAATGGTGGGTTTTTGGGATTTTGTTTTGGTTGTTTAGTTTCACTGGGGACTTTTATGCATGTGCGGTTTGGTTTCACTTTTTATGTTGTTTTGTTTCTTGGGAATTTTTTTTTTAGTGTTTTGTTTGGCTTTTTTTATGATTGTAGGAGCTATAAACTTTAAGCTATACACTAACCTTTGAACCAGGAAGAAAGGAAGGCGGGTGAGAAGGATTTGAGGGTAGAAACCTAACTTGCAAATGTCCTAGATTGGAAAACTGATTGTTTACCCGATCTCTGTGGGAGCACAGGGCAGCCAGCACCCCTGAAAGGCGATGCAACAGAATCTGACCCTCCTTTCAGAGCAGCCCTTGGGTGTGGTTAAACAAGGAAGGAAGCAAAAGTGCCTTCAGGCTGCCCTGAAACCATGAGTCCTGTGACCTCCCATGAAGTGTGGATGCAGAGTCGTGAGTCTTTAATGTATCATGAGCATTTCCTTAAAACAAGTGTAATAAATTGCTCAGGTTTTTAGACTTTGAAGGACCATTTTTATAATTACAGTTTTGAAGTTAAAGATCTGGAGATCTTTCCAACACAGGTCATTAAAGGGCATTCTCTCTGAGAAAAATGCACTGGTTTTATCTTTCTGTGGATGTCTGGGTTAAGGATTACTCATTAATGTTAATAAAGTAAGCCTCAGTGAGAAAAGCGGCAGAAGCCATCATCCTTTTCCTTCCCTAGTTGAGTCTGTAATTTGCAAACAAGTAATTTTTAAGGTGTCTTATATTCAGAGGTCTCAGAAAGCTTAAAGTTTGTTTTACTCAAATCTATGTAATTGCAGCCACTCCTGAGGTTTTAACTGGAGATTACTAGCGGAAGTAATGCAAGAAATGTATTAAATGTACTATGCAAATACTGCCTGGATCAAGCTTTCAAAACTGTAGCTGTTCATCTAGTTGATGGAGGTTGGCACAAGTCTATCAAAACTGAGGCGATTTGGAGCACATCCACAGCAAACTTTGATTTAAATTGACATGTCTGTGGAATGTAGGCACCTTAGATTAAGTAAAATCTCTCGGGGAGAGATGTTTTTCCCCACATTCTGAAGGCTATTCGTTCTATGGTGTATTCTTCAATGATGTTTCCATAGAAGTGTCAGTGTCTCCTATGCAACAAAGCAATCAGATCATTTAAGAGCTTTACATACCTTCAGTTGAGTTGTGGGTTCTTATTCCCACAAAAAGAAATAAAGCTAGTCTTAAACCATGCTCTAAAGCGTTACCTGGTAAGGAAATAAGCCAGTCAACTTTTGTTGGAGCTGTCATTCCTTTCCTCTTATTTGTTAATTACTGGAAGAATATTGGCAAGATAAGACAACCTCTATGTGTTTTAGTTTGTGTAAATTTAAGGATGTGAAGCCTCAGACATAATCTAGGAGGTTCAGAAGAAAGTGTAGCACCCACTATTACTCTTTTTATGCTTTAGATAGATATTAATCACTCCATGACCCTTATTAAATAAACTGAAGTTTAGGACTAATTTTGCAGCTCAAATTTAGACACCTAAATTGCTGATACCAGGAAATCGGATGTAATGCCTACTTATAAAATAAACTAGGAACACTGTTCACTTGACCTTGGTTTTAATTAACCCAAGTGTGTTTTGACATACAAGCCTCCCAGGGCATCACACAATATAAAGCATGCTGCGTAAAAGCTGCTTACGTTGCATTGCAGCTCGATGCAGATTCAGATCTGATCAGTAATTTATACCTTAAGGCAATATTGATCTGATCTGTACAGACAGTTTGTTGCAATTGCTTAGTATGCAGAAATCGTAATGTATACGTGAAAGCTAATTAATGATAGAACTTGCAAAGGCATGTGCTTCTAAGTTTATTGTAATTTCATTAGACTAACTGTCCTAAAGTAATTTCAGAAATGTAACACTGAAGATCAAGAAATGGAAGTGGCCTAATTATCCTGTAAAGAGGAATCTGGCATTGAGATGGGTAAACTTACCCATTCCTATGAATATCCGTATTCCATAAATTCCATACCTCCTTCCTTCTGTTCATGGAGTTATGTGATTGAGATGCCTCAAGATGTTAGAGTGCATTTTCTAATGATTACTCATTAGTAGAGATTACTCTTCACTAATAACTCTTTACAGGATTCTTTATTCTTGTTATCTTTTTTAAACTCTGCTTGATAAAAAAGGTTCTCTGATCTTGTGGTAACTTTCATTTCTGCACACCTCTTCTTTAAATGAAGCAATCATTGCACATGCTACTGTTTAGAATTTTTAGCCAAGCCTTCTTTGCAAATTTTCTATAGTCTATTCTTTGCAATAAACTATTTTTGTGAATGGCACACTCTGCATCACTTGAGTTATAAAAGGTTAGAGATTTGGAAGCATGTGCTTAGACTGACTCTTCAGGAGTTAGAAACACAAACTGAGCAGGAGAAAAATCCCAAATAATCACCACTTTGAAAAGCTAAGACTTGTGCATTTTAAGTAAAGATTAAACTTTAAACATATGTTGATGACCTGTAAAGATCTCCGATTTTGTAGTGAATTTACAAGTCTCACAGTCATTTCTAGTGATGACTCTTAAGCTTTTAAATTAGGTCAGTAATTTTGGAAGATGTATGCAAATCCTGACTCTTACTGAAATTATAAATATGAAAAAAAACCATTGCAGGATTGAGATTTAAAGGCATTGATGGAGTTGATGTGGAAGTCTTATGTTAAGTTTATATATCTACTCCAGATAAGGGCTGTGAATGACAGCACCTAAGTGTATTTTTTACATGTTTTTTTCCGCTCATCCTCCTCAAGCCTGATCAAACCCAGCTCTCATCATCTCATGTTCTTTCGCTCCTTGACCTTTTTGGCAGCACAGCACTGGACTAAGTGCTGTATGTCAGCGTCTGAAATAGAAAACAGGCAAATCCAAGTAACTGTGACCCTTTCCTGAGCAGAGCAAGCGACTGAAATAAATGCCTTTGCCTGCAACACGACATTCTCAGGGAGACTGCAAAAACCCATGCAGAGGTTGGGTTTTATTATGGACACACTAGCTACTGGTCTTTTGTTTTGTCTTGAATTGTGTGTGCTCCTCTGGGGTCACCATGTATTGTACCTTGTTTGAAGTGTGTATTCTTTTGTGTAAAGCAAGAAAATGAAGAGAGTACAAAAAAGATGCTTCTATTCAGTATGTGAATAAATTGTTCTATATAAAGGTTCCAGTTGCATTTTTCAGCCCTTTTAGTGCAGCAGAAGCTTCACATTTTATGCACATAATGGTTTTCACCAGAATAATACCATACGTATACATACATAAACTGTGATAACTGGTCAGGAGAAAACTGTTTCTGTTTCTAAACCAGTTACTATTTATCAGTGTCAAATGTTCTGCTTGGAGGTACTTGGAAACCTGACCTACAGGTCCAAAGCATGTGCAGTTCCGTCTTCCCACTTGTTCCGGACCTGCATTAAATATCCTGAATATAAAGACATATTTGTCAAGTTCCCAGTTGACAGTCAGAAAACCACCAAGTTTTTATGCTGTATTATATTACATTAATAACTCAAATCTTTTCTGATTAAGTAAATACAGTGAATATTTAATATTTTATTTGATTTGAGAGGTAGAAGGTCAGTATCTGTAGTTTTTGCTTTGATTTAATTTTGAAACTTTATTGGTCATGGGAAGTCAAGCAAGCACTAAGGCCAGATTCATAGTACCATATTTAGTATTTTATTAGTCATCACAGAATTAGTTCAGAAAAGCATGATCAGAGCAATCTTACTGACTAATGAAGTTACCTGACAGAATGGCTCATCAGTGTAAATGTCAGAGTCCCCTAAAATTCCATATTCCAATTTTTCTTCAAATGTAAGAGAAAATACTGTTGTTATAGCATAGTTTAAGCAATTTAACTTCAACAGCTAAGTTTGTACTATCCTTAGGAGAGCAAGAACAAATTTAAAGAGACAGGCTTACACACAAGAGATCTGATTTTCAGATGGATTAATGAAATTTCAGTGTTCCTATTGTAAGGAAAATTTTGGAGAAGGGTTTAGTTGTAAGGACATTGTTTCTGAGCACTTGGAAACCTCATCCATTTCCACTGAGAGAATGGAAACAGGAGTTTTGTTTCCTTTTGAAGATTCTTTTTCTAAACATCCCATCCAAAATATCAGTGATTCCAACTCTTACAACAGATGACTGGTTATTTTGAAAGCTGTCTGTCTTTACATTTTTATCTACGTTTTGCAGAAGAGAGTGTTGCTGTTTTAAAGTGGTGCAAGGTAAAAGTAAAGTGGTGATGGCAGTAGATGACTTTCTAAATATCTATAAAAAAGCCTGGTAATTGCTAGTGGAGCCTGAGGTCTTCAGCAGGACCTCCTGCCATCATCATGATGATCTTTAAATTATCAGGCTCAAATGCAGAGCCAAATCATTCCGTTGCACTGCTTTGCAGAGATAAGCATAGAAAAAACATCAGCAAACAGATCTCAGCTGGGAGGCTATTTCATTTGCATCTGCTTTCCTGTACACTCTCCTTTTCAACTGAAGCCAAGGGATGGATTTCCAAATCAGCTTCATAACTTCCCCTAACTTGATTGTATCCCATCTGTGACTGAACTTTGCCGACTTAAGCTAGCACTTCGAAACTTCAGTCCTTTGAAATCTGAACCATCTCTTTTTTGTGGATTATCACTCCGTTAGGAAGTCATGGCCGTGAAAAGTGAGTGTGACCATGTCTCTCTGAAGTTGGTAGGGTTAATGGTAAAAACACTTCTGCAAAACAGGAAGGTGTTTCCAAAGGAGGACTATGCTCCTTCAGATGGAGCTGATGAGGTGTTGTGAGATGCTCATGAGTAAACTCATGCCAGTTGCTGAAGAAGTCATAGCAGCTTTGCATAGTTTCTGAGCCAACTGCCAAAACATTAGAGGAGGCAGAACCTTACAGTGACTAATTTTTCCTGGGTGGTCTCAAGGGCTCTGTGAAGGCCGACATCCTTCACATGATGAAGAGTGGGACGTGTCCCACCAGCCTAGCTGTCCTGGGGAAAGGTGCTCCTGAAGTCATGTGACTGGGTAGGATTCCTTCCCCCAACCCCCCCCCCCCCCTTTTTTTTTTTTTTTTGTTTTCTTTTTATCTTCCTTTCGGTGACCCTCTAGGAAGTTAGAGGGGGTTGAGAGTAGGTTGTTAGTGATTTATATTTGCATTTGTTCTACCCATTTCCACCTGTGCCACATTACTCAAATTGTTCTCCCTTTTTTCTTGCGTACATCTGTTGTTTTGGGATTACAGTTTGGGATGAGGTTAATTAATATGGAGAGGTGGTTAGAAAACAAATGTATTTGACAGCGGAAATCCCTTAGGACTTGATTGGTGAGGGCACACAATGTGATCAAATAGTTGTTTGGTCCCCTGCCCCCACCTTCTCCTCCAGAGTAGAAAGGCTGGGGGTAGTGCAGTATAAAGACGACTGGCGGGTACAAATCCACTCTTCTGCATGTGCATGTTTCTACTTTAAGGGAAAAGAAGAATTTTCCCTGCAATAAATTTATTTTTTAGCCTATCTTGGCATCAAATTATATACTCTTCCCTGAATTGTGTCTCTGACTATAATACTGCAGCATCGCCCTCTGAACAGGTAATGAATTTGGGAAATTTTGCAAAGTTACCATCTGGATCCTTGTCTGATGTTTTGCCTTATTGCTGATCTTTTGATTAATATGATGCTCCTGCACTGATTAGTGGAGCGACAGCTCATGCATCTTCTGTTGTGTGGAAATGCTGGTCCCCCCAGTCCCTGCTGGTGAACGGTAGGATGTGAGCTGTAGGATTTATTGCCAGGGGTAGGCTGTGCTGAGTGTGGAGAACTCTGTAATGAGGTAGCCCAGCAAGTGCCATGGTATCGGTTGCAGTGGTGGTAAAGTCTGTTCTCTGTCACCACCCAAACAGAAGCGATTAAAAATGAAGGCTGTTCCTATTTTTGTACCAATCATCTTTTCATGGAAATTTTGGTTTAGAAACATGTCAACTTGCCAGTTGGAATCAAAAGCTCAAGTTTTTAGTATGAAAGCAGCCTGCCTTTGCAAGTGTCCTCATAGCATATCACAGTACGAAAAAATACTAATGTAGCTCCCTGTTGTTCTGTTTGAACTTTGTGTGTATTAACTGTAGTGAGGAAAGTAATAATTTACAAATAATTGTGAATATTATCAAATTGTAAAAATGGTCTTAATGTACTCTTTTGTACTAATACTGTACAATCTGCTAAGAAATGACATGCAGTGATATAAAGAAAGCTTGCTCTCGGTCTAACTTCTTCCAGCAGTTTAGTTGTCTTATCTGTGCAATTCTGAAATGGCAAAAGGTGCTCCTTGATTATTAGATGCATCCCTTTGGTTTACTTTTCCCAAAAAAATCAGTTGAGAGTCTGGCTCGTACGCTGCTAAAAATAATACAGAGATGGAGAGCACTGTGGTTTTTGCTTTGTCAAAAAGTCACTTGTCCAATTTAGGACAGGATTTTTTTTTTAACTCATTGAACACTTAATTTCTTATTAAATCAATTGTTGTTTTGGTTGTTAACAATTTTGTTTTGCTTAGCAGGAGAATGTATGTATGAAGGAGAGTGAAGGATTCGTTCTTTTGGCATAGTGAAAATGGGAACATGAGTGGTGATGTTGAATTTGCTGCTCTGAGGGCTGTCATTCTGTATTGCATTTGCAGAAATATCAGACTCAGATTTTTGTATTCCTCTGTGATTTTCCTTGTCATAACCTGAAATAGAACACTCTTTAGAAAGATGATTTAATATAAGGAAATAACACATGCATTTCTTTCCTTTTTCGGTTATTAATCATTTATGTGTCTTTAAAAGTGGCAGGTTTGCCCTTGGGTTTTGGTCATAGGTCATTATGATTTGTGATCCAGTATAGATTCTGTTATGGCTAGATACAGGACAGGAAAAGAGAGCCTGGGGTATTAATAAATCATTCAGTCCACTGTGGTAATGCTCAGTAGTTCGTATCGCCATAGTGCTAAAAGGCAAGTAGGCTGACTTTTCATTAGCAGAAACTTTGAAAAACCCTAGAATCTTTGTGTTTGGGCTTTGCAAATGTAAGCAATCGTGAATACAGTAGTCCAGGAGTTCTTTTTGAAGGTAATAAAAGGTCTCAGGTTAGGACAGCCTTTCAGAAGGCACTCAGCATGTACAGTAGCCTTTCAGATCATTGCTGGGAACCAGGTGCAGTGCCAACCGCTGACAAACTGGACACTTGTTCTGATCAACTTAACAAAGGCTATATCTAAAATTTCTTGCTCGCTCTTGCATGTACTTTAAAGAAACAAAGATATAATTAAAAAACCCCCAGTATTTTATAAATTAGCTAATGAGGAGATTTTAGAAAATGTAGAAAGTGACAGATGTTTAGTGGCGTTTGTATCTCTGTGCTGTATATTGATACTGCTGAAGGTGCTCGGCTGGACTTGTCCACTGAAATTTGTTAAAAAAACCCAAACAAACCAACCAAACAAAAGCCCTATGTTGTAAATTACATTTCTCACATCATTTTTGCTTTTCTTAGCAAACTTGCATACTTTATTTTACTTAAATATTTACCAGTGAAACGGCTGTTGCAGTATACCCTACTGGGAAGTGCTGTTTCATACCTTGCAAGATTTGACTCTCAAATTGTCTTTTTCTTTTAGAGGCTGCAACACCAGCATTAATTTTTCTGACTACTGAGCCCTTTGGAAAATGGAAGAATGTCAGAATCTGCAGATTTTTTGGTTTAGAGCTTTCAGCTTTATTAAGAGTGCTGATAATTCTCTATTGAGACTTTCCAAAGTACATCGATCACATTAACTTTAAGTGCCATTGAAAATCTGGCCAGAAAATGACTGAGATGATAATAAGCCATGCTAAATGTCTTTGAGTGTGTTGATCCTGGGCACTGGAAGCTGGGGCAGAGAGTTGGGGCTGGTGCTGTTGGGGACTGATGGAACCAGGAATGGAAAGCCAGGCTAGGAGGAGTGCCAGTAACAACCGTGCAGGACTGCACAAGGTCAGCCAGGCTCTGCTGCCTCCTTGTTGATTACAAATAATGATATTTACAGAGTGTTTTCCAGGCTGTCGGGCTTATTTGCTTAGGTGTTATTCACATAGTATTTCAGACTCCTGGATGGAGTTGTTTCATGGTTGTTTGAAGCAGTGTGGAAGCATCTTCCGTGGTGTTTTTCCATTCTCTCCAATATGCTGTTCCTGATCTTATTATTCTGTAAAGTGCATGGGAAATATGATTAGTTTTAGTTCAAATACAAAGTAGGTCATGAGCAGACTGTGAAATGTGGATCAAATCCTTTAATGAAATTGTTTTATTGAAGGAAAGCATCTAAATGCCTCTAAGACAGAAAGATTGAATATGAAAGAAATGTTTATTGAAAAAATGTATTGATAGCAGCTTAGCATTGTGCTAATGAAAATGATTTCAAGATGCTTTATGTTGACCATTAAAACTACAGTATAACCTTCATTTACACAGAGAGACTAATGTAAGACTTAGACCTGTATCCTGAAATCTTAGAAACTGCTTTAAAGTTAAATAATTCTTCTGTTACTCAGCATCCTGTCATTTCTATTTGAATGAATCTCTTTTGTTCTAGATTTTGTCCATAAAAACGCTAAAGGGGGAAAAAGAAATTGTAGAAGCAAAATTATACATTTACTAGAGCTCAAAGTGTAATGATAATGTATACCAGTCTTATCTTGATACTGTAGGAGGTAAACATTTTATCCTTCTTGTGATGGAGTCTTCCAGAGTGTACTCACTTAGTTGTTCAGTATGCTGTGGGAAAAGCTGATCTCCACTGCACGTTAGGCCATTCAGTCCAGCAGAAGAGGACATTGCTGCTCTTTGATAAATGAGAATCAAAATACATTTACATGAGGGACTGAAATGGTGGTTTTCAAAGTATGATAAAGGAAATAGCAATATATCACTGTGTACAGCTAGTCCACAGTGATAGATTTTGTATCCTGTTGAGTTAGGCTGTGGACTTCATCCTAATGTGCCTACATGGAGCCTTGGCTTATCTGTAAGCCAAGGTAGGCTTGAAAGTAAGGCTTGAAGGTAAGTACAAAGCAAGAAAAGAAAATTCAAATTAAGGCTGGATCACAAAGTCATGCTATCTCTGGAACAGATGTCGTATCTCAAAACCTACTGTGATAATTTGCTGCTTGCCTGGACCAATTTGTCTTTGATTGTCATCTTGGACATGGAGTACTGTACTGAAAACCAGAAAGCCATAAACTTCACCCTCAGCTTAGTGCTTACACCCTAGCTCATAGTTGTACTTGAACGAATTTGCGTCACCAGAGTCCAGTCCTAATTCACATGGCTCTTGATTCTGTAATTAACAGTGTTAACCTTTAGCAGGTGCACTTGTCACATTTGTCCCATGTTTAAAATAGAATGGTAAAGCTCACTTAATTTTATAATATAATTTGAAGATTAAGGGGTCTGGTCGCATTATTGCTGTGATTCTGTGCAAAAATGGCTTTATCAGCGAGCAACAGTGGGACTGTGAGACAGAATTCAGTTTTACCATCTTTCCTGTAGCTGGTTTGACAGTGACCTGATTACTGGGCAACCCTCTATTGCAGCTGCAGCACGTTGGAGCTATGTGACACACCAAGATTCTGTTATTTGTTAAAATAATGTTTTAGGATACCGTTCCTGCCAGTCTTTTACAGTTCTTTCTTTTTATTTTTTTTTTTTTTTTATTGCAGATTTGCAATCAGATGAGTTGTTTTCATACTTGATGGTGAAATTCTGGTGCAGTTTACTGTGAGAAACGTAGATTACTTGTGAAGTTGTATTTTTTTATTCTTCTAAATGATGAAAGCCTTCTTACCATGTCCTTCTTACTGTGTCTTTCTTACTGTGTTGTCTTTAAAGTACAGGAAAAGTTGTGCTTAAAAACAAATAGTGGGGACAGTTAAATGATTAGGTACATCATCTGGCAAGTGCAGTTGGACCTGAGTTTTTGCTGCCTGTGCTAACCTTGGAATTAAAATGACAAATGTGTTTGAGTTCTTGGTTTGTATGACAGCACTGTGTCTGAATCTGAACTGGTAAATCTGTGTGAGCATCCCAGTGCTGTGTTCTGCAATAACCAAATAAACGAGCTGTTTGAGAGCACTGTGTCTTCCTTTGTGCAGATCTTTCTCATGCTGTGAGGCAATATCCTGATGTATCTATGTTATTTGCACTAAGATAGTGATGTGGACCTCATAATGTTAGCAGTGCTTCAGAATCCTAGAAGATAATGGCTTTGGTGAGAAAAAGACAAAGACGTTTAATTTGGATGGGATACAGGTTTTTCTGGTAGGATGGCAGAAAGTTGTGCTACTGTTGCTGAGAAGGATCTGCATGGACAGATAACAGCTGAATGTTTTCCTGGGCAGTAGGAAATGAGTCTGTAGCAATGCTTGAAATCGAGTGGATGATGAGGTGCCTCATTCCAAATGTCAATCAGTACATGTTTAATGTGAGGGGTTTTTTTTCTTTTTTTTTTTCTTTTTCCTCCTCTTAGCCTTACAGTGTAACTGCTTGTTGCTGTATCTGTTCTCTCTATACAAGTAGGCAAGGTATAGCTGATTGGTTGATCTTTGCTATTCCTTTTCCTCTCTCCTTCCCCTTTCTTCTTCTTCAAGGCACTGTGCTGTGGTATTCTTGGAAATACCTCAAAGGACTCGGTTAAAATCTTTCTGTTGTCCAGAATATGAAGCAAGGCCTAACCTCTGTTCTGGTGAAGTCAACAGAAAAGCTAATTTTGACAGCAGTGTAAATCAGACCAAAAAAAGGGGAATCCACATTTCAAAAACTTACCCAGCTACTGTTTTGAAATGAGATTTTGACTAAGTGGCAAAAAGTGTTTTGCCTGTTATTTTCAAGCAATGAAGAAAGTTCAAGGTTAACAGTAAGTTCTGTTTTCTTCCACAGGTAAGTTAAGCTGGCATTCCTTTGTAGGAATGTGGAACATGAAGAAGCTAGTTGTCTAGACTAAATTCAAAGAATCACATGTTAACTGGTTGGTTTTGTTTTGTTTTCTTCCAAAGTTAAAATATGAATTTGCAGAAAAGTCTGCAAATTTATTTGCAATCTCTCCTTGTCTCAATATTACTGGTACCTTAAATCTGCCCAGTGACTCTGGTAGTAGCTCAGATTTTTCAGCTCTTTAGTTTGTCTTTTCTGGTGTCAAAGTGCGCCGGCAAAATTGTTGGGGAACGGTTAAATACTGTAGCATTTCTAACAAAAAATATGCTTGTGAAATTTCCTGTCCTCTGAAAAATCACTAATATAGTAGCCAGTGTACAGTGTGCCTAGCCTCGCAGTCTCCGAACAGTTAAGGGATTTTCATTATGAATATTATTACTACTGTTCATTTCTAAATTCAGCGCTATTGAGGGAACAAGCAATTACCCACCACTCTGCATATTCCCTGTTGAGCTTTCATAAGTATATTTTGTAAAGTGATTCACCTCACTCTGTGCTGTGAATCTCCCATGTCTCTCTCTGTCACCAGTGGTCTCTTTTTATAATGCATATGTAATACATGTGTATGTATAGATATTATATTGAGTTACATTTTTAATTGACTTCTATAAATTTTTTTTAAGTGTGAGAAGAATTTGCTGTTCATACAACTGATGCACTACTAGCTGGAATGAGACCTACTGCAGGCAAATGCTGTGCAAGTTCTTCCGCATAGTTCTGCCAGTGCTTGGTGATTCCAACCATGTTATTTTTTAGCTCACCTATTTTTAATCTCACTTCTCTCATATTTAAAAAGTGATTTTCACCATGCGTTATAAGATGCTTTTCATCTCATTGTGGCACAGTGGTACAAAGTTGAAGAAAAGTGTGGCCAATGACTACTTCAAATTCTTCAGAGTTAACAGAACAATTACCCGAGCTATTCCTCTCTGATTGATCTTGTCACACTGAAGTATTACTGGCATTGGCTTGATTATAGTCTAATACCTGTCTGTATGAAATGGTCTACATTTAAAATAGCTTTAAAATGCCAACAGAAATGTCATTACTGGTAGCAATTCCCTGCATTAATACTTAGAGCATTTGGAATTACTTTCTGTGAGGGTATTGTTCCACTGAGGTAGTTCTTACATGTTTCTTTTCATTGGGTACTCTTTGTGGTGCAGCTTTCTTACTGCCTTGGACTTTCATCACAGTACAAATGCTGAATTTATACATGCATCATCCCACTGATATTAAGAAGTATGATTTTCCCCCCCCCCCCAATGTGTAGATGCAGATCTGGGGGGAAAGTCTAAAGAGGTCAACGAAAAAAAAGTGGCAGAGACTGGTGCCAAAATGTATGTTTTGCATCTCTGAATGGTCCTTTGCTGAAGAAAAGGGGCTTGTTAGCCCAAAAGCTAAATGAGAGATGTGATTGTTGATTGGAATTTGAAAAATAAGCTGAAGTGTGCCGTGTCCAACTTGTCACTAATCAGCAGGAGAAAGCTCTCTGCTGTTGTGTGAGCACTCAACACTACAGGCTGCTTGCTGCCCCCTCTTCTGCACGCCCTCCTTTATTGCCCAGGAGAGGCAGCAGGGCTCCTTTAGGTCTATCTCACTTCAGAAACAACTCCCTGGACTTCTAACACTTGATATATTCATGTATCTTGCAGATTGCTGTGCCTCTTACTGGACAATAGATGTTTACTTTCAATTTATAAAGACACATAGTCTTGTTGGGTAATGCTGGTAACTCAGAGATTCTATTGTTAAATTAATTACATGTTTCTGAAAAGCATAACTTTTTGAACAGGTTTTTGTGTTTTATGTTTTTCATGTGTTTTTGAAAAGCACAGCTTTTTATTCTAGTCAAATGAAATCTACTTTTTTTCATTACACTAGTACAATATATTTGTGATCCGGAGTCCGTCCTGATATAGACAACCATAAAATCATAGAATAGTTTCATCTGGAAGAGACCTTCAAGATCATCAAGTCCATCCTTATTCCTAGCTCTATCAAAAGCCACTAAGCACAACATCTAACCAGCTCTTGAACACCTCCAGGGATGGTGACTCCACCACACCTCCCTGGACAGCCCATTCCAGTGCCTGACAACCCTTTCTGGAAAGAAATCCTTCCTGAGATCCAGCATGAACCTCCCTTGGTTCAACTTCAGGCCATTTCCTCTTGTTCTGTCACTTGTCACCAGGGAGAACAGGCCAATTCCCACCTTGCTACAGCTTCCCTTCAGGTAGTTGTAGAGGGCAATAAGGTCTTTCCTCAGCCTTCTTTTCTCAAGGCTAAATAGACCGAGATCCCTCAGCCTCTCCTCATAAGACACATGCTCCAAACAGACCCAGATCCCTCAGCCTTTCCTCATAAGACACATGCTCCAAACCCTTCATTAGCTTTGTAGCCCACCTCTGGACCCTCTCCAGCACCTCAATGTCCTTCTTGTAGAGAGGGGACCACAACTGGACACAGTATTTGAGGTGTGGCCACACCAAAGCTGAGTACAGAGGAATGATCACCTCCCTGCTCCTGCTGACCACACTATTCCTGATGCCAGGAAGGCCTGGATGCCATTGGCCTTCTTGGCCACCTGGGCACACTGCGGGCTCATGTTCAGCTGGCTGTCAATCAACACCCCCAGGTCCTTCTCTGCCTGGAAGCTCTCCAGCCACTCCTCCCCAAGCCTGCAGTGCTGCTGGGGGTTGGTGTGGCCCAAGGGCAGGACCCGGCCTTCGGACTTAATGAAACTCATGAAATTGGCCTTGGTCCAGTGATCCAGCCAGCCTATCCAGATCCCTTTGTAGAGCTTCCCTATCCCCAAGCAGATCAACACTTCCACCCAGCTTGGTGTCATCTGCAAATTTACCAAGGGAGCACTCTATCCCCTCATCCAAATCACTGATGAAGATGTTAAACAGGAGTGGTCCCAGTACTGAGCCCTGGGGGACGCCACTCGTGACTGGCAGCCAACTGGATTTAACTCCATTGACCCCAACTCTTTGGACTCATCCATGTAACCAGTTTTTCACCCAGGAAAGTGTATGCCCATCCAAGCTAAGAGCAGTCAATTTCTCTAATAGAATGCTGTTGGAAACGGTGTCAAGTGCCTTGCTGAAGTCAAGATAGACAATATCCACAGCCTTGCATTCACCCAACAAGCGGGTCACCCTGTCATAGAAGGAGGTCAGATTTGTTAAACAGGACCTGCCCTTCATAAACTCATGCTGACTGGGTCTGATCACCTGGTTGTCCTTCATGTGCTGCATAATAGAACCCAGGATGATCTGCTCCATCAGCTTCCCTGGTACTGAAGTCAAACTGACAGGCCTGTAGTTCCCCAGATCACCCTTGTATATGTGTATAAATGAAGGAAGAATTCTTCTCTGTGAAGATGGTGAGACACTGGAACAGGCTGTGTGGAGAAGTTGTGGATGTTGCATCCTTGCAAGTGTTCAAGGCCAGCCTAGATGAGGCTCTGAGCAAGCTGGTCTAGTGGGAGGTGTTCTTGGCCATGGTAGGGATGTTGGAAGTAGATGATTTTAACATCCTTTTCTACCCAAACCATTCCATGAATGACTGTTGCCTTACCACAAAACTTGTGTTATCCTTTCCTCCTACTGTATTTGATAAATGTCTCCACTGATAGTGCCAAAACCTTCAGGAGAGACAAGAAAATAAAACAAAACCAAAACCAGCCAAACAAAAAAAAGCTCTATACCAAGTGCAAGCATATTGAATTGCATCTGAAAGAGGAGAATGCTGTAAGAGAGATGAGCACCAAGTGTCCCCTTATGAAATGGTAGAGGTTTGTCTTCTGTAGCTGTCTGCACCATCTGTATTATTCAGTTTCTAGTAAGAGAAGGTGAACTTTTGCGTCTGACTGGATGAGTTTGAAATGACAGCATTTTAATAGACTCGGGGACTTTAAATAAAAAAATTGAACTGCTGTGCTGCCAAGTGTGGGGTAGGTTTCATTGCTCTGGATAGACTAATTATGGACAGCAGTAGTTTAAAACCACCTTCTACTTTGCAAGACTTGAATCAGCTCTTTTCCTCCCCTTCTTGCTTTATGTTATTGTTAACCATCAAAAGCATTAATTATCCTTTTCTATCCTTATCTGCCCTGCAAGAAAACAGTTATGAAAATGGCTCTTTTTCCTCTAAACTGTTTTCTCATTTAAAGGGACCTAATAGTGGACAGATGGCCAAACCCTGGAAAATAAAAAATGATAAGAAGTGAAAAATTCCCTCTGCAGCTCATTGGGTAAAGGGTGTGTGTGGGGGGAATAGTTTATTCTCCATCTCTTAACTTGAACGAATCTGCCAGATTTTCATTTTGTTTGTGTCAGATTCTCTGCCCAGTGTAAGATTTGGAGCATTATCTTCTTTATCTCTTTCATCTCTTGGATTGCTTAGGAAGGCATTTTGATGAAAATGTGCCCTAGGTGTTCTTTGAGTTCAAGCTGCAGCCATACGAATGAAAAAATGACAGATGGGGCCATTTGGGTGCAATCCATTTGCTATGACAAGATTCCTAAGGGCAGCCTTTGCAGACTGGTTGGAATGTGTAAAATTCCAGTGGGTTAATGCTTGCATCATTTTCCTCGTAAGTCGTTTAAAAATTAGAAAATCTGAAAGTAAATACTCTCAGTTGAAACTCTTGTAACTCTGTGAGGATGCGACATCCCTAGTGTTTTGTTAATTGTACCACCCAGAAACACTGAGATCACTTTTTTCCTGTTTTCTGAGAAAAATATTTCAAAATGTACTGTTCTAAAACTAAAGCACAAACTTCACATTTGTGGAAATTAATCAAAAATATTTCTTGAAATTTTCATTCATGAGCAACTTCGCTATCACGTGTAATTATTATGCATGCACCATAATCTAGGTATGATTTTTGGTATTTGCTTAAGAGATCAGGAAAGATGCTTTGTTTTTTTCCTTTTTGTTACATGCGCTGTTGTAACACAAGCTGAGCTCTGGCAGGAAGGTTGAGGTTCGATGACTCAGTTGGCTCCTTTCAGTCTCATGCTATGTCACATTCATCAAAAGCTTCCTAAAATCTGCAAACAACGGGATGCCAACACTTGAAGAGGCAGTGTCTCATGACAGCCTCGAGTGCAGGGAACTGATTTGGGGCAGGAATCAACTCTGGTTCTCTGGAAGAAAAACATTGTAGTCATACAGATCAAAAGTGTAAAGAATCTTTCTGTGCCAATAATTAGGCATTTTCTCACTTTCAGGGACCATACTGGTCTTGGCTCATGTTTTCATTTTCAGGCTACCTAATTTAGTGCAGATATCTATATGGAGCTTTTTGGTGGCATTGCTGTTTCCTGGTGCTTAATTGGCAAAACCTCAAGCACCTTTATACTGGAAAAGACAGCTGAAGAGAAATGTATAGTTGCTGCCACTTCTTCTATATCCCTTTCTTGGTTTTGCTTGAAGTTCAAGTGGGAAGAAATCTCCTGAACTTAGTCATTTGAATAGTCATGTGTCATTATCTGGGTTCAAGAGTTTCTGTCATCATTTTGATCCCAGATGATTGATACCTAATAGTAGAGAAACTCATAATGTGATGATGAATGCAGTATTTGAGTCAAATGAGCTTTCTTGTTTTCCTAATTTTTTCATAGTTTATGTATATGGATGAAGCTGTCAGAAAAGGGGTCACTGGGCTGTGAATTGCCAGAAGATAATAGCAAATCATTGTGGAAATAAAGATAATTTATGTGGGACTCACACATGATCCACAGCATGAGTTTACCAGCACCTGCCTTACTGAAGGAGATCAGCACAATTCTTGCATAAGAAATCCTTCTTGAAGTAGTTAGCAATGAACTTAACATCAAGTGAGCTATAATTTTGCTTGCAGTTAGTCATTACTCTGTGGTAAATCTTCATTTGGCTCTATAAGACACATTCTTCATTTTAGTGTATCCATTTAGGAAAATCAAGGAGTTACTTAATATGCGGTTTCCATATATTGACACATTCTTTGCATTCTTCTTTGTTCCTCCAACTCTCAGTGAAGTGTGTTTCAGCATAATCAGCCTCCCAGTGGATTCTAGCATGAAAACAAATCTCACTTTAATTTAACAAACTTAGGTTTATAAGGCAGTGCAAGGAAATTAAATTACCTGTTTGTAAACAGTCTCCTTCCTGAAGAAACATTTTTAATATCACTTCCAATTTTCATGTAACTCTTTCCGTCGTCAGTTTTTAAGTGTTGTGGTTGAGCCATTAATGAACAGCACAGGCAGATTGGCAATAATTCAGACTTTGTCAGTGATGGCTTTTACTGGTTTGGGATTTTTAGCAGAGAATGCGTATGTGGTGGCTGTACTAGATTGTAGGCACAAGGAAAGATGGGGATAATGTCAAACGGGAGCTCACTCGTCCATAAACTACATCTACGAGAGTGTACTGGTTACACTGGGGGAGCTAGCAAGTTCGTTTATACTTTGGGTTTGAAAAAGTATATTAGCTATGTCTTTCACATGTCCAAATCATTCCCTTTCCATACTTTGAATGCTTTTGTTTTGCAGTTCACAAAACCTCAGCTGCTTTTGTGTTATGCCAGTGTTAGGCGTAACACCCTCTAGCTTTTTAGGACCTAGCAGCACCCTTGGAAACAAAGTTCCATTATAATTGTGCACCCTTACAAAGGAAGCCCATTTCTCTAGCAACAAATGATCCTTGTCTTGGAAGTACAAAAATTGTTGCATAAGAGCAGGTTATAATGTTTTTTTGTTAGCATAAATAATCAGCAGCACTGATTTATTGACTCTGAACATGTACAAGGAAGTATGCCAGCCTTCATGAGCCTTGGTGTTTTCCCAAGCCAGGAAACTATTTCTTTGCTACCCTTATATGGCTCTTATTTCTTACGCTTTTCCTGCAATGCCTGGTTTCCTTTGTCCTTCTACAGCTGCGGAGGAGAACATGGGCTTCTCCTCTCCTGGTCAGTGTGCTCAGGGCTGCTTGGACCATCATTCTACCACAGAAGGGAAGGGATTTGTCTGACACTCCCACCTTTACACAAGAAGCAATAAAACAAGGAGACAAAGTAGTCTTCAAGGTAAATACTGTAAGCAGGACCTCAAACATGAGGAGAGTATTGCCTCAGATTAAGTGCTTTTCCAAATGACATTTCCTTATGGATCTGTCATTGGGATGAGGTGCAGCATCCCTTATTTTGAAGGACTGCTTGTAGATACAGGTAATCCCAGAGCACTGAGTGTTTGCAGGTTTGTTATGTAGGCATTAAGTCATAATAATATGAACACAGGAATGTAATTATGTGGACTGTGGAGGTGCCTGTGATGGTAAATTAGACCTCAACCAGTCTCAGCAAGGGAAAGTGTCAGAACCGGTATTTTAGGAAAGTTATTGACTAGAATAAAGGAGTGGGGCTTGGAGGGGGAGGTCTTTCCCTCAAGAATGATCAACTACAAGTGTTTTCAGTAAAGGCAGTTTTTGTAGATAGGTGCGTGTAAAAGGAATATCTCTTTGAGGAACTAAGGTGGCTGTGGGAGTCTGCTATTACATGTCTATTTGCATCTCTACATCTGTCTCTTTTGAGTGAAAACACTGCTGGCGTTAAGCAGTTTATGAAACCCGAACTGATCAAGTTTAGCATTACCTCAAACTAATGCATGGGGTGTGCGGTAGAACTACTCATAACTATAATCTCATGTGGTTCTGTGTCCTGGAGCCTGCAGATCTTCTTTATAGATGTGAAGTAATTAATTACATGCTTTCTTTTTGAGGAAAGAAGGAAATCGTGCTGATGGATACACAGCTGCTTGCACTTGGGTGCTGACATAGCAACAGTAGAAAGCGAGGATTTCTCTGCTTGTGTCTGTGCAGTAGCTGCAAGCCAGGCTGGTGTGCAAGGGGTTACCTGGGTGCTGTGGACCCTGTGGCATAAAGTCTCTGCAGTGTGAGTTCAAAAAGCCTGCAGACTTAGCCTGGGGCAGTCTGTTATTCTCAGGCTGAATATAAATGGGGCTTCAGGATGGGGGGGAAGGGCACAATGTATGCTCTCGAGAAATAATTCTGTAATATGTTTTTATCAGTAGTAAAGCCTAAGAAAGTTCCTGTCATGCGCAGGTACTTCCTGCCTCTCTATTTCATTACTTCACTGTCCTCGTTGTGCTGTGGAGTTATTGGAACAACGCTGGACTGATCTGGAATGTTTTCTGCCCAGCTTTCTTTATGCTTGTATTTATTTTTTTTTTTTTTTTTCCCTTGAACTATCTAGCCTGTTTTGCAAATCACACACATACAGCTGTGTCCTCCATGTGATTCCGAAATACTGTGGGTAAAAAAAAGCCCCACTTCTTCTCACAGTCTTTTTTTTTTTTTTTAAGAATTATTTTGCTCCTGAGGTAATTTTAAATGGTCATATTACAGTGTAACCTCATTGCGTGGTACAGTGATGGTTCTGTGCAGGGTGAGCAAACAGTGATTGCCACAGTACTTGATTCTTTCACTAGGGAAAATATATGCGAATGTGGGGTAGATTTAGTCAGTTACACTACCCTGCTTGAGGAAAAATGATAATAGTGTGACTGTGACTAACTGAATAATTGAATGGATAATTCAATTCATTTCTAAAGGTGATTGCTGTAAGAATGGTAGCTCGTTAGTGGGGAGAAAATAACTTTATTTTTAAGACTAGATCTTTGCTGTAACGTAGTCAGATAATCCCACTAGCATCCTAGTATGTACAAGTAGATTTTAATGTGGTTATGGTCATCATTTATATCAGTTCATCGCTAAAATCCCATCTAGTGTGACAAGATCAGAGCAGTGAGTCAACACATTGGAGAGAAATGAAGTAACCAATGCATAGACTGTATAGGAGTATTAATTTCTGGCAGTTGAGGTTTTTTCTTTTGGTGGGGGTTTTTTGTGGTTGGTGTTGGTTTTTCGGGGGGGGGGGGGGGGGGGGGTGTGTTTTGGGTTGTTTTGGGTTTTTTTTCTATATTCCCAGCTGCAGGTGTGTAGTGTGATTCACCATAATTTAGTAGATAAAGAAGGATTATAGAATTATTTTGATTTTCACAGGATACTGCCTGAAATTTGAAATACTCACGGCTTGTGGTTTTGTATGCCCTTCTCTTCTCCATTTGAGAAGTTATCCTGGTGCACTCTGTGCAGCCTTTTGGATAAAAACAAACCAAAAAACAATCTAGCAAAAAGGGTAAACAGTATGTAGGATTACAAATGACACTTCTGTATCTTCTTGATGCAAGAGGAGCTGCCTCTGACAGGCTTATCTTCTGCAGTTGGCAGTTTGGCACTTTACATGGCAGATAATCTATGCAGATACCAATCCAGCAAATTCATCTGTCTTAATACATTGAAAATCTACAGATGTATGCCCAGAAGTCAATTAACTCATATTGAAGACTTAAGACTGGAACATTCAGTGCTGTGTTCTACATTCTTTGGCCAAAGCTGTTTAAACATGTGTCTGTTTTATTAACTGTAACTAATGTACGTTTTATAAAACTTAGAGAAGGTTCAACATTCTCCTTATTGCCCCTAAACAGTACAGTTTTGTTAGTTCAGTTAGGATTGTGGAGCAGAGATAGGCATTGTCCTGTTGTCTCATTCTTACTCAAATTAGCATGGAGCTCATTTTGGAAGTATTATATATATTTTTTTTTGCTTAAAATGACATATACATATTTTAAATGTCATTGTTGTTAGTAATTTCAAATTGAGTGGGATTATTACAGTAATTTCAGTGGAAAGTGAATGCTGTGGTCATCTTTTCCTCCAGCTGAATTGTTTCCTGTCTTAAAAGGGAGGTCAGATCTTTTTGTCAGTTCAACATTTCATCCTACTTCAAGTATGTATTCTGAAAAAAGATACAGCTTAGAAGATGATGAAACCTAACACTAAGAGACCATTATTCTCACCTTATTCTCTCTTAACTTCTATTAAAAAATTCCAGCAAATGCAAGGTTTTGCTTTTATTTCTGCCATTCACACATTTAAAAAGTGCAATTATAATAAGGTTAATAAAGATAATAGTATTTGTATACTTGTGTGTAGCATCATCTTCGAGTTAGTTTTGAAAGTGGAGACTCTTAGTGTGAATACCTTCCTATGACTGTCAACTTGCATATGAAAACCAGTTTGTTTCAATTCCTCTATTTCAAAGCCAGATCTAGGGACAGAAAGGAACCCTACTCCTAGCCGGAAATGATTCTACATAGGTTTTCACTATGCAGTACTATCCAGTAACATTTTCTTCTTCTGTGGGGGAATGTGGCTGGATTTCTTTAGTAGAGGATTTGGAGTGTTTGTCCAGTTCCTCCGTGTTCCCTTGCTGCAAAAGGGAGGAAAACCATCTTAGAAAACCTAAGACAAGTCTTTGCCTGTGGCAAAAAAAAATCCCAAAAAGGGCAGGTTCTTTATCTAGTGGGGAATGACCTGCTTGGCTCTGTGGGGTGCTCCATGGTCTGCTGTGGTCCTCTTCATGGGCTGCAGCAAAATACCTGCTCCAGTCTCCTCAGGGGCCTGAGTGCTGGCAGGGCCTCCTCCCTGCTCCTGCTCCCGCCCTGTGCCCACAGGGCTGGCTGCCAGGTGGCCCTTGGTCCCTAATGAAAAGGGCTGGCCCAGGGCCCCTGCCCCTCTATGGGCTCAGCGGTGCCTGCGCTGGTGGCACTGCTACAGAACCGGCTGTGGCCAGCCCGGGCAGCCCTGCCCGCTCCTCGCACGGGCAGCCTCTGTGCAGCACGGTTACCTATTCGTTTTTAATTCGTCATTAGTAAAAAAGCAATAATCAGCTTCTTCAGGGATTAGAATGGAGGCACCTGCAAATTATGCTTGGAAAAACAGAAGTCTAATGAGAGAGAGAGAGAGGAAAGGAGAGAGAACTTTCCCCCGGGGACTGTTCAGTCCTCTGTCGCAGGAGATGAGGAGCGTTGTTTACCAGTGAGTAACTGCGTCATGGTGTCTCCGGTTTGTGCCTCTTACACTGAGGGTTGGTGGCTCCGCAGTTCCTAGCAGCATGCTTGCTGTGTCTTCCTAGGGAAGCTTTTGCCACAAGTCAGTTTATGAAGGATACGTAGTAACGAATTCTGATGGATGCATTTTGATCTGTTTTTTTTCTTTGGGAGGTACTTCTTTAGGGGTTAAATATCAGCTTCAGGCTTGAAAGTGGGGCACATGGGGCAAGCAAAAGGTCAGGAGGAACAGCACCAGTTCTTTGAAGTTTGCTTTCTAAGTGGAAAATAGTAATATCAACAATCAATTCTTCATATCTCTTTGGAATTTGGGGAGATGTGGTTAAGAGCTTTGAGACCACCTCTAAGCAATTAGGGAATCTTTAAAACCAAACCAAACCCAGGCAGTTGGTTCCCCCTGTGAGTTGTGACAGCTGAGGGCTGTGAGGCATCCAAGGTTGGCTTTTCTGGCAGATTTTATTAATTTTTTTTCTTATCCAAGTTTTGCTCATTTGAAAACAGAGAAGTAGCTGCGGTCAGAGACCACATTAAGAATTACATTCCCATTCCAGGGATAAGGTTGGGCTGCCAAATCTTACTCTGCTGTCAAATCCACATTAGGTAGAAGCATTCGGTCTGGTTGGTTGTATGCTTGTTTCTGTTGAGCTTAGAGAATGTCTCCTTGTTCTGCAGGTTTTGAGTCCATCTTTGTACTGTCAACTCGTAGAACTGGAACTATGAAATTTGGGAAGTACTCTAGAGATTTCTTGTACCTTTCACTTGCGGTTACTTCCCTGCTGAGGCTCAAGTGACCCCATGAGTACCTGTGCTTTCATTGCAAAGTCACACTGATGGTAGAGCTTTGACTTTGCACTGGAATGAATTTGGGGCATTCATAAATTCAGTTACAGCTCAAGGGTCTTCCTTTGCATGTTGTGATTTGTATAATATACTCTGAAGATTGCAATGCGCTCTCAATTACCATCATTTAAAAGCATATTTATTCATAAAATAGGGATCATATTGTGCACTTCAGCATTTACCATGAGACTGCTTAGTGTGTTTTATTTCCAGAGCAAGTTTGATACAATACAACTATGCTTATATACCCATGTTCTGAGAAAAGTCTAGAAGAAAATTACAAGGGAAAGACCTTTAAAAATGTCTGTTCTGTCTGTATATGGCCCTTTGTAGTAACTTCTGTTCTGGATCAAGATTGATACAAGTACATAGTACTTGTAACTATTGCCCACCCATTTTCTTTTTTCAACGTGGCCCTGCGTATGCTTCAGCTTGATCCATCTGAATGTGCACCATTTCTTGCGGAGGAGTTGTGTTGATATATGTGGCCATTGTATAAAATTATTCAAAACCTGATATTAAAAAAAAAATGAAAATATTGATTTAAAAAGTATGATAAACAGGTAAGTATACTGTGATCAACAGCAGAAACAGACAAGGATATATGAATACCAATACTGACAGATGTACAGGGAAAAAAGTTCACTGTCTAGCTTCAAAAAGTTACATAGACAACAGGAAAAAAAATAAAATCAAACATTCAAAACCACTCCCAACACCTCAATCTTAATAGATTTTTAAGTTGCTGTGTAATTGTTTTGTTTGAATGCTGATGAATAACAGAGCTCATCATGGCAGTGCACCATATCAGTACTGAGAGACTTGGTTTTGGTACTGATATTTTTCTGAGTACTGGTCTCTCTGGTAGAAAAATACCCTGCTGTGAATGACATTGTGAATCCTTTTGAATGTTTTTTGGATCTGAGCATTGTCTCAGCCATGTGGAATTGATCATAATCTCTGGTCTAAAGCAGATTTTTACTTTAACCTTGTTTGTTCCAGAAAAAGACAACCAGTTACTCATTTTGGTTAGTGCTCACGCTTGGGGTGTTACAGGGGGTAGTTTCAAACTACTGCACTTCATAAGTGTGCATGCTGAATAGAACTTTTATTTTTCATGATGGTCTAGTAATGTAGTGATAATGCAAGTAATAGCCCGTACCTAATGACATTGTGTCCAAGGACTAAAAGAATTTCTTTAATACATTTAGTCACAAGTTCTGAGAAAGAATTGTAAATCCATTTCCTCATGGATTCTTACTAAGGATGTCTACAGTGTTTGTCTATCTGTCAAAGTAAAGGCCTGTAAAAAGAAAGGCATAGAATGAGGATACCTAATTTCTGACTGCTTTCTTTTGAAGAGGAAGCAGCTGAACCAGTGTTCCTGCTCAATCTACACAATGTACGTTGAACAAAATGCCAATCTGTTTTGAAGCCATACAGCAGAAACTGGTACCTGGGGTGAAGGTTCATGTGCATGGCTTCTCATTGATGTTTCTTTTGTGAATGGTGCAAGTTGACCATAGGATAAAACTGGAAGTAGTATCAGAAGCTAGAACGGCCCAAATGGAATTTTCAAATTAATTTAGGCATAGTCTTGGGGTCTTTCTGGGATTAAGTCATCAAAGTTTTTTCAATCCTATCTCTTCTCTGTGTCAAAACATGACCAGGGCTGGTATATTGGCCTAAAAATAGAGTAATCACATTGAAGTCTGATACTATTTCAGATTACTCTGGTGTAGCTGAGATGCAGAATTTGAGAAACTGCTTGTTGCACAGAAACTTTCTGAATCTGCGGAATTCTCCAGATATTTGTTACATCCTCCAAATGAAGTCAGCTTCCTAACAGACACCATTGTAAGAGGAGGGAGAGGGTGTGGGAGGATGGCACTTCGTTGCTTTCCTTATCTTTCTTTGGGGAGCGATGCTAGTCTGAGACAATAGTTACAGAAACACTCCACTGGTGAAACTTTGGGCAGTAGTGCTGACTTACATTGGTTTCAAGTATCTGTAAAGTTATTGCTTGCATGGGGTTAGTCTTCTTGCTTCAGGTAAAAAAGAATCGTCAAGGAATCTGGACAAAACATTTCTCAATAGAGTATAACTGATCTTTTAAAAAACCCTTCATGAGTAATTTTTACAGACAAATACTTTCTTTTCCTCATTGTTAAATCCAATATTTATAATTGATTTGATGTGACGTTCATTTTCTTCCCTTAAACTCATTTTTTTGACAGTGTCCTTCAGTCAGTGGCAGCAAAGTATAAAAGCTGCTGGTGCAGAAAAAATGCTCTGCCTTTACAAAGCTCAGTCCTCTCTTAGTTCACAGATTTTGCAGGTGACTGGTTGCTCTCTCCACCAAAAAGTACCTTTGCACCTCATAATTTTATAAAAGAGGATGTTTCCTGATGCAGTGCTTTCCCTGTAAGTTCACTGGGCACGACCTTAGCACTTGCACTTTACCTGCTCAACCTACTCCTTAAGGAGTGAGGATTGTGGTGACTGACTGAAAGAATGGTAACTGCTACAAAACCACCCCATTTAAGGTGTCTGATCAGGTGTTGTTCTGTGAACAGCGCTTAACAAACAAATCTAGCCAACACAACTTTGTTCCATGAAGAAGAAAAAACCCTAGCCATCATCCCCTCACCCCTCAATCCTAGATTGCAAAATGCTGATAGACTCTAAATAGTAGTGAAGGGTTGTGATCAAAGGGAGAGATGTGGAAAGCATCTGAGATGCTACTTCATAGGGAAATTTTGTTTAACTTGATGGACCAAGCTGAAGATTTGAAGTAGTTCTGGAGCTGATTGACAACTGGACACCAAACCTCTGCCTTGGGGGAACAGAGTTACCTGTGAAAAACCAGGGGCAAAAGGCAGGGCACAAGAACTTTCAGGCATTTGATTATAATCCAGCACTGCAAGTATGGCAAACCTTTGCGTTTATAGTGTCTGTAGATTTGTTGTCAGCTTTAAATAAGTTGCTTAAACTCTTGGGATTTTACTTATTCTTACTCCAGTGACAATGTGATCTGCACAATCATCTTAGCGTTTTCTTTTTTGTTACTTTTTCATTTTAGTGGTGGAAGAAAGAATTGCTGCCAGTGTGAGGCAGGAGAGAGCAGATGAGTTATTTTGTTAACATGGCTCTTATTTATGGTAGTGTTTACCTATCAAGGGCCTTATCTAACAAATTCAGTGACTTTTCCCTGCATTCCTCCTCACCACCATATAAACACAAGACCCATGTGTTTTTACCACTTTGTTATGCAAATGTGCTGTGTAGTATCAGTGGTAAGACTGATGACAATATGTGCAGCATTTGTTAGGGCAGCTTGCTTGTCATCATTCCCCCTGTCATCTGCATCTTGTTAAAATGTATGAACACATTTGATACATTTGAATAACCTCATCTGAGGTGTATCTGTGAGAGGCAGCAGCTCCCCAAGCCTTGTTCCTGCAGAGCTCCTGTAAGATCTCACATATGTAAGCCCTGCTGTTTGCCCTCTGTGATCCCAGAGCGCAGCTTTCCAAGCTCGGATCAAACCCAGAAGGGACTGGGAATGGTGAGCTGCTGCTACTGTTGGTAGATTCAAGTTGGCATCCTTGATGTAAAGGCACTCAAAGCTCTGCTTTGAAAAAGGAGATACTTTTGAGAGGTTGCCAAGCCCTGTTTTAGATTACACATCCCTTTTGACAGTAGGTTTTTCCTCTCCTTTATGTTTGGGGACTATAGATATGAGGATATGAGATTAGTCAAATATAAGTGGTCCCCTAATGCCCCTTCTTGCTGAACTAGAGGTGTCCTTTCACCTTTGCCAGGCAGGTGGCTTCAGTTGCTTTAAACACAAAGTGGATGAACTTGTAGATTCTATTACTGATACAAATTCTGCTAAATAACCTTTCTATCTTTTTTTTTTTTTTTCCTAAAGCTAACAATATTTTTTTCTTATTTAGTCTTATTTCCTAGGGGAAAAGTATGGGTGACATTTTCCACTCTGGTTTAGGAAACATGGATTACCTTAAATTGCATTCCTTTTTCTTTATTGTTGTTTTGTTTGATTTTAGCTGTTATTGTTGTTTTGTTGGTTTTGCTTTTCTGTTTTGGTTTGTTCTGGTTTGTTTTGGGGTTTTTTGGGGTTTTTTTGTTTTTTTTTTTTTTATTGGTGGTGTTTGGTTTTTTTTTTCCCTTCATCTGTGCTATAACAGTAAAGGTTGATGAACAGTGTTGAAGATGTGCTGACATAAACGCAGCCAATTGCCTGATCCCTGCATCAGCCTTGTTAAATGTGTGTTTACATGATGATGTGGTATCATTTCTGCATTTATGTACCTGCAGGCACTTTCCTGGGCTCCCAAGCTTGATGTGAACATTCAGTTAACTCTGCTGTTTCTTGTTATACTTTTATATATGACAGTTTTTGTATTTTTAATGTTACTGTCAAGTTACTGTGCATGGATCTTGAATGAATGAAGTTTCAACATCAGCAAAAACTTGATTTAAATGTGTTTCAGGTTTTGTGGGGTTTTTTTCAATCCACGAGAGACTCTGGAGAGTTACAAGTATGTTTCTAGTCCAGATAAAACTTGTAAATGTTGTATACTTCAGCCAAGGACATGACATATTCAGACCTTTCTGCCTTTGCACAGGAGATAGTACATGTAGAGTGAGGTCTTTCGGACTTCTGTTTATTTGCAAAAGGAAAATAAATAAATATAACTGTGGCTTTCATCCTTCTTTGTTACCTTTTAAGACACAGCCTTTTCAAACTGGACAACAAACAACCATCAGTGTTGACCCCTGAAAAATACATCTTTTGGTGCTTTACAGTTTATGGTATGGTGGTGTTTCTGCATTTCTGTAGCTGCAGGCAGTTTCTTCTACATTCCAACTTATTTGTTCCATAGATGCCTTGACTCCTGTTGGGAAAGCCTGCATGATCTGGTGGTAGGTGCCTACCATTTTAGATTTGCCATATCCTGCCTGTTCTGCATAAACTAATAGGGAGGGTTCTTACAAGGCCAGTAAATTAACAGATTGTTGTAATTGTTTCCCTGTTATTGTTACCCAGGATGTATGCTCATTCATTGATACAGTTCAACTGTGCTTATCACAAGGCTTCATTTTATCCTCTATTGGTTTGTACTGAGATCTCTTTTCTGGTATGGCCTTTTATCTGCGCTTGGCTTTGAATTGTACTCACTTGTGCCATGTATTTTATGTTTAACATGGTATCAATCTGTTCTTGAGGGTGTTAAAAGCAAGAAGATCAGACAACTTTTCTATTAGCAACTCAGATTTTCTGAGGGCAACGTGTCCTTTAAATATATCACTGAACATGAAATCAATGGATGAACGATTCTGATTATCAGTAATTATTTCTGAGGAAAGGAGCCTCGGAAGAAGAGTGTCCAGAGAGCTCTTACTTGAAATTGATATGTAGAAACTGTCAGGAGGTGTTTCTGTAGGAAGCCTACACGAAAAATTCCTGCTTTGTTACTCGCCATTTCAAGTAATCATTGGCTGCCACCAGAGCAACTTTTTGAAATACCAAAAATAATGATTTCTGTGTTGTGAAATCTGTAAGATCTGAGATATTGGAGAAAATTGAAGTCAAAGTTTATTTCTTGAAGATATGTCCAGAAGCTTTAACCTTTTCTTCATCTTTCAGAAGTGGTTTATAGGGTTGTATATTTTTATGCCCAAACCTAGTTTTTTAACTAGGTTGTAAGAAATATCACAAATGTGATTTTAGTCAACTGTTACTTTGACAGCAGACCCTCAAGCCACCTTTATTTTTTCTTTTTAAATTATTGGTTTGGGTTTTTTTTTAAACTGGAAACTTGGCTGAAATCTCCTTTCAAAATTCTGTGGCTTGCTTGAATGCAAATATGTGCATAATGAGGGGTAAAACTGACAGGACGTGTCTGTCACTGGAGTAATGAATATCAAATGATCAGTTTGAAGTGAATGAACTGTAAAATATATAATTATCATTCATTGTTCCATACCTTTTGCAATAAAAAGCATGAAATGAATTTTGCAATAAAATGTGTCCCATCTGCAACGTTGTAGGACAAAAGCTGGTATGTCATGGGTCATAATCAATCTTACTTATTAACAATTCATGGAAGAAGCTGATAATTGAGGAGAAAGTTGTTAAGCTGGGAAAAAGAGTATTTGGTTCTTAGATATGAGAGAACCAATTAACTCAAAAAAGCCAAACTGTAGAATTTGCAATTTCTTTTTATTTCCATTTGACAGACAAGTTTTTCTACACTGGCCAAAGCCCTGAAAGCTCTCTTTACAGCAGGTAGCAGTAATTAAGAAATGATCTGTGTAATTATGAAGGAATACGAATAAGTGATTAATTGAAGCTTAGCTGTTTTTAAGATTAGGCAGGTAGAAATGAATGCTGAATGAATTTATAAAAATAAAGAGAATATCTTATGTAAGCACTCATGTCAGGCTGTTTGAGCAATTCATTACTCCAGTATTTTTTAATATCTTCTTTAGAGGAAATAAGGATTGATTGCATCCAGTTGTTCAGGGTTTCTCAAAATTAGATATTTTCTCTGAGATGTGTATTTTGGTTTTCGTGGAGAAATACAGCTATGTTCTCAACTTCTGAACAACATGAATACAAAGGATTGTGGTGCTGTGTGTCGTTTGTCTAACCACTTGTATTTTACTCTTGTTCGTCTGCTTGGTAGTCCTCATAGCCTGTAACACAGTATATAACTCATGGGCCACATATGACTTCCATGGAGGTCAGGGGACTCCTGTTCCCAGAGGACATGTGTCCTCTGCCAAGCAGCAGGGCTGTGCTAGGAAAGGAGGAGGTGGCTTTCTCCACGCCTGTTGTTGGGAAGAAGTGCAAAGTAGGAATCACTGTAGCAGATGTCACTCGGTTGCCATGTGAGTGAAACATTCCATCCCACACCAGAGAAAAAGAACCTGCGGGCTTTGTCATCACCCATCTGTGACCCAGTTGCAGATATTCTGTGGGTTTTTAATGATGAGAAGGTTTTACCATGTGGTTTGATGAAGTCATGAAGATTGGTCTGTCTTGCTCTAGTTTTTTCTTTACTATGAGGTCCCCTGTGCAGCGTGCCACAAGTCTAAAAGCATTCTGGTATTATCTGAGTAGGGCAGAAATGTAAGACAGGAACTGATCATTTCCCAAGGAGGAAAACCCCCCAAAGAAACTAAGTTACAGCTGTGTTTGTATCTGAAAGGCTCCACAGAGCCCAGAAGACTGGCTTCAGTTATGTTGAATAACACAGGGAGGAAGAAAAGGGAACCTATACATTCAAGCGATCTCTAGATTGATTTCCTGTGTTGGGATTCTCCTTCCTCGCTCTTGTATATGATCAGGCTAAAGTGAGAGGGACAGTCGTACAGGGAGGTTACTTGGAGTGCTGCTGCAAAGCTGTCCTAAATTATTGTGGAAGTTGATAGATTGCTGTCATCCCTAAAGAGGCTGAGAACTAAAAAGCCTCTTGGTGCTGTGGTTGGAGCCATGTGGGGACATGAACTTGTTATTTTTTGGTGCAGTGTCATGGTCCCGCTCTGACTGGAACAGGGCTCAGTGCTTAGTAATTCTAATTCCTAATACAGGCAAATTCTGTCACATTTTCACTCTAAGCACCAACTGCTTTCAAAATTTATTATTGATATACATAAATGTGGATACAAGGAGGAAGTATTTGCTAATATATCCATTGTATTTTAAAACTAGGCTGTTGGCAACCTAATTTCTATGTAAATACACTGATGTGTTTCAAATCATCTAGAAATCAGGAGACATTCTGAGTATGTTGAAGGGGAAGAAGAAAAAGAATAATAAGAGACAATTTTCAGATTGAAATGCATAAGAGATGGGTGAAAGGGTTTTGAGGGAAATAAACCATTCAAGAAGGCTGAGTGATAACTTTTATGTTTAAATCTGTAGAAAATGTACTGAAAGAAAAAAGATTGCCTGTGGAAAAAAAAGGCTGCATTGATAATGAGGAGGAGCATAAAAGATAATTAAATTAAACATTGTGCTATAAAGTCAGAACTGCTTATAATCAGAAACAGTCTCAATGCTTAGAAATGTCTATTTCCAGGAGTTCCTAGGTCTACTTTTAAAAGAAAATAAATGCACTAGAAAAAATTGTTAGTGTAGATAGAATATGGCTGGAAAATGCAGTATTGTTATGAAAAGTAGGATGTCTTTATGCTTGACATAGGGATTTTATAGCCCATGTATATATGTGTGTTCTCTATTGGATAGCTGAAACACATAGGTCTTGACTGTTAGAATTTCTGGAACACCCACATGCCTATTGATTTTTTTGAGGAGACAGATTATTATTTTCTTTGAAGTGTGTAGAAGCTTCAGTCAAGGACCACAAACTAATAAAAGACAGTGTATAAAAGGGAAAAGCTGGACCCTGTCCCAAAAAACTGCTGTTTAGGAGAAAATAGACAATCTATAACAAATGACCATGATGGATACAGCCCCACCGTAGTGATACCAAACTAGAAGACACTCCCTTTATATCCTTCCTGTGTGTTATTTACTACACTCATGCTTTCTGCTGTGATTGAGACAGACAACACCATCAATGCCATCTGCATTGTGAATTCGTGGTAGCAGAAGTTATGTAATCATTATTTTATTGGTGTGTAAGATCATATAATAACTGCCAATACTTTAATGCATATTCTGGGAAGAGTTTTGGAGTGAGGCTGGACAATCAGTTAATATATTTTTTTGAGGTATATCTCAATTTAAGAGACATCTGGACACAAAATGCCAAAATGCATGCAAATGGATTTTATTCTGTGCTCCTCTGCAGTGAAGTTCTGTCTACACTATTGCTAGTTATTTGTACAATTAATTGTTTAATCTGTGGATTTTGGTACGGGACTGTTAAACGATATGTCCTAATATGGAACTGTGATTTGTATGTAATCGATGTGTACCACCGTACAAGTGCACATCTTGCAATGTTACAGTGATTCTGACATGTGGAATCCATTTTTGCTTTAACCATAATCCTGAAATGGTACAAGACATCCAGAGGATACATGCTATAAAGTTTCCTCGTGGCTCCCAACCTTTATTTTTCTGTGCATGGTTACATCTGTCCATTTTCCTTTCAGCTTCTCAAGTGTTTGCTCCCATAAATGTCTAGAATTTATCAGCATCTTGGTTTCTTGCACTCTTCCTGCACTTTTCCCCTCTTCTCTACGCTATCTGAGTTTCTTGGGTTTCATCAGGGAATAAAGCATCTCTTTCTGATAATGCAGTCACTATTTCAGAAAGAACATGGCTAATTTGGAAAGCATGGTGGCCATAATAAAGGAAAAGATCACAAGCCTCTTTCAAGATAGCCTGGGGTCCCATCTCTCTGGCTTAAGTAAAGCACAGGTAATTTGAAGCAATATCTGTTCTTTACCTAATCAGGCTCTCTCTACTGGTATATGCATCAGCATCTGCTGTATGGAAATCTGTAATTTTGAACAAAAAATGAAAATATGTACTTTCTGTTATTTAAAAAATAACAACTATATGCTCTTTTAAAATCCATGGTATTAGGATTTAGCTCATCTCCCAAGATTTCCAAAAGCAAAGGTTTGTGTATAGAAGCATGGGAATTCAGTGAGATTAACTTTTTCATGCCACAGACTCTTGAGTGTTATCAAAACTGTGGCACAAAATTTTATAAAGGTTACAGTTTCTTAGGATTTTTTTTCTTCATTTATTTTAGCCTCCTAATCTGATAGTGGTTTTAACTTTGAATTTTTCAAAATACTGTTCTACACTGCAGAGTATTGCTGAAGTTCTGGAGACATACTTGCATAAAACCTGTTACTTAAATCTCCATTTTTAAAACTCAAACTTAGGTTACTATTTACAAAGAAATCCTCTTGTTAACCTGAATGATGAAGTGCTGAAAAAACCATTACCTTTGCAGAATCTGCTCAGCAAATGTTAAAATGTCTGCTGTTCTGTGATAGTTACAATGTTCGTTTTAGAGATGTCATAATTGAGACCATTCACAGGAAGAAATGACAGCAATTGGATTTCCCTGTTTTTAATATTTCAGGCCATCAGAGAGGTATTATACATGCAAATTTGTTCTTTAGTTAAGCAGGGCACCCTGCAGATCTATAACTCCTCAATGAGGTCTATCTTTGGTGCTATTAGGGGATTACTCTTGCTTTTCTGCATAATCAGTGAATTCTTCTTTTTGTTTCCTATGGCAACACTCTGTCTGGATAGAAGTGATTACTAGTGATCTGTATGTTCCTCAGTATTGCTTTAAATATCTGGATTTATTTACAAGATATTGATATCCAGACCATGAAACAACAGTGCTGGAATGCCTGTTTAGACAGTATCATCTGACAGAACTCTTTCAGAGGACACTCCCTCATTGTTTATTTAAGGAATAAGGGCTGAAATCAGGTTTATTTAAAGTGTCAAAGTGTAAATGCTCATAATGGAAAAATAACTTCATGTTCTGAGCATCTTTCAGTCCAAACAAAAAAAGAAGCTGAAGCGTGTTGGAACAGGGCAGCCTCAGATAGTGAACATGGGGTTATTAAATATTAAAGAAAGTTAAATGAAATTCTGGAGGGGTTAAATATTGTGAATCTCTCACTTTTGTCTATTTTTAAATGAGAGCGAGGCAGCTCATAAGAAATTTGTGTTGAATTAAATGTCACCATTGGTTAGCAAGATAAATGAAGTGGTCATCTCAGTACAATTAAATACATAGGAAAACACAGCCTTGTTTGTTTCTGTTCTTGTGACATGAATGAAAACATTTTTATGCTATTAAACACTTTCCCCAAGATTTTTAACTGTGTAGACTTTTGTGTATGAGAACTTAATCAGATGTATGCTTTTGAAGTTTCCATGGCTAGTTGTGGGACAGACTCATCATCTAATTCCACTTTTATTCCTTTAATATATAGTACACGGGCAACTTCCTGGGCTGAACGTTGATGGAGATACACTGTGGTAGTTCAGAATTCAGTTTTGCATTCTCTGTAGCCTATTTATTATGAGAAATGTCAATAGATAAACTTATAAAGACTGGGCATCTTAAAGAAGGAGATGAAATCTCTTTTGTTCTAATAAAACTGACTTGTAAGCTTAGAGACAGTTTAAGGCTCGGAGAGGACAATTAGGTGGTCCATTACCTAAAAGGTAACAATGAGGCACAGTGTAAAGCTTTATTTTTATATGCATATATAAATTCAAACTGTGCTTTTCAGACATAAGAGTCAAAAGTAAAAATGCTGCTAAAGGTTTTACATATCAATATTTTGAGTAGAGTTGTATGAAATTTGTAGCTAGGCTGATTTTCCTGAACAGTACAGGTTTGAGTTGACCAAAACTTCAGTAAGTTCCTGTTAAATATTTAATATTGATTCAGTGTTAAAAATAATATCTTTCTCCACTCAACCCCCTGCATTTTTACAAGAGAATCAAGCATATATTATAGAGCTACATAAACTTGGAAGCATAACATAAATCCATAGTATGTGATGTTATTTTAGAAATCACAAATAGATTCCTACCTAACATTATCAAGTCTGTTAGACAAGGCACTTGATGCTTGTGGTCAAATAAGCTTGTAATAAGAATGAGCTGCTAACAAAGCAGTCCTCCTCCTCAAATTTTCCCCTTTTCTTAACGTAAGAATAAATTTTGCTAGTGGGAATTGTCATTATTGAAAGGCCTTCTCTTGGGGGTCAGAAAATGAGCTTATTGCAGAAGGCTTTCTTGTGTAGTCTGTTTTGCACAAAATAGGGTTTTGTTGTGCAGTGAGATCAAACCAATGCCAGCTTCTCTGTAGGATCTCCACTGAGTAATTTAATGTTGCTAAGATGCACTGCTTGTAATGTGTTCTTTAGTCAAAATATTCTCCAGAGAGTTCATGTCTCATAATCACATATTATATAAAGTCTGCCTTAACTGAACTTAGTGTCAAAATTCACATTGTCTTAATTGAGAAAGGAATTTCTCATTATTATTTTATGTAGAAGCACATAAAGCATTATGATTTGAAACTCTCTATCTAAAAGTAAAGCCAGAACACAACTATTGGTGTTTCAGTAATTCAGGCAATGACGTGGAGAGCTCAGCATGTGGGGCGGTAGAATAAATGTTGATTTTACAATTTGTCTTTGACAAAATGTATAAAATGTATTTTAGATGTGAAAGTTTCAGGAAAGTTTACAGGTTCTTTTCTATGTAGGGAAGCATCCTGTTTTCTGATGATAGAGAGACTTAGTCCCTGCCCCCCCCCCCCCCCCCCCCGCAATGCTGAGTAAGATCTAATCCTGTAAAATCCTGTAAAATGCAAACATTTATTTACTTCTATTTTCTAGGCAATTTTTAGCTTCCACTTCTAGCTTGCTTTCTTTTCCTTCAAAATGAATTTATATGTAGCCTTGTTTTCTCTGCCTTCCAGAGGAAGCCTTCAAACTCCTAATCCTTATTTCTTGAGTGACCTAAGCCCTACCTCTTGAACGTTTTGTTCTTAGCTGCGACTCTGAGATTTTAGGTATTTGTTCCTATTTTTTTGTTTCTAGACCCAGCCACTTATGGAGCAGGCAATGCAGGATATCCAAGGTTTCCATCTCTGGTCGTATTTTGAAGGCATTAAGGTCTGCCATGTTATAAAGTTATGTGTGCACTGTACAGTCACATATATGAACTGTGTGAACAAAAACTTGCTTATTGAAAACACAGTCATTAAAATAGTCCAGTTATCAGTAGCTAGAGTTACTGGAGACTAGCAAATTTCAGTTAAGGATGTAAGTTTTGAACACCTCTAGCTTGATCGTATAAGAGTGAACATGGCACATGCCACATCTGTGAATCAAAATTATCTTCTGACGTCTCCCTCTTCACCTTTGAAGTTTCTACCTCTTGATCCAAAGCTCAGGGCTGTTAAAATTATCCAGAGAAAAAGCCACAGGATTTGAACAATGGACATACTCTATTTTTTAGGAGCCTTTTTCTCTGAAATACCTGAAGCGATGAGCTAGAACTCTGGCCCTTCCTGACCCTACAAGACTTTCTGTGACCTTTACCTGTCACCCCAAAGGAGGAGTGGACTGCCAACTGATCTGGGGAGGAGGATTTTGCAGCCATGGTGATCGTGTACTGCAGATGTCAGTGATGTCGCATGCGTCATTAGGATTCTTCTTCAGTATCCTCCTCCTAATGGGGCATTAGAAGCATTCTCTTTCTTTGCTGTACAAGATAAGGACTTGTCACTTTTATTGCAGCCTGTGTATAAGGCAGGAGAGTCACTCTTTCTTATTCTACAGAAGTTAATGGGATTTCATGCATATGTTTAAAAGGTTTCCTAAGCATCCTCAGTTGGGCTGGGTTTTTAGCAAAGGTCTTTGACACTTAGGTTTCCAACAGGCTGAGCTGAAGATCATTGAAGTTAGCAGATGAAAGCACTTAGGGATGAAAAAAGTGGTAAGAAAGCCTAAATTTTCTGCCAATTTTACTGGAATCAACAACCTCTTTAAGCTAAAGATGAGAGAACACACTGTAAGAACATTTAAATGGAAAAGAGATCCATTATGCTGTTTAAAAAACAGAAAGAAAGAAAGAAAACATTTGCATTCATAAAGCAATTCTTAACCCTTAGAATTTGCTATCTCAGGTTTTAACTTCCTAAAGCTTGGAAATTAACAATTAAATCAAGCAGACAATATTGACTCTGCAGTACTGTCAGTAGTTAGTTTTTAATATTCACTTCTTTTCTTTCATAGTTCTTTTATAATGTGTTATTCTTGGATCAGTGACATTTTCTAAGTATTTTAAGTCAGAAACCATCTGAATTTTGGAAATACTATTGTACTGTATTCCTTGTACACATGCTGCTTTCCACCCACTCCCCCCCCCCTCCCCAACATGTGTCTATCTTGGGTTATAGAAAAGATGTTGCCTTTCCTCATCAGATGATGTCCTCACACATGGGGAAAAGGCATCAAAGTAGAATGTAGGAGTTCAGTGTGTCTTTTTTTTTGCATCTAAATGTCTTCTGGCCTTTCTCTGTATTTATTTTGCTAAATTTTGGGGCTTGTCCTTAAAGTGACTTTCAGGATAACATTCTTGGGGGTATGAATATTTCCTCCAGACTCTACTGAGCAGGTTTGGTTTTATTTTCCCTTTTCTACTTCATTGTTTTACATGCTGAGTGCATTTGCAGGTGGAACACAGAGTGGCAGTTTTCTAGGAAGATGGTTTAATTGCATCCAAAGGCTTGTAATCACAAGCTTTGGTGGGACAGGTGAGGAAAAGGCAGTGGAAATGGTGCATACAAATTTTGACCAATTGACCTCTATCTGTAATACAGGAAAAAGATTAGTTGTCTTATCCTAGATGCTACAAAATATTTACATTATGATTTAATATGAAGGACAAATAAATTACAGGAAGGGAGGCAAGTTTTAAAAAAACATTCCACAGCATAGAAGTATTTCATCTATATGTCTACTAAATATGTGTTTTAATTCAGGAAGGCATTGTACTGATTGTTGTATGAAATCTAGAATGAGACACAAAACCCACTTCTGAATTCGTTTTAAATATTCTTTTTGTTTACAAGGTGCTGGGTAGGGACAGGAAAATATCAGAGGTTTAAAGGAGGTGTGTTGACCTGTGCATAAATACTGATTTAAACCAGTTTAACATTTGTAGCTGCCCTTTTGTCTCGGAGGAGGAAATACGAAGTATTTGTCAATCATGTTATGATTGAAGGTGCTTTTTGAGAATCTAGTATCTTATGAAAGCCTGTCTAGTGGCGTATGCATTTAGAAAGAGTTTCCTTGTTAACATCTGAACAACTGTTAGCGGAGAAAAATCAACAACCCCCCCACCAGAAACACCAGCTATGAATCTCAGTATTACATATTTCTTATTTTAAAACAAGTATCCAAAACAATGTAAAAGGATGAGTAATTTCAAATGTGTAGATCTCCTGATGCAAAAGAGTTGTTTTGCGCTCCCAAAGAGCGTGGATGATTTCTGTTAGCTTTAAAATTTCCACCCCAAAGGTTATACAAAGCTTGTATAGTCATAATTTTTCCTTTGGAAATGTACCTCACAAAAGCTTGCAAATGATTTGACCATTTATTGTATTTTACTTCTTTCTTACCACTTCTTTCTTCTTCCTAATACTCTCTCTAAGAGAGTCTCTAAGCTCTAAGGCTAAACTGTAGAACTTGTTCATAATGGACTTTCTTCTCTTCACACCCCAACGTAATTTAAGGAATCATGTTGCTGTCACTCATTTGACTGTTGTTATTACTCAGGGCATGCTAATGGGAAAGAAAAAAAAAAGGCTGTTAGAGTTGCAGTCACTGTGTACTGAGACTGTTTCTTAAGCAAAAGTGTCATCAAAACTGTTCTGTAGAATGTATAGCAGGAGGAAAGGGGGTTTTTAGGGTTTGGATGTTTTGGTTTGGGATTTTTTTTTTGTGAGAGCTCAGACAATTAACAGAACCAGAAGGAAGGAAAAGCTGGATTTGGTGCTTTACATTTGGTTTCATAAGGAGTTCCCTTTTCAGGCAAATTCCGATTTCCTAGTTTGTTATTGTTAAATTGTGTCTGCTTTCAATCAAGAGATTGCCTTTTGTTCTGTACCGCGTGTGCCAGTTAGAGCCTGTGAGTCATATCAGAGCACCAGTGGCGCATATTGATGTCTCTGGATGTTCAGGCAAATCACACATTCAAATAACAGGTACAGAACGTTTCAGCTGCCCTGCAGACTGGAATCCCAAATGCCATCCAAAGCTCTGAAATTGCATCCATCACTTCTCATATTTCAACAGGACAAGACTTTTGGCCTTCATCCTATTACATAAACTTGCCAATCTCTCCCCTGGCTCTATTGTCATTAGAAGATGAAGAGATTTGCGTTCCCTGTTTTCTATTTCACCTTTCTCTGACACATCGCCAGTTTAATCTTCCCATTGCCTATATATTGCAAAAGTGGACAAAACCAGTGTGAAGTATGCTTTTTTCTTAAAGCATATATATTGCAATGTATAAATGAACTCAAAGGTCTTATCATTCAGCTTTCAAAGGACCTTAGATCATTCTTCCTGAGCCCACAATTTTCTAAGGATTAAACAAATAAAAAAACCAGGAAGGAAAAAGAATTAATTTCACTTTGCCATAAATAAATTTGTTTCCCTTTTTCCAAATAGCTGCTGAACAAAACCGTTCAATTGGCCAGCTCTTCCACTGTGGCCAGAGCTCTTTCTCTTGTCTTGGTGTTTATTGCTACCTGCTTCACATAGAAGAAACTATGTGGGACAGACTTGAAACTCATTCTTGTCTGGGTGCTTTACAGAAGACAATGCAGGAAAGAGTTTAGGGTTGTGTGTATTTTGTTTCTTTTTATGGTGGGACTATTTTAAATAATCCCATCTGTTTCAGTTTGGTTTTGCTTTGAGTGTCAACCCTCCATCTTTGAAGTCATTTCTCTTACCTCATCAGATGTTTCCTTCTGCATCTGATACAATTAAATAATATGTACAAAAATTACCTTGCATCTGGACTTGGTGAAAACATAGTAGATATTCCTTAGTGAAGTGTTCCCTCGTGCCTGGGGTAGTATGTTTTTCAAATTGCCATTTGTTTTGCCTAGCACCATCGTATTGCTTACTTAGGAGTTCCAAAAACATAGCATTCAGATTGTGGCTGTGGGAACAAAATGCTTTTTATAAGCATAGCGAAGCTGAGCCTCTTACAAAATAAAAAGGAAGGGGAAAATGCATCTTCATACTGTTCAATAAATAACTAGGAGATGGTTGGTGAGAGGGATGCACGTTGAAACAATTCCGGAGTAAGACAATCTGGCTATACATGGTATACTTTAAAAGTGTCTTTTTGTTTGGTTTTCCTATCTACTCCAAGACCAGGTATCCTAATGTTCTACTGCTCTACTTGAAGGACAGATTTTTGAGGAAAAACTTAAGATCTCATAACTAAAGCTAGCTGAATGGAAAAGATGTGGCAGCTTTTATCAAATTGATTAAAATGAGGAAGTTTATTTTTTTGTCTGCAATGTACAGAGCACAAAAGTAATTTTAGACATTTTTCCAAAAATATAAAATGAGAAGTTGTCTGAGACTCCAATGTTCTCACCTGCCCTTCTGTTTTTCTTTGTGTCTTGACAAGAGCTGTGTTCTCTGGATGTCCTTTCTCTTGCATCAGAGTTTTGCAGCTGAAAACAATTCTTTCAGAAGTGTCTGACCCTAATTACGTCTGACAGTTGGAGACATATTAAAAACATTTTGGAAGTTGGCTTTTTATTTTAGTGTTGTAATTGGAGGGACGTTTGTAAGTGTCGATTTTCTCATCAATAAATTGTGGTACAATATGGTACAATTTTGGTTTAATATTTGTGTGTTTATATAGCCCTTAGGGATCTTGTTAGTGGCTTTTGAGTAATAACATTAATATTGGATTTATGTTAAATAATTTCTCTTTAAAGACAAAATGAGCTAAATGGGTGTAAAATGCAAATCAAATTAATCTGGCATACTCTTTATTTTCTAGTGAACAAACACAAGCCCTGGATTGAGACATCGTACCACGGAATCATAACTGAAAACAATGACACTGTAATTTTGGATCCTCCGCTTGTTGCTTTGGATAAAGATGCCCCTGTCCCCTTCGCAGGTAGGAACATACATTAACAGCAGCATTTGAGCTTGTGGATTGCACTATGAAGTTATCAGCATCGATAAGGAATGAATTTGTAGAGCAGAGATAACATAATCTGAAGGACATGTTTAGAGCCTATATCTGAGTACTCAAGACTTGATCATTGGCCCATAGACCTTGAAATGAGGTGTCTTAAAATGAATGTCTGCTCATTCTTTCTGAAGCAGAAGTGGTTATTAACAGTGTAGTACAGCAGGCTTCCACTGTCAGCATATGTTTAAATGAAAACACAAGAATTACAGAATTAAATTTGAATTTGCTTTCATAGAAATAAATCTTTACAATTGCCTAAAGCAATAATACATAGTTAATTTTATTTGGTATGAACAGTCTCTGCTTTCTGTATTCCTATTCTGCTCCCTGGCTGTGGACAAACTACATGACAAATATTTAAAGTTGCTGGGATCTGGTGTTGCTCTGTTAGTAATTTATAACTGTCAAGACATGGACAGAAAATTTAATGAAGGTTTTGAAGACTTTTGCTCAGATTGCTGTATGATAGATGTATGTCATATAGAAGTTTTTAGTTGTATGACGTCTATTTTCCCTGACACTTACTCTGTCATATTATGAGTACTTAAGCAGAAAACAGTACTTTTACATGTCAAGCAAGTTTTCTCTTAAATTCCTTGTTTCGTTAAAAATATTTTTTTAAGACAAGGGAGAGTATTAAGTCTTGCTAGCTGTTCTGAAGTTCCTAAAAAGATGCGGTTGTTAAAAAGGTGAACATTCTTAAGAATGTTCATCTTTTATAAGGAAAGAAAGTAGTGAAGGTGAGTATCCTTACTGTGGAATACAGTTATGTTCAGTAAGCAGTAAGTGAAAGTACTTGGCCTGAACAGCATTATACAGCATCAGGTAAGAATTGTTAGCCATTTCCCCCCAAAGCATATACTGGCATAAACTCATACCCTGCAAAAGAGGGATCCACGAGTGGTTTTTGTATATTGAACCCCATTTTAATGTCAGTATTGGTTTGTCACTCATGGTGCCCCATGATTCTTGGCTGCACAGAACACTTTTATTCCTCAATCGTATATGGACTGGGGATGTTCAGTGGAGGCAACTCAGATAAATTGTCAGAGGTAAAAGCCTCAAAATGTTATGTAGGGATACAGGAACCTCAGCATGGAAAAGCTTTCATCTGCTGATCAGTCCCTATGGCACCGAGTTACTTATGAATGCAGGCATAATCAGTGTCCATTCAGAGGTAAGCAGCCAGCCTCTAACTGGGAGATACTAATTCTAATCAGAGAAGGTGGACTTCATACAGAGATGCTCAGGATAAAGCATCCTCAATCAGTTTTTGAAGCAAAGGAAAAAAGTGCTTGTTTCCAAATTATATTTTGTAATACATTCATCAAGAAGAAACTATGTGTTAAAACAAGCAAGAAGTGTGGAATGAGATTTTGAAAGATAAACCATTGCTCATAATGTATTGAGTACACTTTTTTCTTATCGTGGTGACTTTCACATGCACCTGCAATTTGTTCTTCCAAATACTTGTGAAAACCAGTAATGTAAACTTAGATGAAATCCTTGCTAAACTAAAGCTATCTGTGAAATCTTCAGGTACAGTTATTCAGGAATGAGGATCAATTCTTAGTGAAAACATGCCCTTTTCATCTTGGGGAGATTTTTCTATTATTATGAACGTTCCATCTCATATTTGTTTCTTTTCCTTGCATTCCCTTGGGATGATTACAGGGTTGTTAACCACATATGCTGTTTCCACAGATACTTCTACAAACTCTTTGTTGACTGTGGATTTTCTAATGCAATTATTTTCTTTGTTCTTTATACTGGGGCAATCACCATGTTTTTCACGAATTAGTGATTTATTCTTCTCATAGAAAAGCATCCTTTGAAATACTGAACTTGCACAGACAGACTGGCTTTTGTGATAAAGGTTACATTAGATGTCAGTTTTAAATTAATATCTTCATTTATTGATTTTAAGTAGTATTATGGGGTCTAGGAGGAAAAAGGCTTGGTGTGTATTCCCTGATATTAACAGTCCATTTCCAGGTAATATCATACATTTGGCATCATGATCTGCAATCCAGATGTAATATTATTAATTCCCTTGAAGGGTCTAGATTCACCACCTGTTTGAAAAACCTTCTATCTGCATTTTTAAAAGACTTCTTGCCCTTTAAAATTGTTGGAGTAACTTCTTATTTCTATTTTAAATGTCTGCTTTAATATGATGTAATTTTATTTGGCTTTGTATTATTAATTTTATTATAGGTCTTTATGGAAAATTCCATTTGTCTAATCTATTTAGTAGGAGAAAACTGGAAATAGAGCTACACCATTATCAATATTCAGTAGCTGTATTTTTAGTAGTATTGTAATATGGATGTTCTTCTATGGCCATATTTTATTTAAGTGGGGGAAACCTGTTCTACAGTATAACACAGCATTCTTCAATTGTACCAGAGAATCAGAGCTCCACCAGTTCCTTTCTCATCACCCTATTAATATGTTCAGTATTTTATTCAACAATTGAAAAAAAAAAAAAAACAAACCCCAAAGCAACACCTTTGTAGTATGTTTGAAAGATTTTGCATTAATTTTTTTTCCTGACTTGTGCTTAGATATCTACTTAGAGCTCCTTGAACAAGCTGTATTAAGATATAAATTATAAATATTAATATATAAATATTAAATTTATAGAATAAATGTGTGTATATATAAAAAAATATAAATATTAATATAAAACTAAATGTCCATGCTTTCTTCCTCTGGAACTCATAGAAATAGATATTTTTTTCAATAGTATCAGTGTGTATTTGAATTTAACAAACCCTACAAAACCAAACAACAAAAGGACCCCTGTAGCATACCAAACAAAAAGCCATGACCCAAATCAAACAAAAAAATCCCAACCTAACTGCTTTTTATCCCTTCACTTCTCACATGGGCATAGAAACAAAACTGAACTAACAACAGAAAAACTCTGAAATTAAGCACCAGATTGGTGTTCCTAGGGACTGCCTGTATAGCAATGTATGTAGTTGTTGTGTGGACAGTGTCATATTTCTACTTAATTTCTTCCTTTTTAAGTGCTCGTCTTCCATCAGTGATAAGCTGAGGAAAATTTACAGGGTTTATCACTGGAAGGAAGGGGTGGCAGGTCACAGTAGGTCAAATGCATATTTGTCTCATACATTTACTTATTTATACCTATTTATTCCATAATTCTTTCTGGATCTTGCTAGTGAGGGTGTAGTTCTTTTGGAACCATGCTGCACTTTTGGAAGTAAGGGGAGGTAGTCCTTAACACTTATAGTCAGGGCAAGGAGAGCTTCAGAAAGGAGATCCAGTAGTGTCAGTCTGGAAAGTATTTTGCGTCAGTACAAGTGTAATGGGCCCACGCACTGGAGACTATAAGCCTCACTGAATTTTTGTCTCCAGATTGTCTCTGTAATGCTTTATAAAACAAAGTTACTGTTGAGGTCTTAGGTATCTGCAGACGGGCCAGCACAGTGGTCTCCAGGGTTGTAATGATGGTAAGACATGCACTACTAATAGCAGATACCAGCAGATGAGATTGTGCTGTTCTTTCTGTGCAGGAAAGCTCAGGTTTGTTGTACAGCCCTGACTTAAAGGAGCCAGGTTTGTAACACTTGTTGTAAAAGCTCCCAAGTTCAGCAAGAGGAGCCTGGGAGTGGTGTAGGTTTTCCAGCTCTGAGCCGTGTATTATCAGGGATGCTTTGAGCAACGTACGGATCACCTTGCTGCTGTCGATTGCCTTGGTGCCCAGGTAGTTTATGTATTTCATATTTTTCACCTAAGCAAATAATCTTTCACCTCATAAATACTTTGTTACTAAACACAAATGCAGAACCAAATTATTAAGACATACTTGGTTTTCATCAATGATTCTTATCTGCCCTCAGCGCTTTGCTTTGTTTTCTATGCCCATTCTCATGGGGTTTTTTTTCTTTTTTTTTTTTAGTTGACATGTTAGTTGTGGCTATAGGTTCTTAGATTTTAGTAGACCTTCTCTATTTTCTCTTCTGGAAACTTTAACATTGTTCCTAATACCTGTGCCTTTTTTCATCTCCATGGCTACAAAGGTAAATCTTTTATTAACTGTCCTCTCAGCCCTTTCTAGTAGTACACACATTATGGTGCACATCAAACCCCTATTCATGGATGGGTCACAAGAGAAAATTACTATAATCTGCACTTTTTCTCTCACCTCTGTCTAATGTTTAAAATCAAGGTTGATGACAGGAGAAAAAGGAATCATCTGTGGAGTTACCCTCTCAACAGGTCTGTGTTTCCAGGGAGGACTAATGAGAGACTAACAGGACTAAATGTGCCTGTGAAAATGCTGGCTGTCAAATGTGATCAGCCTTTTTCATAACTGGAGCATGAAGACTTTCACAAGTTTGCAATGAATGGTCTTCAGTGCTTCTTTATTTTATGAATTTGTTGTGAGCTGTGCAATCACTGGAGTATATGCAAAATCATGGTTGTTAAAATTATCATGATATGAATGTATTCACTTCCTCTTTTTCATCCAAGTATAATTTTCAGATGCCTAATTTTGAAAGAAAGCTTCAAAATACCATCACAAATGGTTTAAGTGTGATAAGTAACATGAGTAGTTTTCCAAACTTCAGTTTCTCAATTCCTGACCTGGAAGGTATTTTCACACGCTGGTGTTGAGATACAGCTGGCCTTTAAAGTAACTGTACTCACCACCACAGCAGCCTGGAGCCTTCTGCAGGGTGTCACAGCAAAAACCCAACAAAATCACACCCCCCCCCCCCCCCCAACCCATGAAGAAACAGGTTATGCCTTCTGTCCTCTTCAAACAGTATTGTGTAGGTGCAGTGTGGGTGGGCTTTCTTAAATTAAGGAAATCCATTGGAGGAACCTCTTTTTAAAGAACCCACCCGAAAGAAGGATTGTAGCTTTGATTAGACTGGCACTAACCTGCAGGGTCAGCTGTACAACAGTCAGCTATCACATGCGAGTCTGGAAATCACTTCAAGGATTTAACTTTAAGGCTTAGGAGTTGTTTGGCTAGAAACAAGGTGAGATCAACTGAATCAATTTGACAATGTTCTGTTTCTGTGATAGCAAGAAGCCCTCAGAAAATGCTGTAGAATTTGGGAAGGCTATTTGGAATGGACATCTGTCTGCATTTTAATAACTGTGACTCTGTTTCATCAGCAATGTTGTGCAAAAATAGATCTGTAAGGTATTCAGGATGTCTTCAGCCCATCCTCCTGCCCAAGGCAGGACCCATTATACCTGTGTCATTCCTGATAAATAGTTTTCTGTCCTAATCTTAAAGATCTGTAGTGACAGAGATGTAACAGCTTCCCTGGGCAATCTCTTCCACACCTCACCATACTAACTGTTTTTCATAATGCTTAAACTGAACTTTCCGTACTACAATTTTAGCCCACTAGTTTTGTCCTATCCACCATGACTAGGCAGAGCAGACTATTTTTTCTTTCTTTTTTTTCCCCCCCTCCAGTAACAGCCTTTTTTGTTACTCCCCAAAAGCACCGTGAAGATCTTAAACAGCACAGGGTGGGGGGGCTTCGTCTCTCCGTTGTGTTACTGATACAGACGTGAAGCAGAGAAATAGGAGGTAACTTGGAGAGCAATGAGGTGATAAATGCCCTTTTCACCTTGCAAGTGAAGAGCCTAACTCTTCACCATTCTTAGGCTGACACGCTTGCGTTTGAGTGCAATGTGTCGCACCAAGGTTAAGCTGGAAGATTTTACCATGGGAGCTGGGCCCATGAAGTCTTTAGCTGTTTTTAAGCCTTGATAGATTTACGGATAGCCTTTTAAAAAAGGATCTGATGTGTGTCTTCCTGGCTCCACACTGACAGGTCCTCGGTATCCTGGAAGCAGTTGCAAACCAAGCTTCCTTTGCAGACGGGGTCCCCAGTCTCTGGCTACATTTTGGCGGTGCTAAAACCACTGTAAAGGATAAGGAGACAATAACATCGGCCAAGAAGGCTGTCTGAGTATTCCCTGAACTACAAGCTGCACCACAAACTCTCTCGAATCATTGTTATTTTAGCAGTTCAGAGGAGCGTATATTGTCAGCTGAACCACAGCAAATCCAGTACTTGTCAGTCCACTTACACCCAGGGGCTGAACACAAAATCCCATTTCTCTGCTTCACACTGTGAAGCTGTCTAGCCTTCTTGTTTATTTTTCTTGATAAGCGGCGGCACTAAAACAAGAAACAATCTTCTTGGTGCAACATTAAAAATATGGAAAATATTTTTCCAATTGTGGATCTGAATATCATTGTTTTTAACTTGCTGTCAGCCAGCCTTGACACGCACTGACAGTTCCTGATGCCCAGAATTGATCGGTGTTAATTATTTCACTGTGAAAATCACTCGTGGTCATAAAATGTGAACTGTAAGTGAAGCCATGGAGTATTACAGTTGATTATATTAATCACCTGCTGGTTTTTTATAAAACTGTTTTTAAAGTTTGCATTTATTAGTTAAGACTATAGTCTTTAAAGGCAAAATAAAAATCTTTTCATGGGGATCATGCTGAGTTTGACTGAAAGGATGTGCTATTCATTCAGTAAAGTTAGAGTAATAAATGCTCAGGTTTCATGTTAAGAACACACCACAAAAATCGCTCTGACAGGGACCTCTGTTGGTTAGTCCCTGAATTCAGGTGTGAGGGGTTTGGTTGGTTTTGTTTGGGTATGGGCTTGGTTGCTTGTTGGTGTGTTGGTTTGTTGTTGTTGTTTGGTTGGTTGTTTTTTTATGTGTGTGTGGTTTTGTGTTGGTTGGTTTTTCTTTCTGGAAGTTTTTGCCATTTAAGTGTGATTGCCTTTCTTAGTCATTTTGACAGTAGTGAAATAAAAGAAGGCAAGTTCCTGTTTCAAAAGAAGAGTAAAGGTTCAAGAATTCAGGCTGTTCTGATAGAGCTGTTAGTAGCTGCTGAGTGGTCGCTTATTGCAGGAGTAAGTGGTGAAGAAGAAAATGAGGCTTTAATACTTGGGTTGTGAATGTAGGTTGCTTCTGGCAGACAAACCCAATAATGAATGAGAACATTGAGATAAACTGTATTACACCCAAATATGCTAAATTACTCAAAGCTAGAAAGAAGCAAATAAAGTAACCAGCTAATTATGGTTTGATAATATTCACTTGGGCTTTTAGACTACTTGTGGAAAATATTGATGCGAAATAAATTGGAACTGTTTTGAATAGTTGTCTATATAAATAAGACTTGATCTTTGGAAAATACTGTGAATATGCAAACATACTCAGGCGACAGGGACAGAATCTGGCATTTTATTGTGCTGAAGTATCATACTAAATTACTACTTAATTAAAAAAATGTTTAATTAAAAGAGGTTTTAACTGAGTTTGACAGGAAAGTAGTGTCAGTTGTGTTCTGAAGAGCCCAGAAGCTTAACTAGAGATAGATCTAAATGGGAAGTACTGGAAGTGCTAATCCTCTTGGTCCCAAAATTGGTAGCTGCTATTATGTTGTAATTCTGGGTGTAGATTTTGTGTCACGTACCTTTTTTGAAACCTTGCCATATGACCACTGTTATATTTAATCAAAAAATTACCCACTTTAACAACTTCATGTTGTCATCAGAACCAGGGCTGGTGATAGTCAGGTAACACAGTAAAACAAACAAAAAAAAAAGAACAAAATAACAAAACAAAAACAGGAGAGAAAACACCAGTATATAGATTTTTTTATTATTCAAAGTAGCAAAGATCTGTGCTAAATTCAGCTAAATCCAAAGGATTTGTATTGTAGGAATTATTTTTATCCAGCAGCCTTGTCTGTGACAAGGGAAACAGCGAGACATGGTTTTCTTGGACCTTCTTACTAGTTTGCTGTAAACTCTCAGCTTCATCTCTAAGATCTTAGTTGTTGTGAAAGACAGAAATGCAGTATAGAGTCATTGACCATTCCAGCAAACAGTTGTTTCATTTGAACTGAATCCAGAATCAAATAAAAATCCCCAATGAAATAAAATCTAACCATATCAGGCAAATTTTATAGGAAATAAGAATAAAAAGAAATAAAGGTCTGCACTTCGTCGTTTTATTCTTTGACATTATACTGTTAGTCATAAGCATATTATGTTTTTCTCCTCAAATAGATTTTACTTTTTCTAAGAATTGATGCTGGATTTTAATGCAGGATTTTTTCTTCAGTGATCATTGAAGGCGAACAGTTGATTTTATTTTTACATGCAAAGCTAGTATCCATCCAGGAACAATCAGAGTTTTTCTAAATGCTTTTTCAAATGCTTCAGTTATAGAATTTCAAAGTTTGTTCTAAATACTACTTTTCTATTTATTAAAAAAAAACACAACAAAACCAACTTTTGTGACTATTAGAAAGTTAAATGAAAGTGTCGATAGATGCCTTTAATTCCTCAACAGTCCTTAATTTGAAAAATCTTTCCACTGTAACTTAGCAAACTCTGCTGAAGATAATACAGGCCATGTGAAGCATTGCTAATAAACTGCTTTTTGGAGACATTTCTAAGATATAGTAAATCTTGAATCAGTAGAACTCAGTCACCACTTAGAAGTTTACTGCAGCAGAATTGGCACTACAGGATTCCAGTTTGCTGTAAAAATAGTATCAGCAGTTTCAGTTAGTTGGGAAGGTGTCGTGTTAAAATATATTCCTCAGAATGGAACTACTTGAGTTAGTGTAAGGCAGCAGGGGCACATTTGCTTGAAACAGCTTTTAACTATTAAAAACATTTCAAAAGAACAGTCTAAATAGGTAATTGTTTAATTTTTAGTGTTCCTTTTGTTTATCGGTCAGTAACTTTCTCTTACAGAAAGAATGGTCGAGAGACCACAGTTTGCTTTAAACCTGCTGCTTTCTACTCAGCTGAAAAGTTCTTTTTCTGGATTGGAATAAACTCAATAGTCTTTAAGTGCTCGAGCAGCCTAAAAAATGTGTGTGATACTATTTTTATGAAGAAGGAGAGGGAAGGAGAATATAAAGTATTCCAACACTGGACAGACAGGTTAGGGCATTGATTTTTTATGTAATTCTCCTGCTTCTGACTGTGTGAAACCAGATCAAACCAATTTGTTTTGTTGACCTAGTGTCTCCTCCACTGTCCTTTTTTTCTGATATATATATATATAAAAAAAAAAATCTTCACAGTGATTTTATTTCAATGACTATGCAGCACTGAACACAGTCCCCCTGAACAATACCAAGCACAAGGATGATTTGCTGTTCTCAGCTGTCACTGTATTTTCTGTTCCATAATCTTTGATGATATAGGTGGGTTGTAGGTAGGTATATAGTAGATGCAACAATTGGATTAGTGTGGATGTTGAACCTGAGCTAACAGTCCTGCTAGAGATACACATCAATATAGTTACACAGCTCTATCTCTGTGGCAGTCATACCAGCTCCAAACTGGTTAAGGCAGATGCTTTACTGAGACATTGCAGAGTTAGAGATAAGACATGAAGAGAAAGAACTGGCAAAGAGTCGAGTGGGGAAAAGAGGGGGGTGAAATGGGTTCTCACAGAAAGGCTGAAAATTGTTAATACAGGATGCATTCTCTAGACATGTTTAAGGTTGTTAAAAAAATAATTTGAGTGTTTGGTCTTGGGATTATGTTTTGTGAAGAAGAAATTAAATTTGTCCTTGTTTTTACTAAAAATGGGGAATAAGCTAGATATGGTAGTTGTTGAACAGATCTGTATTTTTTATTGGCCACTATAGATTCAATATCAAGAGATAAAATATCCAGTTATTTATGATGAAAACACAACACATGATGTAAACAACCAGGCATTTTCTTCATTATTGTACATTCATAGGGAAATGTCACTTAGATGTTCTGTATAGTTCTGATCCTACTGAAATGCAGTGAGGTGGTAAGGGGAAGTCTGGAGAAATATTGTTAAGAATTGTCTTGGTTTTCTAAGGAGACATATTAAGAACAACAAGGGTAATATAAGACCTGAGTTTTGCTGGGCTTTCATTCTGCTGGAATTTTGTTATAGCAGGCTTCAAGGGACTGAAAAAAAAATAATTGCCTACATTTTCAGATATCTGCTAATCCATAGAGGCTGGATGGCTTTGATATAGCTACAGCTTGTGGAAATACCAGGCACAGTCAGGTACATCTGATATGTTCAGTTGTCAGGATCCTTATTTCAGCTGTTACACAGTCACCTTTACTCTTCCTGTGCTGGGCATGGGAAGGAGCTTGGCAGAAAGGAGGTGTAAATTGCCTTTTTTTCCAAAATTACTAGACTCTGCTTTTTTGTGGTATTGCATCTTGCATTTACTGTCTGTATAAAACACTCTTCAAGTCGGTTTAAAAAACAGAATAAATTATTCTTTCATTAGATATTCTGCTACACAAAATATATACCTGTTTCATTCCGGTAATTGGCCTTTGCAGGTAAAATATAGTAGATAACTAGACTCTTGAGCTGAGATTTGCTGTTCTCTTTTATAATTTTTTTATTTTGAGGCTTTGTTTCTTTGTAGGCTGTTCTGTTTATTCTACCTGTCCTGAATGAAATAAATTCTGTAACTGCACTGTGCAAATTTAGTACAACATGAAATTCAAGGTATGGAGACAAAAATGGAAGTAAACTCATGGCCATAGTGATCACAATGTAGACATAATTTGCAAACCGATTATCCCAATCTAGTGGAAGGTGTCCCTGCCCATGGCAAGGGGGTGGGAACAAGGTGATCTTTAAGGTCCCTTGCAATCCAAACTATTCTATGAATCTATGGAAACAGAGCGTAAATATTAATCCACAGAAACAAATAGGCCTGCTTTTATATAAAGAAGTCATCATAGCAAGACTGGTGAGGGGGCTTCAGCACTTGCCCATAAGATGAAGCTGAGGGAATTGGGCTTTTTTAGCCTGGAGAATTGACAAATTTGGGGGAACAAAGCAGTAACCCCCCAGCACATATGAGGAAAGGATTGAGAAGACAGAGCCAGGCTCCTCATAATAAGAGGAGGGGAGACAACATATAGGAGTTGAAACAAGGGATTCAGAATGCGTGTAAGGCAGAACTTTTTCACCAGGGCAGCCAAGGATTGGACCAAGATGCTTAGAGAGCCTGAGCCACCTCTGTCCATAGAGGTTTTCAAGACCCAGCTGGAGAGAGCCCTGAGTTACCAGAGTTCAAAGCTGCTCCTGCTTTGAACGGGACATTGGCCTAGAGAACTTCTGAGTTCCCTTCCAGACTGAATTGGCCCTTGATTCTGTGATTTTTATGATGTTCAGATGCTTCTGTCTGAAAGCAAATTGCTAAAGAGGCAGTGGGTGTGAGTGAGGACACAGGAGCTTGTTGTGGTGCTGTATCAGAACGAGTGTGCTCGCTTTCTAGGGGTTTGAAGAGGATGCCTGTGTTGGAAGGGGCAAGGCCATTTGGTGAGGGACCAGAAACAGAGCATCTCCATAGCACTGACTTGGCTGAAGTCAGCTAGAAATCTTCTTTATCTGCGTATTTATTCTCAACTGAATCAGAGAGAACAGGCTTCACAAGTGTTTAGTGTAAGCCTTGTTTTTTGTATTGAGGGGATATTTTTATTTCAAAATAAATGACTTTATAAAAGAATCCTGAACTTTCCATATAATCTTTTTGCTCTTTACTATGTCTATATAGAATACATGCAAATATGAAGGCCTGCAAAATATTAGTTATAAATATAAATTCCTAATGCCAGTTGTTTGACTTTACCTGACTGCTGAGCCACAAATGATCTTCGTGTGTCTTGTTCTCATATAAAATTGAGAAGAAAGTACACTGAGGATAGCTGGCAGCAGACTGGCCCTTTCAGTTCACTCCTGGAGCAAAATGACCAGGTTGTATAAAGTGAACACCTTGGCAGTGGTTCATACCCAGATCCCAGTCAACACAGAACTGCTATACAAGGTAAAGCAATCACACCGTAGTCATGAAAGGCCACTGTCCCTTGCCAACCTTGACAGCATATAGCACATGTACTATAGTCCTTCTTTATTTGAAATTGTTTCAGTGTTTTATTTAAAGAGCGTATCAAAAATAAGTAGGCACTAATATCAGACCCGTCCTAGTATTTTTAAATATGGCAGCTTATGATATGTGTAATTAATACAGTTAGATATTTAAAGTGCAGGCTTTAGATAGTTGAATACCACTTTAAGAAGAAGCTGTATTATCTGCCCTCAATTCGTCTGGGGATTTCGTCTCTCAGTAGGACTTAATTTTCTGGTTAATTGTCGTTGTGAACAAATTTTTGGAGAAGAGATTGGATTGTGAAAGAGACTGGTAGGGATTCAAGCTTGTCATGCTGTTGGACATCTGTCTTTGTTTCAGGTTAATTGCAGTATATTAATTTACTTTTAATTGTAAGCAGTTTTTTAAAAGAAAGATTTTATTACCAGATATAATGGACTTTTCAGTGCACATACTGTCCCCTCTGGCTTTTTAATGTTCCTGTGATCTTCACATCATTAGAGAAGATTATGTGGCAGAAGAGCAGAAGTTAAAAAAACCCAGCAAAATCAAACCCCCAAAACAAAAAGAAAACACCTCCCAAACAACCTTGCTAATCTTTCTGCTGGGACCATAGCTTGATTTGGTACTTTTTATCTCTATCAGTTAAAAGCAGAATTAAAAAAAAAAAAAAAAAAGATGATTTTCCTTCAGTCAAAAGAGTCTAGTTTCCAGAGTTTTTCAGACTAGCTTCTCTTTTCTCTAGGGAAGACAGTCGGATTTTGACTATGTGGACTGAAGAAAACATTTTATTGGATCTAAATACACTGACTGTGTTATGCTGAAATTACCTCCTTGATAACTGAATTGTGTAACTTAAACTTTAAATGAAAGTAAATTTAAAGCCATAAACAAACCAAAGGGGTAGAACCTTCTAGCCCAAAACTACTTACCAGGTTAAAAAAAGAAAATATGCCTGAATAGTGTTGGAAAATCTAAAATTACATTAACTGAACACATTATTTACTGTGTTCTGTACATTTCACAGCTATACATGCTCAGGGATTTTAAGTTTAATATCTTCAAAGGTTGATGAAAACTTCCTTTACTTTTTGTTTGACCTACCATAAACCTCTTTCATTATGACCAGTCCAGGCTTTTTGAGGTATTTTTTGTATTGCTATGTTTATAAATACATAGCTGTTTAAAAAGCAGTAGAAAAAAAAATATGGGTAGATTTTGTTGACTCGTTGTGAGTGATATTCTTAAACCAAGCTGTCACTATTACTCATTTTTATTATCTGTCTGATCTGAAAAATTAGGGGAGGGATGAATGAACTTCAGTAATAATGCTGTTGAACTAATGAAGAGACAGACAAGGAAATCACTCCTTAATTACTGCTGTACAATTATTCTAGAGAATGCGTAGATTTATATGCATAATGATGCAGTACTCTGAAGAAAGATGAGATATTTCTTTGTTCTTGATCCCATGTTAAATAGTACAAGCCTTTCTTTTGAAAGATTCCATACTTGTATTGTGGTGACACTGAAATGGCATCTAAGTACCCATTGGTCTGGGTTACTGGATAAAAAGGCCATCTCAAATTATACAAGTAAAATTACACCAAAAGGTTGTGATACCTTCCCAAGGGAACTGTGTTAAAGTTCCAAAAGTACATCATTATAGGAATATTAATTTAATACCAAAGCTAATATATTTTTAATTGCAAAAACTCTATGTATAAACAAAGCCTGGTGCTTCTGTATTAAATGGAGCAAGTCTTTGTATTATTTTCAATGTTTTCTAATGTCGGGATGACTGAAAGGCAACATAGAGAGGATGGTTCATGGGTTAGAGCTTAACCAGTCTTTGGGCAATGGGGCTTTGGAAACAGCCCCATGGACTGGGGGATGATGGCGGGCTTTTGACAGCTTCTGTCATTCTACTTAAAGTAGAACGTTCTGAATATTCACTACTGTTTTCAGAAGCAGGTGGACTGTGTTGGGAAAAGATGTGCTTTGGTTATGGAGACACTGGGAATATACGTAAAGATTGCATGTTTTCATGGACTAGCTACTGCCATCTAACTACTGGTAAGATAATTTTCAGGGAGAAGTAAGATTGGGGTCAAAAGTAACTGAATTTGTAAAATAAAAAAATAGTGCATTTGAAATTAAATTGCTCTCAGAATGCTTTAAGCTGCAGGAGAAAAAAATTGTTCATTCTTTACTGTTGACATGGTTGTGGCAATTATCTTGTAATTGATAGGTTATTGCCATACTACCAAGTCATCAGATGTTCCTGTGACTGTCTGTGTTCTTTACTTAAATCTGTAGCTCTTCAGTACTTCACTGCAAAAAGAATGTATTCTGTTTAGAGCTAGTTCATAACCCTTGGATCTCTTCTGTATGGTTCTTGTTTGGCCTTCATGGAAACCAGGGGATTATTTTTCATTACATTTTATTTTGTGCCAATAATTGGCTCATTGTAATGTGCAAATAGCCCTGTTTTCCTTGTAGTGGACAGAGATCTAGAATAAACCCACTTCCTTAGTCACTTGCATGTTTCTGCATTATGTGTCATCATTGCTACTCAGAGCAAGTAAAACATAGCGTTGATGTTGTGCTGTTAGGAGGCAGTGAAGGTGGTGGGGCTCCAGCCATCCTGCATGTGCCATGGAAAGATCTGTATCTATGAGACTGTCCTTGGCAATGGATCAGATTATTCTGAGTAACAAACAATACTTGGTTATATGTAGCTCTTACAAGGTGGGGGGGTTTTGTTGTAGTTCTATCTATAGTTTATATAGTTAACGTGCATGGAACATTTAATTGTGTTTAAATAAAAACCTACAAAAGTCAAACAGTGTTTTTAAAATGACTTGGAAATGCTTAATTAAGCAGGGAAAGATGCAAATATTAACCACAAATGTATATTTTTCCTGCTTCAAGTCAGAGACTCTTTGCATATAAGAGTATTCTGTTGATTTACCTGAAAGACTCTTTTGCAAGACAGAGACAGAAATGTTTTGTGTGAAGAGTGTAAAAGCTAAAAGAAAACATTTATGTAAGATTTCTGTACATCATAATTCTTATTACAAAGTCATTTTATATTAAGAGTGAGGAATAATTAGGCATTCAAAGTAAATATGGTGATGTTTCTTCTGCAGCGTTACTGCATGAGCAATAATGTAACATAGAGCTTTGTTAAACCAGAAGAACAAAGAAGGAGGTTGATCCAGGAATGCACTCAGGTCACAGACATCTTGCAGTCAGGAAACTGCCTACTGAGTACAAACCAGGAGGTTTTTGTGAAGTGTTCTGTTGTCCTAATTCTGCTCCCAGTGGAGACAGTTTTAGCTTTTGAGGGGGGTTTGTTGCCTCCTTCATCACGAATGGAGGGCCAAGCAGAAACATAGTGGACTTCAGAATTTTTTTGAGAAAACATAATGTGTCATTCACGTTAGTCCTCTGCAGCATCACACGCTCTGCTACCTCGCTGGTGGTACAGAGCCCTCCTTATCATCTGCTCGACCTGTGATAGTGTCAGGCACTGGAGCTGTCCAGCTAATGGGTCCTACTGAGTTTCATTTGGAAGACACACCAGTGTGTTTAAATGGTGTGAAATATCCAACCAATACCATGCATGCAGCTTCAGACATCTTTTCAGTGCCCTAATCTTTTCCTGGGGATAGTTGCTCTCTCCTTCTATTGCTGCCTGCACCCCAGTGTCTCGTTTCCATCTAATGGACTGTAAATTGGACTGGTTTTTCAATGCCCTTCCATGACATTGAACTTGTGGACATTCTGTTCTTGCTGGAAACCCATGAAGGTGTGAACAGATAAAATATAGGTAGGTATGTTATAGATATTTATGACACACATTGTTTATAAAACTTCTGTTGTATAATAGCACCTTTTGGACTAAATTAACCTGCATATGTATTTTGTATACACACAAACCATTGCATTATGCTATTTTTGTAAAGAAGTATTTCACATCACAGGTCGGTTTCCCTCAGTTTTAGCGTTGTCTCATATGTTAAGATTAGAAAATAATATAAAGACTGAGAGAAAAATACTTACTTCGGCAAAGTGATTAGTTTTTAGGTACTTGGTTGAATGTGACTCCAGTTTATTGGTGTGCAATCCATATGGTAATAAAACTCCTGCAAACCAGATTTATATTACCTTTGAAAATGTGGAGTTGAATTTTTAGATTGCTGATTTTTCCTCGATTTTTAAAAATCATAATGTACTATAATTTACTTGCTTTTTTATATTAGTTTTAAAACAACAGGAAAAATGCATTAATGAATGAGAGCAGTTACCAGCCTATTATAGAAACTTATCTCCATAAGAAAACTGTACTATAATTCAAACTATAATTCAACATTCAACAAGTCGTTAAACTTAAATGTAATTCAAGCATTTAAGTTGATATTTATTCCTCTTACATTACAAAGAAATGTAAGTGACTGTTATTCTGCATTTATAATTAATAGCCACAGCATTTCAGGCCCAGCATGTTCTGCTGTTGTAAAGTCAGGTGGACCCTGCTGCTAAAAAAAGTTTTGCAAGGTGCGTTGGTGCTTGATTGATTAGTACACATACTAACGCGTGACAGATTTAATAGATGTCTCTGATGTGACTTCAGCTCCTTACTGAGATGCTTGACTTGGAGAGGTTCCAGGTGTGCTAATGAAAAAATTTATGAATGAAGACAGGGACAGCTAATGTACTTGATGTGGAATCCAGAGGACGGAAATTAAATGAAATATAACACTATAATTAATAAGCATGCTAGAATTGAAAGTGCTAGGACTAGGACTCTAGGACAGCAAAGTTTCTGATGCCAACTGACAACTTCATTGGAGCTGTGAACGGTGTTTCTGTACGGCCTCCTCCCAGTGCTTCACTTGGGCAGCACCTCACTAAAAGTATATGTAGGCCAAAGGGGAAAACTATGCAGCTTTCTGGGCATCCATGCATTTTTCCCATTTATGCTCACCCTATGATGTTCTTATTTGCAGAAAGTGGCTAGTATATGGGAACACCATCATGAAAGACAACGGCAATCATGCAACGAAAAACAAGTTGTGTGCAATGAAAAGCCCATAAGATTTGTATAAATTATTTGATTAAAATGAGTCTCTTTGAATCAAATTTGCCCCAGCTGTTGCCATATGTCAGCTTTTTGATGCTCTTTACAAAATACACCATTGATCTTGGTCGAGTTCCTCAAGGGGTGTGCTGCTATAGGGTATGCCACATACGGCACATTGTCAGTGGTGCTGGAGAAGCCAAAGGCTCTTTCAGCAGTCAGCTGATGTACTGATAACAAAATAGTCTTATGCTTCAGTCTGCAAGATTTAAGTAGAAGACACTGTTTACTGGAAAGTGTGCTATTATACTGCGTGTGAAAGCACAGCAGAGAAATAATAATGCTCTCCTTGAGTCTGTGTTGTCTGCTTGCTGTGGTCTGGCATACAGGTAAAAGTTGTCTTGGTTAGAGCCGTTCTTGCCTATGACTGTGGCTTTCTTGAGCAGAATTAGGCATAGAAATAAACCCCTTTGTGCTGATGTATTCTTATGTTTTTATTTCGGTATCATGATATCTTCATAGAAGAGAGGTAGTAGGCTGCCGAAGAATGCACACTTCCATGTGTGTTTATCCTAACACACTAACTGTGCAGGTGCAGAGATGGTGGCCTAACTTCAGAAGAACTGAAAAATGACAAAAAAAGACTTAATATCTCAATACAGCAAGACAATTTTTAGAGTAAAAAATCTTATTAATAATACTGAAAATTTATTTAAAGGTTGTGAAAAAACTCTTAATAAGCCAGAAAGCTATAGACTGTCTTACAGTATGGTGATGTTTCAAATATTTTGGTGTATTTTAAACTGACTCACTATACGAAGATTTGTTAAGGTCTGAAATAGCGTGAGGTCAGAGGCTTTAGATAGCTACCTGTGGAGCTACAGGCTGTGTACACTTTGGATTTTTTAACAATCACCGTCTAGAAGAACAACACTGATTGCCATGAGGAAACTAAGATTGTAATAATTAAGCTTTCACTGTAATTTAACTTAATGTGAATTATCACTAATATTTTACCCACAGTGCAGTTTCTGTATGAATTAGTCTGTGATCCAGCATAAGAGACTGGAGTACAGCTACTTCATTTAAAATAACATACCATTTCCTAAGACATTTTTTGGAATTGCTGTACTGAAGATGAAGTAAGTTCTTATGCTCAGCCTCCAGAGTGTCTCTTAATCATAGAAGATACTGACTTCTCTTCAGATTACCTTTCTAAACCATAGATAAATAATAACAAATGCTTTATTCAGTCATGTTGGGATAGTTTTATTATGAAAATGTGAGGTTTTGAACTCTGTACCTATGATAAAGATGATAAAGATGCAAAAATCCAAATACCAGCAGAGGAGAGAAGAGAAAGCAGATTTAAGAATGAGGGTTCGTTCAGCTTTGACTAAAAGAGTGGAAACTTGAATCATTGTTATTCCCAAAAGTAATGGGAAATAATTTAAGATGCTGAAAAAAGCTGTACTGATCTTATCCAGTCAGTAAGTAAACTCTATGAAACAGAAGCCTGAATGCACAAAAGAAATTGATGCTGTGTGTTTCAGGTAGTTTTGTGAATTCTAGAGTAATAACATTTAGTCAGTCAGTCTCTTGTGAAATTTTTGGACTTAATACACTTTTGCATTGAAATAATGAACTGCTATCACTCAGTATAATTTATTGCAAACTCTGTTTCACTTGTGTACTGCACTGTGCTTTTCTGCTTTTTGAGTGCACCATAGCTGCTTTGTTGTGCTGGCTTTTAAGTTTACACTTGAGTAAAAACCAGGGGTTTTTAAGAGGTTTGCACTGATCAGAATTGATCAATTTTTTATCAGGCAACCAAAATAAGTAACTTATCACACTTCAGGAGGGGGCACAGAGCACAAAACTAGGGCACAGGAATTAATATTTCAGTATTCTTCACTTTAGCCATTACGTGCTCTTTTGCTGACAACAATGGAAGCAACTTAGAAAAGGAGTGAAAGAGAGCATCCTTCCCTCTCTTCTGTTCCTTGCCAACAAAAACTTTAACTAAGAAAGGCTGTGATCTTCTAGCTTGCATTTCCACCTCACACCTCATCTGTCATCCAGTTTCCTCATGATCTCATTTTATCTTGTTCTTTACTAGAATTTATAATTCTTAGATATTTCCTCCTTGAGCCAGGGTATGTACGTGTAATTGTTCTTTAAAGGAAGCTGGACCCAATGGACTTTGGAAATCAAAAGGTAATTCTTTCCTCTGACAGAGAATTTGGGCAGTTGCTTAACTGGCCAGTTTGATTACCATTCTTTATGTGGTGACTATGAACATGCGTTTAAGAATATATTGAAATAAATACCTGTTATTAATATAATTGCTGCCTTTCATGTTCCTTACAGAAACCCACTGACTGTTATGTATGCAATCCTTCCACTTTCACATTTCAACATTCATTTGAATTCTTTTCTTTCTTGCGTGTGCTTTTTTGTTTTGTGAGATGGCTTCTGCTCTTTTCAAAAGCATGGTTACTTCAGCTTCAGGACCCTATCTGAACTACTCAAATTACAGGTGTACGCCTAATTTTCTGTACGTATGCAACAGACGCGTGTCTGTGTGTATTTATCTCCTTAACCATAAACAACAACAACAACATATTATCAGTTTAAAACCATCTGAGCATTTTGGTTTGTTTTACAGTGGAAACTTAAGTGGTAGGATAATCCTGAAATGTAGCTGTTTATTTTCATGTATTACTACAAATTTTTTACTTGCCTCAACTTCATAAGCATTTAATTTTAGCTTTCTTACCATTTTGTTTATCTCTGTCTGCACTTGTAATAGAACTTAGACACAATTCTTGTGGTCTGTTGTCTGTGAAATTATTCCAGATATAAACAGTCCACTAGTCTAAGAAGGAACCACTTTTCCTAAGTGAAACAAGCCATTTCTGCTCTGCACTGCTTCCACACCATGTGTTGAGCAGCACGGGTCAGTGGAGCAGAGCAGGAAAATGTAACCTCCAGTACCTCCATCTAATGGGTAGGTACAGAAGCACTGACCTAGGCTACAAGTGTTGTTAGCCAGGGGCTAACAGCAAACCATCTCCTAGAGAATGGCAGCCCTGTGAGCCTGTGTGGGCATTGGTGAAGTAAAGCAGCGTTGCCACCTTTGGCTCTTAATGCTGCTGCTTAAATTTCTTCCTTTTTTTCCCCAGCCTTGTTCCTCTGTTAGAACTTATGATTAAAACAGAGAAATGAAGTCACTTGCAGTATTTTGATTACTTGTTTTCTTCACAGACAGTCCATAGCATATGGTCTGTACTTATAAAACAATGGTTATTTTAAGTAATTCTGACTTCAAAGCTATTAAATGATGAAAGAAAGATGTTCCTGAATTTTCACTTGCCATGCTTCTCTGACACGTAAGCTTTTTCACTTAGATATAAAAGTTTTTGAGGTGAGCAAGCTTATCCAGCACCTTGTGCAATGCGTTCTTACCCAGTTCCTATTTCCTGTGCCTGGAAATGTTATGTAACATCACCCTGGAAAAACCTTGAAAGCCTGCACATTACCTCTCTTGCTGCAAGAGAATAACATCCTGCTGGCTGCTGAGCCCTTCATGCAGGGGGCAGAGTATTCTCAGCTGTTCCTTTCTTTGTGCACTTCAGCATAAATGACTGTGCCTGACTAAAAGATTTCTTCTACTTTTGCTTGTTTCTAGATAGAGTGGTCTTCATCGTAGGTGATGGAAATTTATTTTTCATTGAATTTGGTAGGCTTATAAATTAAATTGCAATTGCTTTTTCTGTAACACCATAAGCATAGGTATTTATGGTCTGGTTTTTTGTCTTTTCTTGCCACTCAATACTATAATAGTCATAGGATTTCTGATCAAATTGTGACCTCATCAGTAAGATTAGAACCTTGTGCCAGTACAACCAGGACCCTTTGGCTGACACGCTGACGCACACCTTATCATTCATATCGATGTGGCAACTATTGGCAGTTACTGACATGTGATGCTTTCTGTTGCTTGCTTCAGAAATGTTTTCAAAAAAATGCTTTCCATGAAGACAGACTGACACTTATTCCTGTCCAGATAACAGGAAACAAACTCTATTTATTCTTGGCATTCTCTTTTCCATAATCTAGAAGCTGTTTGTGCATTTAATAGATTAACTGCAGTTTATTAAGAAAATGGACAAGATCCATTTGAAATAAGACAGACTTTTTTCCCTGGCATGAATTATTATTATGTTACTAAAAAAAGGAAAGACAATTTGGGTCTGTCCCAATAAGACATATGGGTCTGGCTCAATTTTTTCTCATTTATTCTCCCTCTTATCAGGAAAATATCTTTGTTTCAGAAAGCCCCTTTGTAGGAATTTTTGTTTACCAGAAAATGAATTTATTTAATGGTACCATATTCACTATATAGTTGACAAGGACAATAAGGCACACACTGTGATTTCAGTGAATCTTTTTTTTCAGAGAAGGGCATAGGAAATGTGTTTGGTTTTGCTTTCTGTTATTGGATCTGATTGTTTGAAAGATTGGACAGCTGCAAAAAGCTCTGTTCTGTGGCTGATTTAAATAAAGTGTCGGTTGGTTTCCAAGGTGAAGGAATTTGCTTCATTGGTAAATAAAGCAGCAGAATGCTAATGAGTAAAAACAAGTAATAATAAAGTATGTCTGTTCACTTTTGGTCTGTCTAAAGTGTGTGACAAAAACCAGTGCTGTTTAGGAAAAAACAACCATCCAAACTGCTCTTGAAGAAAAAAAACCCCCAACAACTAAACATTTAATCTAAGCCAAAAATCCCAAACACCTTCCCTGCCTCCCTAGAGTTGCTGGAGTAGCACTGCATCATCTGTTTTATGATTGTGACCATGTTATTGCAGCAAATAAATGACCGTTAGATCTGCAAATATCAGAAGTGTAATGGCTTTAAAATTATACATACAGAATTAAATATTAAAGAGCTGTTTGAACCCACTGCTCTGTTAATGATGACTCAAGCCCTGGATCTAGTTGTCATTTCTTCTACTGAAATGCAGACAGCAGTTTCTTGACTTTTTTCCACAGTCTTCTCTCTAAAAAATGCATAATTATTTCTAGTGCATAACCTGGGCTCAGTAAATATGGGCCTAAGATGCCTGATAGACGTTATCTTCCTGATTTTTAGCATTGAAGAACTGAAAAATTGAATATCAAACAAAATACAATTACCCATAAAGCAAAATTAATAAACTGCTGCAGCAAAACAGCTAATCTTTATCACTGGTATGAGACTAGTATCTCCGTTGTGGCTGAGAATGAGCAAAAGTAGTAGTAAAAGAGAAATAAAAATGTTCTTGGCCGATTCTGCCTTATTTTCTTCTCTGCTAACACCATGAGTAATTCTTTGGAACGTGTAACCATCTGCTGAAACCAGCAGTAATATCCTAGAAAGGCTGGGTTAGGATTTGCATCAGGATGTGGCAGCTACAAGGCGTGGAGATCTTGGAGGCTGTTAATTCAAGTAGGTATCCTGGTTTTGCAGTTGACTGCATAGCAGCAGCCTCACGTGTTTACCTTGGCACTCTCTTCTGCAGGCTAGGCCGGGTGAGACAGTGACCAGGTCACAGATCTTCCCCAAAACACAATGTGTAGAAATAATTTGCTTGGACAGCAGAGACCTCACAAAATACCTAGGCCAGAAAGTCAAAGAAGAAAAGGTAGATGTCCTTCCCCACTGATGAAGACGTAATCTATATGCTGAGAAATGGCTTTGAGTACAAGATGAAGACTCCAATACAAAAGTACTTGAGAAACTGAGACAAATACTTATTTGAAGTTATGAAAATCAGGGTGGAAGGAGAATAGAAAGAGTACATTTTCATGACACATATAATAAATGTGTCTTGTAATAAGATCTTTTTATGCACTAGTGGTGGGTTGCCATGCAGGTGTCTTCACAGTATTTTGAAGGTGTAGTGGATCTGCCCCCATGCATCCTTGGCATAGATTATCTCAGGAGAGAAGGGGATGAGTTGATGAAGCAACTGCTTTTGCAAACTGCTTCTGGTAGACCTGTTGAGCCAAACTAAGCAGCAGTTTATTTTGTGGGGTTATTAACGAGTTGAATAGTCCTTGATATATATTCCAGGATGGTTCTGTGGTAATTTGACTGATATTACAGTTCAGAATAAATAACAGTAGCTTTAAGAAGGGCTTCCCTATTACATCTCTATAAAGAAATCCTGTGTTTTCATGGTGTGGCTGAAATGCTAGACTACTTTTTTTTTTTTTCTGCTGGATTCTGTCTTCGTGCTGACACCAGCTGTAATGGTTTATGTTTGTTGCTTTTTTCTTGGTGGTGGTGGTCCTAAAAGCAGTGGGTTTGGATGCATTGTCCCTTAGAGCTCCGAGACTGAGAATCCCCTTTGTCCTTGGTGGGTACGAAAGAAGAACAGTATTTTAGTAGAGACCTGTGCTTTGTGAAGGAGGCGGCCCTCTAAAATGCAGTCAGAACCAGTTTGCAGGGAGGGATATAGTCATAAGTTAGTTCACTGGAAGAGCATAGTGGAAACATGCAGCAACAACTACTGAGGGATGGCTGATTCTTTCATCTCTTCTTCCCTTTAAACTCTTAAAAGGGTTCAATCTTACCTTTTATGATGAAAAGTTTCCTGAGTTCCTCATACTATTTTTTTATTTCCTTCAACAGTCCTGTAAACTTGGTTGTGAATCTGTAGCGTTCAGGGTGCTTCCCATTCCTATCACCGATTCCAGGAACTGATTTCTAGTAGCTATTGTATCATTTCTGACTGATCATAAAAGCAATGATTTGGTTTGTAATTTTCTTTATCTCCCTTAGTGTTCATAAGCATAAAATATTTCCCCAAGCATTATAATGAGATTAAAATTCAATTTGAGTGCTGAATTATGCATGGTTTTCAATTCAGGAATATTCTAAGAAAATTTTTTGTTTCCCATTTTTAGTGTTAGTGTAAAATATCTACTATCAAATGTATTTTTAATAGATATTTCCTTGTATTAGATAGCACAGTTAACATCTAATCCATTCTATTAAGATGTCTAAATATTTAATTTCACAATTTATAGTGCCCAATCTTTTTGATAAATGTGATGCTTCCATTTATGGCTAAGTATGGGGGGAGCAAGCGTATAAACAAAATTACTTCCAGAAGGGAGAAAAACCAGTTTAGTTAATTATTTCCCTTAAATGTACACGGTAATATTCATCAAGCTGCCAAAATACAAAAATAACAATCAGCAGAGTAAAGCCTGAAAAGCATTAATCAAAGTTCAATATGATTAAGCAGTCTTACTTTAAATAAGGGGTAGGAAGTGAATATCCTTTAGATATTCGATGCTGCTAGAAATAAATGAATAATGTATAAAAATAGTGAAAGCTTTAAAGCAGAGTAGAAGCTTTAAAGATCCAGAGTTTTGCTATCACTTTTTTTGGTTGGGGTTTTTGTTTTTTTTTTTCTTTTACTGAGTTGAAACTACAGACATCTCCTGTCTTAACTTTGTTGTAGACTGATCTCTCTATTTTTTTTATACTGACATGTGTATCTCTATATATGTTCAGAACAAATTAGAATCACTTTCCTGGAATTAAAAAAAAAAAATAAAAATCACAGCCTGAGATGCTTATTTCTTCATTTGTATACTTGGATCTTCCTAATTCCCTACTCAGAGACCTTTCAGGGGTTTGGCAAGGTGAGGTTACTTGTTTCTTGAAACGCACTGGAGAATCATGAAAACAGTACTGGCTGTATATATATGTCTGTGGTTTAGGTTTTTATTTTATTTCTTTTTCCTTAAAAAAAGGTGACATATTCACACAGCCAACAGACTTTGTAACTTTATATAATCTTATCTTGACCTTCTCAGGCATACAGAGAATTTCCACTTATTTGAACTTGATTCTATAAGTGCTCTCAGCATTAGCTCCTCATATTCTTATTTGCTTAAAAAGTTTGCAGAAATTATTAGTATTTAAATGTGTCTATTCATTCTTGTCGTAAATTTTGACATAGCAAATTTTACTGGCTTTATTGGTTCATAATTTTAGCTTCACTTATTGAATATGCAAAGTGATGCAGATGGATTTACAAATAAACACATTCATCCTCATGAAATGAAGTATAGCTGAGATCCTCAGCTCTTTGGGGTATTTCTGAACATTCACATAAATGCTTTCATTAAGTAATCAATATCATTGAGTAATTGTACATAAAAGCATATGGACGAGAAGTGGAAAAGTAATAAGTATTATAAATCCACTTTGCCAGTACTCAGAATATTAAGTGCCTCTTCATACAAAATAAAGGTGTTTAACTGTGCATCCTTTTAAGAAGTAATAGCTGTCATATTAATACACTCGACATATTTTAATAGGGGATTTTTTTTTTTTTTGTTACTATATTTAGTTGGAAATCTGCAGGTTTTGACCTATTACTGATGAATTTATATCATACCTAAATAAAATAATTTTAGTCCTTTTTCCGTTTCATATTTCATATTTGCTTTTGTAATTGTTTTGTTGAGTAAATATCTAAAACATTTGAATTAAAACAAGTTTTAGGAGTTGTAGTTCAATCAAAACTGCACTGATTGCAAAGGATTGCATGGGTGGTTTGGGAAAATAATCAGTTACAGTAATCTGTAAAAATGGTGCATTGTTTTTGGAACATATAATCCAATTACTTCATACTTTTATGAAGTTATTTCAGAGTAAATGTTTCAACAACTACATAAATTAATAATTGTTCAGCTGCTTGAGTTGTGGGCAAAGAGCATGCAGAAAATTCCTCCTTTAAATTTAATCTCTGAAATGGATTTATGGGAGTGGGGAAGTAAGGAAGTCAAAAGCAGGTGAGAGGGTTTCCACCACTGTTGGGTGTTCACCTCACCCGTGGGTACATCTTGAAACACAGAGCTCTTTAAGTGTATTGAATGTGAATGAATTGTTCACAGGATAAAATGATCACTAGAAATGGCATTAACTTGTGTTTTTCAAGTCACATGATAAACATGTTTGTCTTTAAAACAAAGGTATTAAAGGCTTTTTTTTTTTTTTTTTACTGGCAGGGAGTTCTTCATAGTCAGGTTTATCTAAACCTCAAAACACAATTTTTTTAAAATATGTTTTTTAGTAAAGTTCCTTTACACATTCCTCGTTTCTATGGGATGGAGAAGAGTAAATTCTCTGTAGTAGAGGATTTGGCCTTTGAGTAGCCTCTGTTAGAGGCAATAGGAACACAGAGCCTACTTAATTAGGCTCACAGAGAGGAATTGTTTTCTAATTTAACGCATATAAAGTTTCTAAAATAAAGACAATGTACGATGGTCGTGAAAAAAGGAACAAAAGCATGCTGGAGGTACACAAGAGAGTTTATTTTGGATAGTATTCAGAGACAGATCTTAATGGTTCTGCTTTCTGCCAACTTCATTTTACAAAGCCCTTAATGATTTGCCTGCCTTCCCCAGGGCTCAGATCCCACTGAAGCCAGCAACATTCCAAGCCACCATATTGTTCTTATTAGTATGAAAGGCTTAAATAGATTTATGCTTCTTGAATTTGAGATCCCAAAATTATATCTAATCGGAAGCTATACCTAATCACCAACTAATGAGAAGTTGAGATTTATAAGACAGTGGACACAGAAATCAGCACACAGACTTATAATTGCTGTCCAAATAATTAAGGAGACTTTTACTTGGTTTTGTTAAAGCAAAGCAGTCTATTAACCTTTCCATTCCCTGCCACATTCTTCCCCCCAAAAGTGTCAACATAATCAGCTTAGCCTATTAAACCACGTAGCCTGTGTGGATAGTGTTAAGATAGTGTAAATTCAAAGTGTAATAAGATACTGGAAGCTGTTCTTCTCACTGGGAGAGGGGTCGTCCACAGTGTTAGTGTCATTGTCAGCTGAATTTACTTCCGTGGGAACAAGTGTAGTGACCTAGACCAGTGGACTCTGCTTCATATTCAAGGCATTTTTGGAGAGCCGTACCAAGTCTTTTTAATTTAGAGTGCGATTTTTAGTATATTTGGTTATTAGTTGGTATATTTCTAGACTAATTCTATACTTTTTATATTTACGATGACAGGCAATTCTTTCCTGTATCTAGTTGGGATAAGGAATCATGCTGACTAGTCTATTGTCTAATCCCCAGAGATAGTCATAGGTAGGAAATTTGATTAGAAACTTCCATATTTAAATAGGTATCTATAGCTCCTATTGTGTAAAGATACAGCTGTTAAAATATGTCCTTTGAAACTCCTCCTGTCTTTGGTTAGGAACAGCCATGTCCAGCAGAACTGTCCTGCTCCTGGTGTTAGAGGTGACAATTTGATGAGGCTTTTGAAAATCTTGCATGGGTGATGCAGAGGAACGTTTCTGTTCTACACAAAGTGTTGATGTGTTATAAAAGTTAACTTTACCTTACTTTTCCCCCTCCCCATTTCAAGCAACAGAAATCTTACATCTTACAGCAGTGGAAGTGGAAAAATAGAAGTGTTTGAAATACCTCACTGTGCCTGTAGCCAGTGTTCCTTCGTAGTGTATTTTGTTATGTGTCAGTGTGAAAAAAAAAAGGTTTTTTCTTCCTTTTGAATGTCCTGGCTGTTCTCTATCGAAGAGACATTAGAAATGCCATTATTGCTTACAAGTGAGAAGCTCCGAGTTGGAGCACTGATTCCAGTCAGAAATGCAAAGACACATCTGGATCCAGTGTCACTGTGTTGCCATCTATAAAAGCTCTTTGAGAGAATTCTGTGGCAGTGTCAATACAGTCCAAAACAGTGATCAAAAAAAGCCAATGAAATTAGTAGGAAAATAATAAAAACCAAGAAGAAAATGTCAGCTTGCAGCTGTCTAAATTCTCATCAGTGCTAATAAATTTGGCCCAAGCAGCAGATTGCCAGAAACTGGAAAGATCTACCACTATTTTCCCTTTTTCTGCACATTCCCTGTTCTTATTTGCTTGCCCTAAGCACCTGCTACAGGTTACAACTAGAGGAAGACACTGGATCAGAAGGGCCTTTCCTCTGATGGAACTGTGGCCTTTCTTAGGGTGCCTCTTAGTAACAGTATAGTAAGTACAACTGGAGAGAAAAGAATGAGCCTGTGCAATGAGTTAACTGCATTAATGCTGTGTCTGACAGCAAAACAGTAAGGCAGATGTAAAAAAAAAAAAAAATAAAGAAGTAGAAATTAAACCTATATGGTGACTTCTGTTTCTAAATTACAATTAGATAATTCTAGTGTAATATTTCTATCAGGTTTGAATGGAATTTTGAGATATTTAATATGACCTTTATTACAGCCATTGTATAAAATACAGTGATTTTAGGTTTCATCATAAATGTCCTGTGTAAGTTAAAAATCCAGAAAACAAGAACCATGGGCACAGATTCCAAGAAATCCGATCTCAGAAAGAGTGTGGGTTATTTAATCTCTGAATGAGAGGATTTACAGAACAAAGGAATTTTTAGATACATGAAAGGGTTTATGAGAAGAAGGTAGGAATATACTTTTCTGCTTACTGGAGGTAGGAAAAAGAATAGTATTTTGAAATTAGAGCAGGGGAACTTCTGATCTATTACTGCTTTTATAAAATCCTCTGATGTACTAAAGTTATTAACTATTAAACTGGATGGGTTAGGGAGTTGTGGCATTTCTATTATTGGAAGTTTTTAAGTAGATTTAAAAAAAAGTTTGTGTTAGAAATATATCTGCTTAGAGGTACAGCTGGAGTAAATAATCTCTTAAGACACCTTTCAGCCTGTTCGTGATTATTTTATGAAGGATTTGAGGCTCATCATATTAAAGGGTTAAAAGCATATGGAAGGGTGTCTCCTGTGTGAAGTTGAGCAATGCAATTTCCATGACAAGAATAGAAATGGCAATTTGAAGTCTCACTGTTTTAACAAGTACTTTTCTGTGGAAAACTGTTGTCAGCACATCACAAGAAATGAAAAAAACTCATTGAAGTACTGCAGCCTTCTCTCAGTTTTGTATCCAGTTTCCCAGACACCACACAAGAAAAAAATGTAAAGCAGTAAGAAAAGGCTGTTTGGATATTTCAGCATTTAACTGGTTGTCCTTAAGACAGGTATCATTCTTCTATTTTAAGAGGTGTTCAAACGAGTTAAGATATTTTTGCATCATTTACTTCATAAAATATCTGTTTATAAGATGTCATATGTGTCTCCATTTGCACTGTTTCTTTGGTGTGATATTTAGAGAATCACTTCCAATAACTGTATAATCTATTTCTAATGTAACCATGTTTTGTTTTGTTTTGTTGTGTTTGCTGTGTTTGTCCTACTGTGCCATTCTGCAAGATGAGCTGTTTATCTCTCTTTCTGAAGAGCCTATGTTTTAAAAGCAGACTGCCTGGAATACTTTAATCAAATAGAAATGTAAATAAGAAAAAAAAAAGAGCCACCTCAGTCTTCTTTTTGAAAGTTAAAACATTAACATTTTTTTTCTTAACCAGCATAATTTTTGGTACCACAGTACATACCTGGGAGATTAAGTCTTCTCTAGCTTTTCTAAAAGTAAATCTTGTACTTGCAGGCATCTTACAATTAATTCCCTGATATTAGAACTATGGCTATTGCATGCTCTATGTTCTATCTGCAAGGGAGAAAACCTGGGTATACCCCAAAGCTCCTGTTTGTTGACTGAGACAGTTTTCTCTGGGAGCATTGAGTCATTCCTGGGAAGTCAGTTAAATCTAACTGAGCACTTGAAAGATGAGTGCATCAGAGCGACTTGCAGAACAGAACATTGGCGTGGCCTGGTCTTGGCACCCTGACTTACCTGAGACCATCAACTTTGTTGGGTTGATTTTTGAAGTGTCATAATCTTTACACATCTTTGGTTTTAGGCCTTTCAGTTGTGGAAACAGCTTGGTATCCTATTTGAAAGGTCTTGTATTTGCTGCTAGTCCACTGAGTCTGCAGATGTTTTTTAGGATGCGAGTGGTTTTTCTGAGAGGTAGAATAGTTCTTTACCAAAGGTGGCCCTGGATTATAGCATTGCCTGTAAGCACTTCTAGCTGACAAGGCAATTCATGATGAAGATTTATTTTGCAAAGTGTGTTTGCAAAAAAAAAAGCACAGAAAACATCAGTGGGTTTGCTTGTTTTCCCTTTTTGTACAATTAAGAATTATGGCCTGTGTAAATGCAAGAATTTCTGCTAATGCCAGTGTCAGAGAACTAGGCCTGACATGAGGGCATTTATATGTCTACCTGAATTCCAACGTACTCCTCTTTTTCCTCTCTTTAATTAGAGTAGGGACTGGGAAGTATCTCTTGCCCTCGTCCTCAAAGTGGCCATCATTTGGTGACAAAATGGGTCACATTTGCCACTTCTGATCTGAGAATCTGAATTTTTCAGCAGATAAGCCAGTCAACAGGGAGATGCAAGAACTGTCCCGCCACTTTTCTAGGACGCGATAATCTCGATCTTTCTCATAATATTAGTTTGCATTTCAATCGGCTTCTCTGAAAACTGGTAGCTGTTGAAGGCTGTGATTTTCAAGGCAGAAGCTAAATTTCTGTGTATTTTTTAAAAGGCAAATTTCTCCTGCATATGTCCTGAGACCTGGTAAATAACAGAGAAAGGTGCAGACAGATCCTGACAGACTCATAAGTAGCCAGATTCCATATTCTAAGATGGAGAGTAAGACCCCAGACTATAGGATTTGTAAGAAGGATGTTGTCCTTAAGATGGCAGTTAGAACCTGGTTGTTCTTGAAATTCTTATATTTGACTGCAGAGAGTGGCATCTGCATAACTGCATTTGATCAGAATAACTTTGTGAATTATATTATGCGTTGACTTTGGGTTTCTATTCTCCTAAGAGCGAAAGCGTGTGTATAGGGGGTGAGGGCTGACAGTAGGGAAGAATTACATGGGGAAACAGCTGAGTAAGGGCTGGCTGCTTGTTGCATCAAGCCATTTTGGAAGGAAACTAGCTATTGAGTAATTAAAGATCTAATGGAGTATGGTAGAAAACTGAGTTGTTTTAAAACCCAAGCTAAGTGTAAGCCATGCAGCAGCATGGACAGCAGCAAATACTTCTCCCTTGGTGCAGTGGGTAAGCCCTGTAAACCACACTCTGGGGCAGAACATTTCGGATTCAGACCAGAAGTAGATCCAGATGCAGAATACATTCAGGATACAATGGTTGTTTTATGACCTTTTTATCTGCTGTAGCTAAATATCATGTTCTAAAGCTTGCTAAATATCATGTTCTAAAGCTTTGTTAGCATCACTTTTATAGGTGTGCTTTATTCAGACATATAATTACCTCTTAACTGTAACTATCTAAAGTAATTTATTATGAATAGACTTAAATAATACTGTTCTTTATGTTTTACTTACTATTCTTTTATGTTGTCTTATCTTTTAGATTTTCTTTTTTTGGTTCTCCCTTACAATTCTTCCTAGCTCTTCCTGAAATTAATTGGTAATAGCAGGGGAATTGATTAGATTTGCCTTAGGATTATGCAACTGTCTAATCTTTCTGGCAGCTGCTGGCCAACCCAATTGCTTCTAAATTATAATGCATTATAAATCCTTGGCTCAGAAACCTTTGCGTGTTTTATACGGTGGGGGGTGGGGGAGAGACCATTACTTCTGTATATAGTAAATATCAAGGGTAGTTTCCCCTGAGGGCTCCCACTTACATGATAGTGCCTCACTGAATGTTCATATCTGATTTAGTAAATTGTTGGATGATAGCAATCAGGATGCTGACTGGTTGAGTAATGAGATTCTGATGACTACTATCTCCCTGAAGAGAAGTGCTTCAAAACCATTAAATGCTGTAAAATTCGTAACATGAAAAATGTGGTGAGCCCTTAGTATTTAAAAAATTGTAGTAATTGTTCTTATAGGTTGTTTGGGGTTTTTTATTCCAATAAAAGAAGCTGAAGTTTGCCTTCTAGATTGTAAACTCCTGAGAATAAGGATTGTCTTTTTATTTGTGTTCTTCTCATCACTGATTAACAAATAAATAAAATGCTACTGTATGAATGCAGGGGTATCTTGGCAAAACGGTTATTAGACTCAGTAAGCAGTGCAGCAGATGCACAAGCAACCCACACACATCACAAAAGTATCGCAGCAGTTGCATGTATTCCCTCTGATTTTTGTTTCTCTTAATGACCTTTCTGCAGAGAGTGAATACATTAATATAGACATATTTTAGAATGTTACCACAATTAAATATTGGATGCTATGCAGTCAGCCCTAGTTCTTGATTTAGCTGTTCCTCTTTCATCAAAGCCCTTTAGTCAAGGAATACACAATTAAAAAAAAAAAAAAAAAAGCTTTTTTTAAAGAGTGTATGGCAGAGCTTGTGATTGCTATATATTCTGTGTATCTATAATTCATTTCCTCATTAGAATGCCATATCGTAGCAACTATTGAGAGCTAATTCCCTGTAATGTATTTTTTAGATTTGCAACTGAATTTTTTACTACTTTCTTCATTTCTGTGAAGCCACACATTTTAATATACCATCTCTTGAATGTCAGGATCCTCCTTAATTTGCTAAACAGACTGTAAGAGCAGAAACTAATTGAGAGACCCTACTGGTAGAGAACACACTGGCATTATAGTTTTTGTTTAAATATTAACTTTTGTTATTAATATTATTTCATGCCTCTTAATTCAGTGGAAGAGAGAGCTTAATGTGGTCCTTTTAGGAACAGTTACTGTTTACAAGGACTGTCAGTGGCTTTTGTGAACTCTTGGAGCCTCGCTGATGTGGCAGCAGATGAGTTCAGTGGAGTTTAAACAGTTTGAAAAAAAAAAACCAAAAAACCCAACCCAATTAAATTTCCTTTTACAAGATTAATATAAGTATTTAATTAATTTTTAATTCACAAATTAATAAAAATAAAAGTGAGAGGATTGATGGGTTCCACCATACTCCTAGACTTTATGACTTTACATTAAGCTGGGTAAAGCTTAATGTCAAAGGAACAGTAGTTGAAATTAAAGCAGCAAAAAGGATGAACTGCTGTGCTTTAGAAAAAAAGAGACGTATCAGCCTTTCTCTATTGCACACAGACATTTTAGACTCCCAGAAATAATCTGCATTACTTATGTTTGGTTTTTTTAAAGGATGTTCAGTTCCTTGTTAATTATTTTTAAGGTAGCTGAAAAATAAATCAGGATAATAAAAAAGTTTTTTACAAATATAGTAACACCAAAGAGAGACAAGGAGAATCTTCACCCTCAAACTTCTGCATCACTGGATGCAGAGGGGAACATTGCCACCAAGGATGAGGAGAAGGCTGAGGTCCTGAATGCATTCTTTGCCTCAGTCTTCAACAGTCAGACCAGTTAACCTCGGGGTATTCAGCACCCTGAGCTAGAAATCAGGGATGGAGAGCAGAACAAACCCCCCATAATCCAGGAGGTAGCCGTTAGTGACCTGTTACGCCAACTGGACACTCACAAGTGTATGGGGCTGGAGGGGATCCACCCAGGAGTGCAGAGTGAGCTGTCACAAGAGCTTGCCAAGCCTCTCTCCATCATTTGTCAACAGTCCTGGTTAACAGGGGTGGTCTCGGATGACTGAAGGCTCACTGATGTGACACCCATCTACAAGAAGGGCTAGAAGGAGGATCCAGGGAACTACAGACCTGTCAGCCTGACGTCAGTGCCAGGGAAGATTATGGAGCAGTTCATCTTGGGTGTGCTCACAGAGCACATAGAAGACAACCAGAGGATCAGGCCCAGCCAGCATGGATTCATGAAGGGCAGATCCTGATCTGCTTCTATGACCAGGTCACCAGTGGATGAGGGAAAGACTGTGGACTTCAGTAAGGCCTTTGATACCATCTCTCACAGCATTCTGATAGAGAAGTTGGCAGCTCATGGCTTGGACCGGTGTACTCTCCACTGCGTTAAAAACTGGCTGTATGGCTGAGCCTAGAGAGTTGTGGTGAAGGGAGCTAACCCCAGGTGGCAGATGGCCACTAGCAGTGTTCCCTGGGGCTCAGTTTATTGATGATCTGGACGAGGGGATTGAGTGCACCATCAGCAAGTTTGCAGACGACACCAAATTGAGTAGGATTGTCGATCTGCTGGAGGGTAGGAGGGCTTTGCAGAGAGAACTGGACAGGTTGGATGGATGGGCCGAGGTCAGTGGGATGAGGTTTAACAAGGTCCTGCACTTTGGTCACAACAACCCCAGGCAATGCTACAGGCTTGGGGGTAGTGGCTGGAAAGCCGCATGGCAGGAAAGGATGTAGGGGTGCTGGTGGACAGCTGGGTGAACATGAGCCAGCGGTGTGCCCGAGTGTCCAAGAAGGCCAACAGCCTCCTGGCCTGGATCAAAACCAGTGTGTCCAGCAGGAAGAGAGAAGTGATTGTGCCCCTGTATTCATCACTGGTGAGGCCACAGCTTGACTACTAAGTTCAGTTTTCAGAGCTGCAGTATAAAATAAGACACTGAGGTGCTGGAGCGAGTTCAGAGAAGGACAACAAAGCTGGTAAAGGGTCTGGACAACATGTCTTCTGAGGAGCTGCTGAGGGAGCTGGGATTGTTTAGTCTGGAGAAGAGGAGGCTGCCTTATTGCTCTTAACAACTGCCTGAAGGGAGATTTTAGGGAAGTGGGTGTTGGTCTCTTCTCCCAGGTACCTGATGATACTACTAGAGGAAATAGGCTTAAGTTGCGCTGAAGGAGGTTTAGGTTGGATATTAGGAAAAATTGTTTTACTGAGAGAGTGGTTAGGCATTGGAACAGGCTGCCTGGACAACTGGTGGAATTGCCATCCCTGGAGGTGTTCAAAAAAATGTCCAGATGTGGCACATCAGGAAACAGTTTAGTGGTCATGGTAATGTTTAGTAGATGGTTGGACTTGACAATGTTGAAGGTCATTTCCAGCCTTAATGGTTCTATGATTCTATAAGCAACTTGATTTGCATACTGAAGGCTGAACACGAGCACAGCTATCGATGGCCTGTGCTCTCTTGCGTTGCCTGATAGTGCAGGCTGGCTCTTCCCAGTGATGGCCCAGGCCCAGTTCTCTTGGCTTCATAACAAAAGTTAAAGTCAGAGATTCTGTTACATCATTTATGTTACCCTCATGTACCTATGTTGAGGGTAATGGTATTAAATGAAACATTGCAGCCCTCTGGAAGTTATCCTGTTGTGTGTCATGAAAAGAGATTGGAGTGCTAACAGCTGCTAGGGCTTCTGCACTGGCAGCTTTTTGTTTAGGTGAGAGGTTTCTCCGTGACCTTAGCAAAATATTGTTGTTTGCTGCAGAAGGAGGAAGATAAACACATCATCAGTTCTTTTCCCAGGGCTCTGATAAATCTCACAGTGGATAAAGCTCTGAATCTGGTAGTAGGCTGGTTTTAGAAAGGTGAACTAGACTTATTAACCTGCTGCCTTTGAGCCTGTAAGATGTTCCTCTACTCAATTAAATGTCTTTGGTAGAACTATTAGCTTCTGCATCGGAGAAATGAAGAAGCAGAACACAACATCTTTCATGTAGATGGCAAGAACTCTGCCTGGATGCCCTATTCCTCCTCCTTGTGGAGGCAGAATTAGCTTTATGAAGTAAAGCTTTGAAAAAACCTCAGCAGCTGCTCATATGTTCAGTGTTCATTTAGATAGGTTTACAAAACAGATAATCCTTTATTAGGAATTATCAGAAAATTAAAGTATGAAGGCCAAACACCTGCAATATGATACTCTGGGAGAAAATTTTCCCAGTTTTCACTTGAAGTCCATTGCAGGAGACTTGGAGATACTGTCTGGTTCAGCTCTGTTTGAAACATTAAATGAGTTTTTCCCTCTCAGGAAAATCTTTCAGAAAGGCAGTTCTCTGTATAGTTTGTGAGAGTAAGAGGCTTTACGCTTAAGTCCAACCTGTTTTTCCTGTTCTATTTTGCACTGAATACAGAGGACAGAGTTAAAAAATGAGTAACAGTCAAAACTTAATTGTCAAAAACTTGGGCTCAGGAAAACTCAAGCCTGAAAAACCAAAAAGGAGTATACGCAATGACAAGGTAAAATGCCACTGTTGGTAGAAATTCCAGGTAGGAGTATGGAGAGCATGCATTCTTCAAGGATAGTGCAGGCTACTTACACTGACAAACCCTTGTAGGATTCAAGGGAGAAATAGCTGACCCCATTATTTCATCCCAGTCTACAGCTTCCTTTCCCTCAAGCATACATAGGAGAGCCAGTAGGTCTTCTCTTTCCCAGATGCCACAATGCCAGATGTAGGTCCCTCTGCTTATTAGTGAAGCTTGCTGCAGTGATTTCTGTCATGTTGACTGCAAGGTCTCAGCTCAGGTTATCTTCTGTGTGAATCCCATGTTTATATTTCGTAAGCTTTCAGGATACTGTCATCTTATTTCAAGTTAGCTTTATCACCATGCTAATACTGTCAATTATCACTTGTCATAAGTTTTCTAATGTAACATTTGAAGCTCACTAAAACATTAACACAGAGATTGTGTCATATATTTTCTTTCAGGTTTTGACTTGGCCTATCAGTCTATAATCTTTATGATAAATCATCTGCCTGCTGTTGTCATTACACTTCTCATTTTCTTAGGATTTCTAACACTAGACCTGCCAGAAGAGAATAGAGAAAGGCAAAGAAATCGTGCATCTGGAATGGAAGATTATAAATTATTGATGTAAAAGAAAGGTAAAACAGAAAATAAAGTTAAACAGGAGAAAAAATCAAGGAGAAAATGGAAAGATGAAATTTCACAAAGGTGAAATGAAAATTATAGAGGGGAAAAAGAAAAACATTGATATCGTTCTAAGTAGAGTTGCAAAAACCACTATGTTCCATTTTTTCTTTGATATAAAATGAAGGATTTTTTTTGTTTGTTTTATTGAAATAGATCTGATAAGAGTATTACAGTCCTGTGCTTTTGTTCAGGCTGACATATTTCCAAGAGGACATGAGTTGAAAGCAAAGAAGAATAACAGAAAATGTTGTAGAAACTCCAGTAGTGAGGTGATCTAAGACGTGTTAATACTCTGACAAATGTTTAGGCTGCTAGAATGCCTTCAAGTGAATGAATTAGGACATGGCATCTAAATTCCCTTTTGTTTTTATGCAGTCATGGCTTTCCTAACAGTACCTGTGGCGAAGCTGGAGATGTTGTGAAGAAGCTTTAAACTAGTACTAGCTTAATCGTTAACATGGAACACATTTTTTAGCATAAGCTATTCGCTGTTTTCTGACAGGTCCCAGGTCTCATATCCCAGGGAACATTCTTGAAACACTTTAAGAAATGGGCTGAAGTACAAAAAAAGCCCCAAAAAACAAAGAAGTGCTTGAATAGGATAACAAGGATGAGAGATAAAGGGTTTTATAAAATCTGGAAAGACCAACTCTTCCTCTCTCCTCTTTTTCACATGTAAATGGTTCTCTAACTTAATATAATAAAGGTACTTGGATTACAGAACACTGTCCATATGGTCTTACATCTCTCATTGACAAACGTCAGTGTATTTTAAGAGTAGTGGATTTAGAGGACTTAAATAGATTTCCTCTGGTTTTGTCTATATTACCTTTCTTCTCTTCTAAGAACCACACAAGGACAAGTTGTAGTTTCTAGGCTGCATCACTGTTTCCCAGGTAACAACACAGGAAATCACAACATCAGTCACTAAACCCTCCTTGGAGTCTGTGACAAACAGTCAAATTGCCTTAAAACCCATCCTTTGAAAATAAAACTTAATTGATGCAAAGGTACACATCAAGCTGAAGCAACAGATAACAAACACAAAGTTTACATATCCATGCCTATCTAAAACGCATCTTTGGAATATAAAGCATTTAAACAGCATCTTCTGCTTCCTGTAGCATTTTCTTATAACTCCTAAAGAGATTAATTTCCAAGGATCTTACCCCCTCATTCTGTACCTTCTCTACAGAGGGATCTCTAGGAGTTTTGTATTTGTTTATATTAAGGTAAAGGCCTAGGAAGAAATCGGCAAACACTGCCCAGACAGGCAATCAATTGATGGTTAATTTGCCTGTATTTAAGATACCGCTTTATTTGTTATTATTTGAATTATTTGTATTTTCTAGTAATCTCGTTTGAATTAATTGTGCACCAGCTGGCAGAACTGAAATGCATTAGTGGCATAAAAACCCCTCAGATATCTGCTTTCATTTCTTGAAACCTTTTAATAGAAATAATAATAAAAAATATGTATTGCACCTAATGAATAATGAAAATGGTTACGTAACCTACTCAATATAAATAGGAATACTGAAGGTTTTTTATGTTTCTGCTATCTTGGGTTTATGTTTCTGGGCACAGTGTTTCTCGGCACAATTTGTAAACTGACCACAGGAAAAATCATAAACTTTATGTCAGAAAAAATATAAGCCATCTTAGTCACACCTTAGGCTGAAAATCAGAAAGTCTTATGGGCTTAAAGGACATTTCACTCATTTTAGTTTGAATGAGTAGCAAGATAGCCAAAGGTGTCTGAATGCATTATAACTTCCGTTGATTTCCAGAAAGAATTTTGATCCTGAGGGACAGCAGCTTTTAAAAAATTCAGTCCAGGTTCCTGTATAGCTTTGAAAATTTCAGCCTTTGCCTTAATAATGGTGTTTCTACAAACCGCTGTGTTGGAATGGCATCAAACTGAAAAGTTCCTATATCAAGTAGTGAGTCCAAATTTAACTAATGCTACAAAAGGTTAGCTGGACCTTTTGAAGTGACTTTATAGCAGCTCTGCTATCTCTTTTGGAAACATATTTGAAGCATGTTTTTTTCTTCCATCTCCTTTACAGTTAAAACGTATCAGTTTGGTTGCTTAAAGCTAATTAAAGTAATGACAATCTTTGAGCTGTACGTGAAGGGAAGTTAGATGTGGCAGAATCCTGTTTCGCATAGTGCCCCATGATTCCCGTGTTTTCTTTGCTCTACAAAACATAGAAGGGAGATAGCCCTTAAGCAAAGGGTTGTGAAAAATCCTAAATGAATGAAATGTATTTCTGTGGTCTGATCTATACTGTTGTAGCTGCCACAGTTCCCAGTACATTGACTTAGACAGGTAGAACCTAGAAAGGCAAAGCTGGGGGCATGTGTTTGGCACAGCATTATTTCTCACTAAATGAGTTGGAGCAAGGGTTAAAATAAAATCAATATTTTCTCCTATTAGCTTTTTCATTTTCCTTGGGAGTGTGTGTAAGGTTATACCTGTTAGACTAAGGGAGGGAGGAATACAGACCTCATTCAGTGTTGGACTGAAAGACAGGTATCTCGTCACAAACATACTGGGTTAATAGCTCAAGACTGATTAATTTCTGTCAAATCATATTGGTGATTTCCTAGACTGGAGGTTCCTGTCAGATCATAAACCCTGCCACAGCCACACTCTGGCTTGTCCTCCAAATGCAAATATGCTTCAGAGAATCAAAGCTCAAGGCCTCCTGCATGAAGGAGAGCACCGTGTCTCATGACGCTAAGCAACTGTAATGCTGCCAAGAGGCCAGAGAAGTACAGAAAGATTTGAAGCAATTACTTATTCCAACTAAGAATTAGAGCATTCTGTATCTTCTAGAACACATGGAAATAATGATTGTCAACAAAGTTGTGTCTTCTAACATTGGCAAGGTTAAACTCTGACATTCAAGTTCTGCTTGTGTGCTCTTGTATTTGCAAGTGTGTGTGAGGGAGTTAGTTACTGGTGTGCCTGCAGGTTTTTGTGTTCCTTTTAACAACCGATTTTGCTGAACTCTAACTCTAGTGGTTGGGGGTTTTGGAGTCTTTTGGGGTTGTTTTCTTGGCGGGTTTTTGTGTAGATATAAATAGCTAAGTCACCAAACGTTTCTAGGATTAAAGCTTTTCATCTTGCCTTTTCAACTCTGAACACCTATGGTCTCTGATCAATGATGTAATAAATAATATTTTAAAGAGATTGCTAACATATCTTATCAGCTGTCCCATGGCTGAATTAAGGCAGCTGGAAAAGCAAAAAAGCAAAAAGGGGAGAGCTATCTAGTCTTTGCATAAGGAACTGTGAGGAAGGAATATCTGGAAATAAATTATTCTGGTGTTTTCAGATGCCTTAGAGTACATCCAAAAGGCATGTTTTTTTCGCCCAGCAGAACATTTCTGAGTGTGGGATAAATCACTCTTGTGAAATCGGGTTAGCAGTAGGCAAAAGCAAATTAAGCTCCATCAGAGACTGAGGTATGTTCCTTTATACATGCCAGAACTGTCTGCTCTATAGGCAATTTGTTGGAAACAGCTGCCTTTCTATACTACTTTACTTGTCATCTGAAGGACACTGTGTATATTTTAGAGGTCTTTTCTTCACTTTGTACTCAAGCTAAATTCATTTAGCCACTGTACACAATGAATCCAAAGGTAAGAACTTACCCATCTTTCTTTAAAACACATCATTAAAGGTAGAGCTGTGGTGAGAGGTAGACATTATATTTGTATAAAATTGCTCTCTGTATAAAATCATAGATTTGTATAGAAAAAGTATTTTTTAGGGATAGGGAATAAAAAGTTTGAGAGTATCATGTTTCCTGACTTTTCTCTTGACTGCTTTCAGACTACCTCAGTAAGGAGGGGGGGGTGTGTGAATAACCCCATAGGTATTGTTTTAACCGCTTAGGATTCTTTCCTTCAAACACACCTTTATACCTTACTTACACAATGGAGAATCCCTTCAGACTGCTTGCAGAGGCAATTATAAGCATATTAAAAATTTCCAGCAGGTGAGTGCTGTGAGGAATTTGCTGTGGAAGGCCTTGCAGAACGTGTTCTGTGCCAAAACCACCAGTAACAAAATAGCACTGAATGTGTGCAAAAGCACAAGCGCTTTGGAAGAATAAATGAGAAGAGAATTACATCTCCACCTTTCTGACCATTTCTATAGCAATAACATTGCCCTGGCCAGCCAGCACTCTAGCCCCCCTTAAAAGAGGCCAACTGCTCACCTGTTTCAGTTGCATTTAACAAAGTGGTGCTGTGACAATGTAAAATGCATTCCAACTGTGATCACCTTGGGGTTTTCCTTTCAGAGTGGTAAGAAGTTAAAAATACTTAAAACATGAAGAATATTGGGAATATTCTGAATAAATAACTGCAATGAACAAATTCTTTAAAAAAGGAATACATCTCAGTGTATGTCCCTTCTGGAGGCGGTAGAGTATACTTGGCTCATTTCACAGTAAACCAAAGATATGTGACACAGGGATATTTGAGGAGTAAGAAATTAATTTACTCCTTCCAGGGAGCTGTGAAGTATTTGTAGCAATCTATAAACTCTTTCTGACTTAAGGGTTGGAGAACCTCAGCATTCACAAACCATATTTCAAAATGTCTTTGTTTCCAGAGGGCTCGGTGCATGTCTTCAGTTCCGATTTACTTCCCAAGCTAATGGGAACCTTGGTTCACCTGAGCAGAAATAGAAGTCAGTTGAAGAATCTTTAACTTATATTTCCATCTCAGTCCCTGCAATCTTTTCAGAAGCTCGTCCATCCCACTGTGCCCACAGCAGGTTGGTTGTGGGGGTTGGCCTTCAGTGTCAGTGTGCTGTTGGCAGAGCTGAGGAAATGGGGGCACATTCTAGAGTGCCTACAGCACAGAGCCTGCAGCAGTTTCGCTTTTACTAAGACAGTTCTATCCTCCCATCTCATGCTGTCAAACATAATGGATATTGCAAAATGTGCATGATGAATTCTTAGTTCCTGTTAATTTGGAAAAAAAACCCCAACTTACACCCCTGCCTAAGGGGGTAAGTACAACAAGGCTTACCTCTGTTGCTTGAAGGACCATCACTGGTGGCTTTGCTGTAAAGCATTACTGTAGCAAATGAAGCCAACAGGGAATTTATGCTAATCAAATTGCCTGTAAGTAAGGCTTTCTTAATATTTCATCTCCCCTGTATTCTGGGACTGGCTGCTATTGAGTGTTCTGATATTGGTACCTGTTTTCAGTGAGGATAAACAGAAAAACCTGTTTGCCTGGAGAAGATTAGGCACTAAATAGTACCAGGTGCACCTAAGGCAGTGTCAGCTGGCAATTTCCACCAGCTGAGAGCTGCTCCTGCTCCTCCTCCTCCTGGGGCAGGGTGGGACCCTGGGCCCTGATGAGGCCAGGAGCACTGTCTGGGGCACCCAGAAGCTACTAGAGTCTTCTGGACTATGCCATGGTGTAGGTGCCCTCAGCGCTGTTTGAAGCTGGGTTTCAGTGCAGCCCGCTAAGCGCAGGTGAGTCTGCTGGTGTGTTTTCTAATCTCTTCTCTAATGCGAGAGCTGTGTCAGAGGAGAATCAGGGGAGTGGAGAGGAGCAGCTCCAGGACTCTGCAGTGGGGGACAAGTGCTGGCTACCCCACAGCAGCCTGGGGGCTCACTGCCTCCATTTGCTGCTGGGAAACAAGGCATCTTCTCCAGGCCTTGGGGCCCCTTGCACCAACCAGAGCTGGTGTTTTGTGCTTAATGGTTGTGCTGGGAGAGGCTCTTGTTCAGCTGTGCTGTGAGTACTGGGGAGATCAGGCTGTGTGGTAAGAAGCAGGTCAGCTGCCTCGCGCCTGCAGAACCCAAGCTGCGTTAACTTTATCTGAAGGTAAAGCTCAGGATAGGTGTTTGTTCCCAGCATTTCCTCTGAGCCCACCTTTAAATCTGCTGGTTTACTGGATTGTTTTGCCGTTAAAATGCAGAACAAAGCCAGACCTACTGCCTCATCAGTACTAAGGATGTGTGAGAAAGACTAACATTGCGTTTCAGCATCTTTGACTGAGCATAATTATTGCATGGTCATTTTAAGGAGAGGAGAAGGCTGTTCTCATTGGAAGATGAGAAAATTGTCTGTAGTAGTATGTTAAGTACAAAGGGAATCGAAGGGTAAAAGTGAGGGGAATGCAGTCTTTTTTTTCTTGTTTTTTCCTCAGCAATTTCATGTGTGTTAGTTAGGGTTGTTTGTTGGTGTTTGTTGGGGTTTTTCTTTTTTTTTTTTTTTTTTTTTTTTTTTTTTAAGTAATCCTTATTTTTGTGTTTGTTTAGGTTCTTGAAAAGTAGGGATGGGAGTGGTTCTTGGAAAAAACCACCACAGTTGTATCATAGTTGGTTCTGTAGATTACAAGAAAGTTTAATTTTAAAAGTTTCATAGTGGTTTTTATACTTCTACTTCATTTTCCTAAAGCTGTTATTAAAATGGATGAAGTGCTAGATCTGAACCTTTGAATTGCTTCAAAGGGAAATGTGTCATAACTCTGCACTTTCTGCAAGCTTTTCTTCAGTGTGTCAGCCCTAGGTTATGCATGAACATTCTTTAAGGAGAAGAGCTGTGTGGTGGATTTTAAATGCTTTCAACTTTAATTGGAGGAGGGGGGAGAATGGTTTAAAATGGTTGTAAAATTTTTAATGTCATTTTCAGCCCATTTAGTACATTGATTTAGGCAACAACAGAACCATAGATTCAACTGTGTAGGGTGTTAAGTGAATGGAGTTTCCTCAATGGGATTTTGAACCAGAAGCCTGTTAGGAATGCTGGAATACTTGGCTTTTATACCTACCATGAGAAATTCTCATTGTAGTTTCACATGGCCTTAATTTTGGTGCTCTTGTGATACAAATAATATGCAACATATGAATATTACTGTTGAAATAATTACCTTGCACTAAATGAGAAGGTACCCTGGAGCATCCTGTGGTAACTCTTGTGTTTATTGTGAATGCCCATGTTTAGTCTTCACAGAATGCTGCAACTGGTTAGAACTTGATTGACAGTGTTGTTAGACTGTGACCTGGTTTGTGTTTTCCTTCAGCCACCAAATTCAAAGCTGGCAAATTGTGTGTGTCTGGGTAAAACTATGAGCTTTAGCATTCTTTGTTCAACACTTAACGGAAGTTCAGGCAAATACATTTCGCAGTCTGAACACTTGAATGTGTTTTGGTTGGGTTTGGCTTTTTTCCTCAATACCCATAAACACCTGCAGTGATAAGCATCAGTAAATACCAGCATTTCATGTATATTAAAATGAAGACAGTAGACAGAAATTTAATATTGAAGTTTGTAGTCTAAGACTTTTCTCTGTTGCCATTTCTGTAGCACAAATGTGTTACATCATTGACCACCTTAAGTTCTCAGGCTATAGCTTCTGGTTCTTGGTTGACATGACTACAACTGATTTTTAATACAGTTTTGTCTTGTATTTCTCATCACTGTACTTCAGTAATGAAAACTGATAACTTCAGAAGAGCAAGTTCTTGCTACTCTGCATTTTGATGTTCCTTTTGGCTATTTGTTTCAATCCTGCTCTTACTGATTTTTTGCTGAGATGTGATGGCCTGCTACTCATGTTGAGGCTTATGCAGGATAAATATAAAAGACACCCTCCACCAAACACTGAGTAATCTGACAACTGCTTGTAGGTTTTTGGGGTTTTTTGAACACTGGGAATTTTGCAGTCCATGTTGTTGAACAGAAAGATTTACAAGTACAATTGAGTGTATTGGGTGTGATGCTTCCCTTCAGAGTCTGCAGACACACATTACTGCAGTTGCTCATGGATTTTTCAAGATGTAGTGTGAGTGAAGTTAGAGTCATCCCAAGATCCTTCAGGAATCTCACAGAATTGAAATTTGCAGCCTTTCTCATGAGGAGTTAGATTCCTTCTTCCAAGAAAATAGAAGGAGCCAAGTGTTAAGAGCAGGAAGTGGGGAGAGTTGGGCATATGGCTGTGTTCCTGCAGAGGATAATTTGAGTCTGTTGCTGGGAGGTGCTGTATCCCCAAACACTTGCCATCCCATTATGCAGACTTGCTCCTTCTTTTACAACTGGGGACCTGGTATCCCTGATCTCTGGCATGGGCTAAACAATCTCCCCTAAGTAACACTTTGCTTTGCCTGTGCTGTAAGTTTTCTCTGTTAAAAATCACCAAAGTGTGCTGTAGAAATTTCTGTCAGCATGAAGGAACCCAGCAAAAATCACTTTGGCTTCACTCTGCAGTTACATGGATAAATCCCATCTGTGTTGCGAGACGTGCTAGAGGAGGACTTGGAGAAGAGCCCAAACACCAATGGCAGGCTTCCTCCTCCCCAGCCATGGCAGCAGTAAGGTTGGTGAAGGAAAAGATGACAATGTTTGCGTTTTGTCAATTAGCTATTGGAGAGATTTGATGATCTTTACTGGTACTTAGAGGCATGTGTGTTAAAAAAGAAGCCTAAAGGCTTCCTCTAAGAAACCTTGGTACGTGGAAGCAGCAGAGCATCTGGCTTACCATGTGAATAATAGCCAAAAAAAAAAGGGTGAATGTTTTGCTTTGGGTAGCAGGTGATCTGCTTTACTTCTCTGTGAGTAGCTGGGTATCAGGGTGAGCAGAATATTTGAATGAGAGAAGAATTGGAGGAACTGTTCAGAAGCAGGAAAAACTAGCAAATTTTCTATACTGAAGGGTGAAGTGTGAGGGAAAACTCAATAAATAGAAATGAAAGGAAAACGTATCTAGTCTGCTATAAGCAAATACATAATTTCAATCTTCATGAAGAGGGAGAAAGAAGAAGATAAGCAACAAAATATAGTGAGTTCTTTTTAAAAAATACTTATTGGTAAGGCTATTTTTATGATGTGCAATGTACTGTAATTGTGAATGTAGTCCCTGGAGTTGTGGAGGATTTGAGCATGATAGGTGTGGCAGCAAATGCTTTTTTCATCTAAATGGTGGGTATCTTGCTCGGAATCCTGTTCTATAAATTAACCCTGACACTAAGAAAAAACTCACCTTGAAAAACAGGAAGGTGAATGCAGAATGGAGTTTTAGGTTTAATTCTGCTGTACCTAAGTGTGTTTTACAGAGTTTTAACAGCATACGTAACTGAACAATTGAGATGATTCATTTTAATTATTTTATTTGTAACCTACACATTTTAATATATTTCTCTACTAAAAGTACAGTGCTGATCTTGGGAGACAGTGTAGGAGGTATTATTTATCTATACATTTTAAGTCTTATAGATTTTAATGCTTTATTGTTAATCTCACAGGCAGTAAATGTTGGAGATGAAGATTAAGGTGTGCTCCTATAGTAATTCAGAAAATACTTCATTAAAAAGAAAATGCATGTGTATGAGCAAATTAAACATTTTAGACAAATACCTTAGGTTATATTCCAAAGAATGGATAACCAATGCTTAATTTTGTCCTTGTGAGAGCTGTTACAAATGTAAAATATATATCAAGGCAATTAACAGGAATCCCAGAAATTTAATGGTTTGTCTATTGTATGTTTAAATTAGGTTCAAAAGCAGTTGCTAATAGTAAAAATAGGTTCCCTGAAGGCTCTTTATGTCTTTATGGGTTTAGTTGTTATTCAAGCCCTATTGATCTGAACAGAATTAATACAAACATATTGTCTATTTTTGTTGAGCTATAGTACAAAATTACCCGTATAATTCATCGTACTGCTATACAATGTTTGAAAAATTAGGAGGAAACATTTCCAAATCATCTTTGGAAAATTTGCATTCATTGAATTGTTGAAAATATATATAAATAGTTAACATGGAGAGTTGGGTGCTAGCAGCTTCCCAGGGTTGCAGAGGGGAATGTGGTTACACATGCCACCTTTGGGGTTTTTACTTCATTCTGGGGACAGGGATGAATGATATGGCTGATCATAAAGTACCCCTTTTCAACCCTAGTGTATACCTATTTATGTGTGTATCCTGCACGTGCTTCAAGTATTTGATGGAGACCTTTATAGATGCATTCTATTTTGAAGTTGAAGTTTCACAAGGAAATCTCTGTGTTCACTGATAATATTATCCATCCCCTTGTTGGCTATATCTGAACCTGAACGTACTGCCAGTCATATGTAATCAGTGGCTCTCAATCCTTTCTAGTTTCAGAAAAGTTTGTTTCCACATGTTTTATGATGAAACCACTGTTAGTTTTTTGCCGTCATAGGAATCTGTCTTCAGTGTCCAGAGAATAAATCTTATGAAGAGTTATTGAAGGAGCTGGGACTGTTTAGTTTGAGGAAGAGGAGGCTGAGGGGAGACCTCATCACTCTCTACAACTACCTGAAAGGACATTGGAGAGAGGCTGGTGCTGGTCTCTTCTCTCAGGTAATTAGCGATAGAACAAGAGAGAATGGATTCAAGCTGCAACAGGATAAGTTTAGCCTGGACACTAGGGAAATATTTTTCACGGCAAGAGTAGTGCGACACTGGAACTGCACAGGGAGGTGGTTGAGTCACCATCCCTGCATGTGCTTAAGGGTCGTTTAGATGTGGTGTTGGGGGAAATGGTTTGGGGGTGAAGTTTGTAGAGTAGGGTTAATGGTCGGACTCAATGATCCCGAGGGTCTTTTCCAACTTAAATGATTCTGTGAAGACAAATAAACTGCAGATTTCTGTGTCACATAATCAGTGTTGAATTTTGCAAGGATGTGGCTGGTAATCCAGTTACGCTTAGTTTGCCTACCACGTCACTGCAATTCTGGAAACTTCTTTTAACTACTCTGGGGAGAATGTACTGTTAAATAGATGGTTGTGTTTATCCCAGAGGTGGCTGCATTTCAGTGAAATGTAGCATGATGCTGACATAGTCCTTAATGATCATATAGAAATACTTTGCTGCATAATCTAACTTGTCTAAGGTGATGTGAAGGGTGCATAAGGTTAAAGCATCTTATTGTCCCAAGCAGTATTTATTTATTGTATCTTAGCTTTACTGTTTTAAATTCTAAAATTTATTTAAAGGTCAGAATTAACATTGAAAAAATAAACAAACAAAAGAACCCTGAATTTTTCTATCCCTTGAAAAAATGTGTTATCCGTTCCTCCAAAATATGCATTACTGCATGCACTTCATGCTATGGCTATGAATTTAAGGTAGCTGCAGCTGTATTTTGCCAAGATAGTTGCTAAAGTATATGCTGTTAATATATGGAGTAAAATAAGCAAGTACTGCAGACATATCCGAGTCCTACAGTACAAGAGAAATGAATTTTGTCCATCCCTCTGGGAGGGGAGACACCTTCAGATGTAACATACCCGTTTTTATCATTCTTTATAATATCTCTTCTAGAGATCTTCAAGTTTAGTCTTACTTGTGTGTCAGTTGTTGGTAAACAATGTAGAAATGAATATTAGTATGGTAAATGTTCAGTTTATAAACCCAATAGAAATCCTGGGGGCGAGGATTCAATAGTTTATAACTGTGTTGTATAAAGCTTATGAAGGGATGTTTGTGTAGAAGAGCAGGTTTTCAAATGTCAGTATCGTTTATGATTTTCTAGTGGCATGGGCTCTTCATGTTTCAATCCATGGAGCTAAATATGTGACCTCTTCTGTCCAGCTTGCTGGTCTTGTAACACTTGTAAAATTGGTTTGATGTTGACATTTTATGCACCGGCACATCTACTCACTTTTGAGATTTTTTTCTTTTTCTTTCTGACAACATCAAAACTTAGGGTGAAGTTTTCTTGTTTTTGCCAAGGTCTAGTTTTTGAGGACTTTTTTTAGGTTGGGTGGAAATGTTGATCTAATTTTCAATGGCAGCATGTTTCCTCGAGTTAGTCCATTTTTTCATGTTTCCTGTTTTGTGGGGTTCCCCCCAGTCCCTCCTCCCCCCCAGTCTTATGTGAATAAGAAAGCTGTATGATTATTTTCTTTTTTAATCAGAAATTAATTATAGGTTGAACATATTCACAATGTATGAAATGAAGTTATTTGAAATTAGATGAAAGCATCTTGTAGCTGAAACTAGAATTGTGTACAAACTACATCTTAATGTTAGTTAAACCTTAATGATGGTGGTATCACTGGGGATATAGTTCTAGCATAGAATGCTTTAACCAACAGAGTGTTTCAGCTAAGAAATCTTCAACTGTAAAGCAGAACCAATCAGAGAAAAAGGCTCAAGGAGTGTTTGAGCCATTGTTTTCAGCTCAGCCTAAAGAGAGGAGACAGCTATCCTACATTTCAATTATGCTACATATGGAAAATAGATATTGTAATACAAAAAAGGATCAAAACATTAGGGGATAAAGATGTTATTTATTGTACCATGCCAGTATTTTATTTTTATGCCTCTAAATAGATGTAGACTGTTATGTTTTCCTTTTACTAATATCTCAGTTGTGATCCTCATTTGTGTTCACTGTTTTTAAGTTCTTCATAAATAAATCGATCTGTATGACATCTGTGTCAAGGAAAACAAAAAAGCAGTGCACACTTAAATTGCTTTCTACTTGCCATCTCCTTTGTGTTGCAAAAGCCACTCACTTTTAACTCTTTCTATTACTATTTGATAATAAGCCCTATAACGGAATTGACACATTTCCTTAAAGGAAATAGATCTTTTTTTTTTTTTTTTTTTTTTCTCTGTATCTGGTGGAGTAAAGTTTTCATTTTCCTTCAGTTTTATCAATTTGACCCTGAACCTGGAGACAGTCTGAATAGAGGTGAGAAGAGTGTTTAGGCCAACTTCTCAGAAAATGAAAATGACAGGTATGAAAGGGAAGGTCAGTGGCCTTTTCTGCAGATGAAATGAGTGATGTTATAGTACACGCTGAGCATACTTTCAACACTCTGCACTTAGGTGTATTTTATATCAGAGGAAAGCATGCAGCTAAGTGCTTGCTGCTACAGGGGACATGTATTCTTGCTTATAGATGGGACTACCATTATAAGTTCACAGAATGTTTTTCTGAGTTGAGATAACTTTGCAGCAGTAAAAAAAAAATACCTGGAGTTTTTATGTTAGTGACCTTGAAGCAGGAACAATTATCAGCCTTGAAAAAGAAAATTTACCAAACAAAAAAAAAAATTATGGTGGCCCTTATTTGAATCAAACATTAAAAATTAATTGTGTGACCTTTTTTTTCCTCACACATTGGACCCTGGATAAGAACAGAAGACCATGAAATAGGAAAGCATTAATTTTTGAGGTAACATCTTCTCTAAAAGCCTCCATCCTGTGAGTATCTTCTAAGACTCATCTCAGTGTACTTAGTGCAAGATGAAGCTTTGCATTTCAGCATGTGGGGTTTTTTGTAAAAAAAGGTAGAAAACATATTTCCCCCCTGATCTCAGAATCTTCCCATGTGCTATTTAGAAGTCAGTATGTTATATCCATGGAAGCATATCTTTAAGCTGTGGGTGTAAGAATTCTGGAAATTAGATCAGGGATGTTGATAATAGGCTTCGGATGATTTAAGAGAGAACGTCAGAATAGAATGTTGCAACAGGATAATGTCCTCCCACTGCTAGATGAATGTCTTAGCGTCCCCTTGGCATTCATAGAAAATAAACGTTGAGGTGAAGCCGAGACATTAATTTCCAAAATGGGAGTCATTTATCCTGCTAAAGCATTGTATTCCAGGGACTCTATTTCCATTATGCCAAACAGTTGATGGAAGATGCTGTCATTTGATGGATTTTGATACTGTAGCATGACAGTTGATCTTCATGTGACTTTTATGCAAAATATGTATATGCAGTCAGAATAAAAGAAATGGTGTTTCCTAATTGTCTTTGATGACAGATTTGCATTTTGCTTTTAGCCATTCAGAATGACTTTATCATAACACAATAAATTGAAAATTGTATATATTTGTCACACTGATTGAAGTGTAGTTAGAAGCATCAAAGTTTTGCCATTTAATGGCCAACAAAAATATTTAATATGACTGTAGCTTTTAATAGAGACGTCCTGTCACTTAACACAGTAGCAGCTTTCAGTAATTCACAGGAGCTTGAGCACTCAAGAGCTGAAAAATTACAGCAAAGTCATCAGCCTGTGTGAGTTCTGAATCTGATTTTAGAGCTAGACAGGCTATATTCAGCTATATAATATTAAATTATCTCTTAGTCAAGGTGTGGTCTAAGCACTCGTGTCACTGATGTCTGAAGGTAACAGAAAGTAACTCGGCATAATGTCTGTCCTGGGGAAGATCACAGGGTGAGCCCTTTTGAAACAATGCCTCTGGTCACTTGAAGGAGGAGTGCTGATTTGGAACAGTTTGGGTTTGTCACGAGGAAATCATGCCTCACCAACCTGATTAACTTATACAGAAAAATACCTTGGTTTGTGGACAAGGGGAGAGCAGTGTATGTCATTACCTCGACTTCAGCAAGGTGTTGAGCACTGTTTCTCACAACGCACTCGTATGCGGGTTAAGGTGCTGCCGTTCGGATGGATGGACAGTACGAGGGTATGGCCAGGCTCAGAGCGTGGGGGGCAGTTCATCCTGCTCTGGCTGGGATGCCGTTGGTGTCCGAGCTGGGACCTGTCCTCTTTAACATCCACAGCAGTCATCTGGTGGAGATTGATAAGCGTGCTCACGTGCAGTTTGCAGATGAAGCCAAACTGGAGGAACCAGTCATTAGGTTCTCAGGCAGGGCTCTATTCAGTGGGATCTAGACAGACTATAGGTTCATACCAGGGATACCTTTCAAAAAGACACATCTGATTCCTCATTTTACGAAAGAGGGATGTTGGATGTAGAAGGTGGTCTGCAGGACTTGCAGTTAGCTTATTTTTTCTTTAAAGAATACATTGTTAGATGGAAGACCAGGCATGCAGGTACTGCTCTGCTGTACTGCTTATTTATGAAAGCTGATAAGTCCTATGGGATTCCTTCTGAGAAATATACTCTGATTAAATATCAGATATGGGAACATTCTTTACTTTTTAAAAGGCTTAAAATAATACATAAAGTTGATAGCTTAAAAATTGCTATAGAAAGGCTACTTTTCAACATTCACTGTAGTATACTGAAGGCAAGACAACTCCAGAAAATAGCTTTTCACTGGAAGCATATGGCACTGCTTCCCTTACAATGTTCTCCTCATTAATGTAACTGCAAAAAGACAACTGCTGGAATTTAAATAGTGACTCTGATTGTTAAAAAGATAATTACAGCAGTGTTAACAACTGCAGTGTGGGTATCATTCTTTTATTGTTAGTTCCACATCTGAGAATTGGTTCATTCACTTTCAAGGCATTTACACACCAATTTCCATCTGTACTGTATTACTGCTGGAGGAGAAACATGGGCTCAGCTCACAATCTTATCAGAAACTGTGACCTCACAAACTTGAATTAATATCAAACTGTTTAGGTCAATGCTCTCAACTGTCTCATTGGTCACAGGCTCAGAGTAGTGTTGCGAAAGATGGTCTTGTCTGGATAAACCTGATAACTTGCTAAAGAGAAGTCAAATAAAGGATAAAGAGAATAGACAGAGAAGGAAAAAGGACAAAGGGAAGATAAACCAAACTGATGGTTTTAGGTTGAATTCAAATCGAGATGAATATGTAATCTATTCACACAAGCTGTTTTGATCAAGACAATAAAAATTCAAGGGTGCTACGAAGAATCCAAGGAGACTGGGGGAATGACAGCTCTGCTGATCAAGCTCCCCAAAGGATTCCCAGAAGAATTAATATGTAAACTGCTATCTGCCATCTTTGCAGAGTGTGGTCCAATGTTGTCCACATCTAAATCTTACATGTCAGTGCCAGATTCCCTGCTCTTCTGTTGGACATTGTTTTTGTGCTGTTGTCTCCATGCTACGTCTCTTGCTTCCAGTTGATAAAACAACTAATGTGAATTTTAATAATTTTGTATGTGTTTCTGTGGTAATTACTGTTATAAATATTCCATAGGAAAAAGTACCAGAGGGAAACCATTGACTGAATTGGTTGATACAAAAATAACAGGTGTTTGGGTTTTGGTTTTGTTGGGGTATTTTTGTTGTTGTTTTGGGGTTTTTTTGTTTGGTTGGGTTTTTTTTTGCTGGTTTTGTTTTTGTTTGGTTGGTTTGGGGGTTTTTGTTTGTTTTGGGGTTTTTTTAAGTTTAAAATTAAAATGTTGCTGAGGTACGGAGTGATGATAGCAGAGGACAGCCAACAGCAAATAGTAGTTTTATTTCAGAGATTTTGGTCATAAATTCCTATATATATGTGTATATATATATATAAAAAAGATTTAGCATAGCTGGGATAGCACCTGGGTAGTCAGCGAATATATTTGGTAACGTGACTAGCAAAGAGGATATAATTTTTGTTACTATTTAGTGCCCCCTCCCCAGCAGAAACTCTTCCTTTCTCTTCACCTTCTCAATCTCAGTGATCATCATTTTGTAAGATCCTTTGTTCTGTGCTCCAGTGCCACTGAGGAGCAGATAGCATTTTAATGACCTCCTGCATCAGCAGTTTCATCTCTTGAGAAATTAAAATTGATTTGTTTTGTCTTTGATATTGAAAAATCTAAGGCAGAAGAAAAAGTCCTAACTTGTATTAATAGTAGCACCTGCAGACAGGAAAGTTTGGAGAAGGGGACAAATGTTCACAGGTACATTGCAGAGTTAAATTAAAAGAAATTAACGTTTTAAGGGAAAGATTGCCTTAAGATAGTTTAAAATACGTCCCTAAAAAGAAAGGGCACTATTCATCGTCTCTGTAATGTTACAGGGTTCTGTCTGTGTAAAGAAAAAAAATCATTTGTCTTCCCATGGCTTTTTCTTCCCTTGTGTATTTCATAGGACCTAAATCCTGTTTATTCTTATCTTGGAAACCTGCCAGGTTAACCTATAAATACGAGAAACATTATGCTCCCCCTTAAAGGATAAATTAGTGTTTGACCTCAAACACCTTACTGTTTTCTGTGATAGACTGCAACTTTCTGTTTATTATTTTAACAGATCAATAGATACATTAATTCTAGGAGGAAGCTCAGACTCTGCCTGAAGTTAAATTTGCCAGTTTTTTTAATTAGTTTTATTCTCTTGTAAGGGTAAAATTTCTTTAGGAGATTCAAAGACAGGAAAGTAATTCACTGGAGAAAAAGCAAATGATGCAGAAAATGCCAATATCAATTTCCTAAACAAGTCGTAACTGGAATGCCAAGAATCTTGTTTCCGGCACTAACTCTAATAATATGAGTAATCAAGGCACTGATCGAAGGGCACATTTTACAAACTCATGATTTAACTTAAAAAGATGACCAAGATAAATGAAACCTTGTTGAGCTCTGTGAGATAGTGTCTTGAGGAAAAAAGAGAAGGACTTTACCCTGGAGGAAATAATGTTGTTTGTAGCATGATTTATATTTTAAAGGCATTATTAGCAAAGTGGATGGCTGAGAACTGAAAATTTGTTTAGGGACGTTTCCAGTTGCATTTCTATCCTGCGTAGTAGAGTTGAAGTTGGATGGAATCTCAAGACAGGCCTTTAAAATGAAGAAACTAGTTCACAGAAAATAAAAATTCCTTTGTGTCTTCCACCTCTACCACTTAATACATTTTTCTTTTTAGGAGCACAGTCCATCACACTTTGTGGATCTAGCTGGAAATTGGGTTGCTATAATAACTTGTGACTCAGTGGTAGAGGAATGAATGTAACAGCACTGAAGTTAATGTTGATTTCTTAAAGACAGATGGAGAGTCTGTATGAAGACAAATGCAAGGTTTCAGGCTAGCCTAAGCCAATTTTTTGTTTGCTTATCTTCACTCCTCTGTACCTTAAGAAACATGGGGAATTAAACTTTTGTTGCTGTGCAGGCTAATCTTGTGGAAAAGTATATCTGCAGTCCTTAACCCAGATTGAAAAGTGCCATCTTCTGAGGCTCATTGACAAGGCTAGAATTTAGGCAGGTACCTGAATATTTTGGTGATGTTCCTAAACGGGGCGAAATAGCTTTGAGGAAGATTAAGATACCATTAGAAATAAATTGCTGGTGTAATTAATGAAAAGGAGGAATTCCCCAATGACAAAAGCAGTGGAGGAAAAGTGTGGGTGGTTTTTTTTTTGTGGGTTTTTTTTTTATTTGTTTTTTTTTAAAAACCTGTGTGTGTGTATATTTTGGAGCTTTAGGGTATTATCAGGCATGAATAGTACTTGCAATAACACAACTCACTCGCTGTGCCTGCCATCCCCTCACCCTGAATTGCTGCACCATTCAGTTCTACTTATATTCTCATATACTTTAGCTGACATCCAGGTAATGAGAGACATTGCGAGTCAGAAGTTTGTTTTCTCCTTTTAGTTTCTTGATCACCATCCTCCACAAAATGCAGTTTTATTTCTTGGCTTGTATAAATATAATAGGAAAGTCTGGACCCTGTGTCAGTTGCACGTGTTGTACGTCTGTTCTTTTCTTGATAAGTGTAGGTATCGCTGAGTTTTTCTATCTACACAAATATATCCGTGTAAGTATCTTGCAGTATAGTTCAACTGTGCATGCTAGAAGGGAATATTTAACATGGTATATGTAATATTTAACATGGTTTTGCAACACATCCCATGTGATACAGTCATACAGTAGCAAAACCAATGTTCAATGATGTAGACTAGAAAATTCTTCTCCAGTCTTTTCTCTCATTCTTGTATATTTTTTTTTCTGCTGCAAAACAATGCTTTTCATATGCTTGCTATAAAATTCCCTTCAGTGAATTCTATCTCCTTTAATACTCATTCCATAAAGAGTTGTCCCCTCTTCAGAAGGACCTGTAACCAAAGACATCAATCACTGCTAGATGTATAAAGCTTATGTAATGTACAGGAATGAAACAGGTCCATTGTGTTTATATTTAGAGGTAAAGATATTTTACAAATTAGTTTGTATTTCTTGTGTCATTGCAAAATCTATTATGAGTGGGGAAAAAAGGGTCTAAGAAAATGAAAACTGAAAAGTGAGTTGTCTGTTACCAGCTTAAAAATATTTACCTTCATGATTGCAGGAGTTTGCATTAAAGGAAAATGAAACTGGTTTTACTTCTGTTTGCACTGTTTTGGACTGTGGCTTAAAGTGTAATTATATTACAGTTTTAAAAATATATTGTGTTAATATTTTATTTTTGAAGAGGAAGACATTTATAAGTAGTTTCATTATTTTACCATCCAGGCAGGATGTCTTTAGTTATCCAACTATAAGGATTTTTTTTAACCATCTAATTATTGCAATTTCAGTTTTATTACAAAACAGTGTTCTTGATAGTGATCACTTAGTATTATAAGGGCAACCATCCTAGTGGAAATAGTTTAGATGTGATTTAAAAAAGGAAAAAACATAAATAGGGCTTTGGAAAATAATCCTGCTTATATATGTGCAGCAACAAATAAAGTTCAGAACTGTAAGCATTCATCCCATGGGAATAAATCAGGACAAAGGGCAGCTAACTGAGACTGTAAGGTGTGCTAGTAGGGAAGAATTTTCATTGCTTTGTAGCTGGAATCTAGATATTGTTAACAGAAACTTCTGTTATTGACTCGCTGCTAATTAGCAGCTAGCAGACCAGACAATTAGATGGAATAGAATGGAACTGGAGAAACAAAATTTAAAAGTTTGTATCACTCATTATAAACAAGGTGTTGTGTTTCAGTTTCTAGAAATAACCAGCTAAATTGTCAGCCTGATGTGACTGTTCTATGCATTTAGTCTTAATCCTTTTGCATTTGCATATATAGAAGCATAGATATTTAAGTAAACATACACCCATTAAAAGAGGCTTTAAATGAAAAAAATGTTGATTTTCTGGGGAAGAATTTTGGGATTTTCCACCCCATGACTACAGGTTCCACTGAAAATTAGACTCTTTAATCAGGTAATTTAAAAACCTATGGATCCAGAGCAATAGATAGAGGTTTTTTTTTATTCTAAAAGTCAGGGAGATTTGATGGCAAATAATCTTGCATGGGAGGCTGTCCTGGAGGGTAAAGAGACCCAGGACAACTGGTTGGTCTTCATGGATGTTCCTCTCAACTTGTGAGAGTTGTCCATTGTGCAGGAAGTCAAGGGTAGATGTGATTTTTGCAGGTGTTACTATCAGCTAGTGGGCTTGAATTACTCCTGTAACAAACTGTCCCTTAGTAATTTGGAATCTTCTGGACTGAGCAAACTAGCCATGATTTTAACCCCACTGGTGTGGGATCAACAGGACTACTAGGTCAACTAGTACTAGTTCAAACCGTGACAGCATCTAGACCAGACAGATCAGGTCAGGCATGATACAGCACATGTGCAGAGACCCTCTCTGTTTCAAAACACACCTGCTGGAATATAAACTCATCCTTTCCAAGCAAAAACCTAATGAGGTTAGTGTTCAAGGCCTGCCATGAGTTCCACACAGCATAAGTGACCTCTGCGGATGTTTGTGGGATGCAGACTGCATGCAGATATAGAGCAGAATTAATTTAATTGGAGGCAGAGATAACGAGATTCCCCTCTGCTGCAAGGAACACGTAACTCACCTCCTGTACGTAAACTTAATGAAATGCAGCGCACAACTGACCGGAGTATGCAGCCTTTAAAAGGTAATGAACTGGGTGTAAATCAGAACCTGGTAAAATCTCTAACAGCTCTGCAATTACACAAAATCCACTATGAAAGTGAGTGCAATTAACAATGACATCCCTATCCCATATGGCACCAGAAAAACAAATGGGCAGAAAATGCAAATAAACGTAAACTCTTCCTGAGCTGTGCAACGAAGAACATTAAAATGTTTGTGGGAGTAGCCAAAAAATACTAAGAAATAGTAATAATTTCCCTCTGTGAAAATGAGTCTTTACTTGCACGTTAATGGGAAAATTCAAAGAAACCCAAGAATCAAAAGTTACTCCAACAAAACCCAGGAACAGCTGAAAGTCTCATGCTCAATTTAGGTAGTAATACCTTTAATATCTGTTTTCTTGTGCAATTGTTTCTTCTGCATGTCCAGTTAAATTTTTTTGCATATACTTGCTTCCAAACATTGCTCATTTAGATTTCTGACAGATAAATTACAACCTTTGAGAAGTTTCTCTATGTGATGTAAGCAATTGTAATCTATATATGTGTATATATATATAAAAAATTTTGGAGGAATGCAACAAATAAATAGTTTAACACATACTGATGCATGTGCACATGCACTCAGAAGATACTAGCTGTCTTTTTCCCCCTCTTTTGTGAGCAGTGGTAGTGTTTAGCTGTGATTATCAAGGCCTTGTGACATAAAGTCCATGCCTGTGTCCCATGGACTTCATATTTTCTAATAGGAGTAATTTTTGGTTTTTTGGAGGAACATCTTGCTCCAGATATTTTCAGTAATTATATAGGCTTGGCAAAGGTGTAGACTATGATGTATCTGAGGCTGAATAATGTGACATTTGCAATCAAGCTCAAAACCTCTAGAGAAATACGTCAGTGGAACTCGCTACCAAGGAACTAAATTTGTGGCTATCGAGTACTTTGAATATTCAGTATGTAGTCAGAAGCTAAATGGTTCCTCAGCCTTATGGAAGGGCAATCAAGTTCAAGTCTACAATACAATTTTATTAATATTCTTGGTGGTTATACCTCTTTTCTTAACGTCTGCCAGTGGGTTCCTGAAGCCTTAGTGGAGATCCCAGCTGGCAGTGTAGTCTGGAGGGAGCTACTGCTCATTTGAAAATTTCTGCCGCGGTATGAAAAATGGGAAATTTTGGCATGATCAGGAAGATTAAATGGGAGGCAAGCACAGAACCTCCAGGAGTGTTTAAAAAAAAAAAAAAAAGGGGGGGGGGGATTTCACCATAATCTTTATTCTTTCTTATCAGCTTTGAAAACAAAAACTCATGGGTTAAAAATAAGACCCACCTTGTGATGCACCTTACTTAAATATAACCTCTTTGACGTAGTCCCTCTTCCCCTCCCACCCAAACTAAAAATATACAGCCATCAAGTAATTGTGAGGGTAAGTAATTTGCAAGTATGTTAAAATTGAGAGTAGAGAGAAACTAGTGATTGTCCAACACAAAGATCATGGGGAAGCTGATGTAATTTACATGCCTGCCTGCCCACTTGTTGAGGGCAGAGGTTGTTGGAATAGATACTGAACAAAAAACAGTAATACTGTGATTATTCTTCTCACTGGCAATGTGCAAAGCTCCAGGAATCAATCCTTCCTGAGAGTCCTGCTATGAGTGCACTGACATCTACAGAAGATAATTGAGAAGAATAAGGGGAACCAACTTTTTCATGAAAAGAACTGATGGGAAAATCATGTTTGACCCTGCAGGAAATGTTGTCATTTCATTTTGTCTCGCAGAACAACAGAGCTAAAGTGGTGGTAATATATTTTAATGTATTTGCTTCAGGTTATTCCAAAATGAAATGGTCTGTGTAGCTTAATTCAGTCAGTGTTCATCTCTAGATCAAATTAGCGCTTGCATCATTGTGCCTCCTGCCTTTCTATTCAGTGGAAAAGGCTCTTTGGAAGCGTTAGTGGTGCAGCAACAGACAGGCTGCTGTCTCTCTTTGGAGATGTAGGGAGGTCCTGGAGCCACATCAAACAACATTGTGAAGTTTTCCTTAGTTTTTACTGTATCTAGATCAATTTGTTAGGCTCGGCTGAAATGGAAGTTAGTATACAATGACTTAGTTCTGCACTGACTTGCACTTCACGTTTGCATTTGGGCAACTGTCTCCCCAGTCAGAATTCTGTATTAAATAGCAGTCATGTTGTACATCTACTTTGTACAGATGTGATTATGGTAAAAATGAAGTGTCCTGACATACCTACCATTGCCTGATTTTTCTCACCTCTGTGTATTTGGTGATGGTGACATCCGCTCCCAAAGAGTGGTTGTCAGTGGGTCAGTATCCAAGTGGAGACCAGTGACAAGTGGAGTCCCTCAAGGATCAGTGCTGGGACCAGTCTTGTTTAACATCTTTGTCAGCAACATGGACAGTGGCATTGAGTGCACTCTCAGCAAGTTTGCTGATGACACCAAGCTGTGTGGGGAGGCTGACACACTGGGGGGAAGGGATGCCATCCAGAGGGACCTTGACAGGCTGGAGAGGTGGGCCCATGCCAACCTCATGGAGTTCAACAAGGCCAAATGCAAGGTCCTCCATCTGGGTCAGAGCAATCCCAAGCACCAATATAGTCTGGGCAGTGACTGGCTTGAGAGCAGCCCTGAAGAAAGGGACTTGGGAGTGCTGGTGGGTGAGAAGCTCAACATGAGCCATCAGTGTGCTCTTGTATCCCAGAGGGACAATCGTGTCCTGGGCTGCATGAAGAGAAGCGTGGCCAGCAGGTCGAGGGAGGTGATTGTCCCCCTCTACTCCACTCTGGTGAGACCTCCCCTGGAGCACTGCGTCCAGTTCTGGAGCGCCTATCACAGGAAGAATATGGATGTGGTGGAATGTGCCCAGAGAAGGGCCACAAGGATGATCAGAGATCTGGAGCACCTCTCCTATGAGGACAGACTGAGAGAGTTGGGGCTGTTCAGTCTGGAGAAGAGAAGGCTCTGGAGAGCCCTTATTGTGGCCTTCCAGTATCTGAAGGGGGCTACAAGAAAGCTGGGGAGGGACTTTTCAGGCTGTTGGGCAGTGATAGGACTGGAGGGAATGGATTAAAACTAGAGCTAGGTCAATTCAGATTAGACATTAGGAAGAATTTCTTCCCCATGAGGGAGGTGAGACACTGGAACAGGTTGCCCAGAGAGGTGGTGGAAGCCCCATCCTTGGAAGTTTTTAAGCCCAGGCTGGATGGGGCTCTGAGCAACCTGCTCTAGTGGGATGTGTCCCTGCCCATGGCAGGGGGGTTGGAACTGGATGATCTTTAAGGTCCCTTCCAACCCTGACAATTCTATGATGTCAGCTAGGATAGTATTTTAAGTGTATGTAAAGGTATGAACTGCCCCTCCTATTGCATCTTCCCTTTTGTCTTAATGTTATCAATAAAAAAAGCAAAGTTGTGAACTAAGCATTTTGTAACAAATCTATTGCCTTTGATTCCGCAGACTTAGCTGTTTATGATCATAGGAACTCTCATGTCCTGCTTTTCTGTCTGCTGCTGGGTAGATCATAAGCTGTATCTTCAGTGTTAGTTGTTTCCTTAGTTTCAAGACATTTGACAATTCTCATTTAAACCTGTGGAGCAGCTCACCTTTACAATGCTTGCAGCATTACTTGTACACATGCAGCAAAAAAGTGATCGAAGCGTTTTTTGAATGGCAAGGATGTAGGCAGAGCCATGTAGGATTGTCCTGGTTAGAACACACTGGATAGCTTTTCAATAATTAGACATGAAAAAAGTACTAACATTTTTTCCAAGGAGATTGTGGGTGTGTGTCCAGTAAGTGCAATGTTATGAAATCTTGCAGATTATAAGAGGGCTGTTGTGTCACATTTCTGAAGAGTGATTTATAATGAATGTTAAAACATATTGTATATACATGGATGTTGTAAAGATCATGCAGCTACAAAAGATCTCATTCCAAGTTATGCTAGTCTAGAAATCTACCCGCTCCCAGTGTGAAGGAATGTTTGTTTCCAACTTTGTTATACTTTGAAAAGCACGTTGTTTTGCTGCACTTAGAGCTTCTTTGGCTTACAAAACAAACATTTTAAAGACAACATTTGTCAGAGAGCTGCCACTAGAACTGTGCATTAATAAGCATCTAAATTACATATCTTGCCATGTAGAACAAATTGGATTTCTTTTCATTAATATCAAGGAAGGAGAAAACAAGCTGAATCCCAAGTGAATTAAATGAACATAATTATTTGCCATTTCTTTTGCTACTATAAACCAGTCTTTATTCAATTAAACAACTCATAATCATGTACCCACTATTTCAGTGGAGTTCAAAACAGCTGGTGTCAAAATGAAGCCGTTTTCGTGTCTCTTGTATACAGCAGTTTCAGCTCCCTATTACCCTCATTGTGGCAAGTGTTGTAATACTCTTTTTTTTTTCTTTAAGCCTAAACAAACCAATGAACTGCCAGTGCTTCTGCAAAGTTTTCCATCAAAACACTTCTTTGAAATTCTGTGGTCCAGCCTTTAAAACATGTTTCTTTCTGTGTTTCATAGAACTGGGTTCCAGTCCTAGACTAGGCTGCTAGGAAATAATCTTAAATATTCGTACCTGTAAGGAATGTGGAGAAAAAATGCAAAATAAATCACAATCAAGTTATCATATTTTATGTTGTTGTTTGAGGATCTTGACAGGGACTAAAAATCTTATAACCCCCCCCAAATGCTTTATTACTAACTGTGCTACTCTTTCATTCAGAGCCTTATATTACTGCTGTTGGGTCTTTACTGGCCTAATCAGTGTTGAAATGGTGAGATATTTTATAAAATACAGAACAGAAATACTAATATTTAATCCTCAGAGGTATTTTTTCTCTGCCTTCCAACGATATGTTTCTAAATGGGGCAAGTTCCATTTTATGGGACACCAGAGAAAAACCTCTTCCTTCCGTTTCTTCAATCAATATGAATAGACTAGTTAATATTTTTGGAGAATGTTTTCCCGTAACTTCTCATTTTTTCTTCATACCTTAATGTTTCTAGCTGGTAGTTAATTGTTTATTCCTTTCACCATCACTCTAGAGATCCTTGATGGATTAGAGTTTCAGTGCAAAACATTAACATAATAAGTCTCATAATGATACAGAAGGAAGTGTCCCAGAGTGATGGAAGTAGTTTTCCCTTAATGTTGTTATATGCCGAGACAATTTGTGTTATAGCTTTTTAAAAACATACTCTGCTGCTCGCACTGCAGAATCGTGGTTAATTTAAAAAGAGCAGCTACAGCGTTAGATGAATCTTCTAGGAGAGCGAGTGCTTTAGCCAGAAGATGCAAAAGAGATGAGAAATCTCTTCATAACTTAGAGCCCTTCTGAACAGCTGAGATTGCAATGCCAAAGCAATGCAGCTCCACCTCGGAAAATTTAGTGAGATAAAGGAAATGTTGCCACTCTCTACAGGGACAAGTGGAAGATTTCTCATTCTCATTCCTCAGAAAGGAGAGGGGAAAAGTGACTCGCTCCTAAATCAAATGAAATCCCTGGAAGTTACAGCATTTGGAGGAAATACAATTCCTGTTTCTTGATCAGGCTATGCAGACAATTGCCGTAAAATATTCTTGCCACTGAGATGATATTCTTTGCTCTTCCAATTGCGGTTTCTGCCTCCACAGCTGAATTGATGGAATAGTTTGGTTCGATATTCTTAGGTTCCCACACAGATCAGTGATCATATTCTTTCTTTTTGGAACTGTTTTCACTAAAGAGTAGCTGCATGCCAAAGAGCATCATCTAATGCATACTTGCATGATAATGACCAGGCAAGAATGATTGGAATGACGTGGAGTATATCTAGACATAAAATATTCTTTAATATCCAAGCTTTAACAAGTTTAGGTTCCATTGTAAGTTAGAAACTAATCTAGACTTTGTGAACTGAAAACTTAATCTGCTTTGTTGTTATCACTTCTCTTAAATTGTTAAAATTATACTTTTGGGACTTGTTTTTCTACTCCTCTGACTTCCGGTTAGGTTCAGAAACCAAACAACATAGTAGGCTATATGCCATTATCAGTTTTTAACATCTACTATAAATCACCTCTTTCTGAGATTTAATATCAAATAATATAATGGAGATTCTTTTCCTGTGTGAAAGAATGATTAATTATCTTTGCTTGACTTGAGCCGTTTTTTCACGTGGTTAGAAATAGAATACAGAAGCCATCACTGTAGACCAGTTGTCTGCTTTTGAGTTCTGCAGATTCCATAAGGGAAAGGTGAATTATTTTTTGAGATGAAAGATAAAATAACCTGAAATGGTGTATGCAGCCTTATAGCATTTGATGTTTGTTGCAGGCAAGTGCTGCTGGGGTACGCTTGTTTAATTTACAAGTAAAGCACTTCAGGATTTCTTGTTATTGTTGTTCTGTCAATGCTACAAGCTCAGCTTGAGGTGTAAATCAAGCTGTGTTCATTCTGGTTCATGCACCATTGCCAGTAAAACGTTTTTGGAACTGAAATTTAGCTGGCGTGTCCTGGTTATATGGCAATAAATAGTAAAGATGCATTTTTTTGCTGTTTATACGAGCGCAGCCTGAAAACATTGAGACGGACACCTCCAAGAGTCCTCCCAAGGTCTGTGGAAGCTGTGGAGGCTGTCTCCTCGCTCCCTGCTGCCAGCATTTGCTCCCCTGGATTGTTTGAAAGGCTCAGAATTGCCCAGTAACCACCCTGGCTGGCTGTTGCACCAGCTGAGGAAAGTTGTTTTGTTGCTACAGCGTCCGAGTGTGAGTGTAGACTTGTTTTTGTGGTGGTTTTTGTTCTGTGATTTCTCACAAGCTGCTGAGAATGTGTAGCTGGAAATTGTGATGTTGTTTTAGGAATATCCTTGTTATGAAGAGTTTATGATGGGAATATCTGGGCATCTCTTTAAGGCTGGTGGCTTAAAATCACTTTTAGTGAACACTGAAAGAGGCCATAAATTTTCATGGAATTTATTCTGTCACAACAGTGTGGTCTTTAAAAAACCCCACATTTTTTATAAAAGCATTTTATCAATAGCTTATCAAGTATATTCTTCATTAACCAGAATAAACTGGTTAATCTCATTCCAATGCCTTTGTGAAGTTCTAATGAATGCAATGTGTAGGGTGCTTAGCATTAAACAGCCTTTTGGTTTTTGCCTGTTAAAATGCACATAATTAGATGGGTTTTTTGATAGTTTATAAATTGAAAACTGTATTTTGAAATCATTTTTTGTACTTGCATAAACCCAAGTTTCTTGTAAACATATGTCTGTGTTTTGTGAAGGGGGTTTAGACTAGATAACCTCTAAAGGTCCCTTCCAACCCAAACCAGTCTCTGATTCTATGATAATACAGTACTGCAATATTTTTCTATGCCTGGTGATAATTTTGCTCAATTTAACTTTCATCCAGTGGCACGCTAGAATGTTCTTTGTTGTATGAAATTAAAATGACACTCAACCATCATCTCAGACTACCTTTACGTTGTGTCATGCTATAAATCAACATCATCTATGTTTTCTTTCAGGAAAACTGTACCTAGTTACCTAGTTAATTATATGTACTACATAGACATTGGATGGAAATACTCAGATTAAAACAGAATAAAGTTAACAGGGAGTAAGGGGGAGGGATACTGTGGAATTTTTTTCTCCCCTGAAATACAGCTTAAAAAGAGTAATTGAAGCCTTGAATAATACTGTTCAAGTTTCCACAGCTTTTATTCATACCCTCATCCTCAAAGGGCACAGAAAGGAAAAAGACAGTCTCTCTTATGGGACAGATCTCTTATGTTCTCTCCAAATAAATGAGTTTCAAATGAATTCTCTTAGCACTCCAGATAAAAAGTATGGGTGCAGTGGGACATGATCTTTTGCAGAATAGTTGGATGTCAGTGGTATTTTGTCAGTTGGAATGCTTACTTTTAATTAATAGAGGTGTCTATAGTATTCTGGGATATCTGAGTGGATGTTTCTTTCTTTAATAGTACCCTGGTACCAGCAGCAAATTATCCTGATTTGAGCCTGTTGCACTCATGGAGTTGATCCTACAAGCATACTAATGGTTGCAGTCACTTGACTTTGCTGAACTCTACTCATTTGTAGTCCACGAAGTCAAAGAGATCACTGAAGTGATTGGAACTTTGCTGGGATGTTTGATTAGCTGTCCTAAGCCATACAAGCTTCTGTTAATATGCCAGACAGGCTGCTGAATGCCCTCTCCATCCAAACTGTATCCAAACCCAGTTCACTTGTGGTTACAGAATCAAACTCCTAAATAATAGCCTGTCAGAAGAGGTTAATTTTCAATTCTGATACTCATGACTAAACTGTATAGCATCAATTTAAATGTCCAAATGTATAAACCAGTTTGCCCTGGAAATTAAAATTAGCATGTCAACTGACAAAATACATACTGACATCTAATTATAGTGCATAATAGGGTCTCGTTCCACTGTACTAACACCTCTCTTATTTTTATTTTTTCAAATCTCATTACTCTGAACACACAAGCAAATGAGACTCCAAAAGAAAATAAAGCTAAGATTATAATTCTTCTACAAAATTCTGTAATGGTTGATTAGCAGTTTTAACTGAAAGCAGTTTTCTCATCAGTTAAGTAAGAGAGTTACCCAGATTCTGTCTTATCTTCATTTAAGCATTGAATCCTTTAATTGAGGTATTGTGTACTGTGCCTGTTTAGCTGCCACTTTCTGCTAATGTGCTTTCAGTAGTAAGAGCCTTAGGGTGTCATCTTTTGGTTCTATTCTTTTTGTATTTCTGATTGATGACATTTGTTGGAGTATCGATTTCATTTAGCAAGACATCTGCTGTGCTGCTGCACTGCTGGCATTGTGGGAGTTTTATTTTCACTTATTCTTGGAGCATCTGAGCCTTGGTGACAGAGGTTACATTTGCAGAAAATCCTGAGCTCCTCCCTGGTGTCTACATGTGGTAAAAGCAGAGAAATAGTATGAAGTGCTTTTGATGAGGGATGCTGTGAACTAGATGGTGTTGTAAGGGACTGTACCACTGTAGTTGTCTGCTTTTTGCAATGCTTCTCTGTAAGAAACATTTTGTTAGACATAGGCAGACTACCTGATTCATCCTAATTCTAAGGTGGCTTTATTCTTCTTGGTGAAGATGGAGAAGGATCACATCAGAGCATTGAAACAGGAACATTAACCCTTCTTCTGAAGTCTTCAAAGACTTGGTGGCTTCCAAGGAACTAGAGTTTAGTGGCTGGTGGGATATGTCACTTTTTGATGTGCATGGCCTTCAAGACTGATGGAGCATTAATAGAAAGATGTAAGATGTGCACCACCATAGAGTTTGGGAAGAAAATCTCAGGGAGGCCGTCTGGGCAGGAAGTTATCTGATAATTACACTTCAGGAATTAAAAAAAAAACCAAACAAAGAAAAAGCCCAAACAAAACCAAAACAAAAGTCCAATTCAGATATGAAAGATTAAATTGATGATTTGGAAGTGGCCCCAAACCTGATAACTAGAGTTGGATAGGACAGACCAACTGTGACAGATTGTATTGGACTTGTACTTCAAAATGGTCACAAGTTTCAGGGGTGACTTGCTCTGTGTTCAAAGACAAATACTGTTCTAGGGTGACTAGGGCAAAATAAGTTAGAAAATAAAGAAAAAAAACCTCAACCAGTATTTCAAAAACTGTTCACTTACTGTAGAAGGAACTTCTTATTCTTCTACATATCATCCATTAAATAAGCATATGTTTATATAGGGCAATATTTTTATGTCTGTCTCCTGAAGTTTATGTACTTGCATAAATTGCCTGTATTAGAAACGTTTCAATTCTGTTGGGTATTTCTAGACTTTATTGTACATCAGTCTGCAGCTAATACCTTGTTATCTAAGTCAAGGTTTTTTAATGTTTGTGGTAATTTCTAAGGAAATACACCCAGTTACTTATTTGTGATTAGATTATTTGTAGTTCAAGTGTATCCGCTGTAGACACTGTTTGGCAATGACTGTTTATGGTTTTCATTTTTATTGGGATATAATCCAACTAACCCCAGAGCAACACCAGAGATGCAAAATCCACATATTCTTCATCATGATACTGCAACTATCAACACAGCTTCCTTACGCTGGGTCTGCAAAATTACACTCATTGAACCACAAGTTGCATTTTGACTTCAGAGACATTGTTATTTCTATTTTTGTTCAGTACCTCCGAAGAAAAATGTTTTTAACAGCTCATCCTTTTTTCTAATTTTGCTGTTTGACAGTGTTGTGTCTTAAATACAGATTAGATGACAATATTTACAGTGTCTGATGAAGGCTGTAAATCTGAGATTTAGCATCTTATATTAAGACTTCTGTTTATCTGTAAAACTGGAAAGAAAATGGTAAAAGAAAAATAAGAAAAAAACCAACCTTTCCTCAGCAGGGAGATGCTCCACTCCTTTCATCATCTTTATGACTCTGTGCTGGACTCTCTCAAGCAGTTCCCTGTCCTTCTTGAACTGAGGGGCCCAGAACTGGACACAAGACTCCAGATGAGGTCTCACTAGGGCAGAGTAGAGGGGCAGGAGAACCTCTCTCGACCCACAAACTACAGCCCCTCTAATAAGCCCCAGGGTGCTACTGGCCTTCCTGGCCAGTAGGGCACATTGCTGGCTCATGGCCATCCTGCTGGCCACCAGGACCCCCAGGTCCCTTTCCCCTGTGCTACTCTCTAACAAGTCAATCCCCAGCCTATATTCCCACATGGGGTTATTCTTTCCCAGGTACAAGACTCTACCCTTGCCATCTTTCATTCGATTTCTCCCCGCCCAACTCTCCAGCCTGTCCAGGTCTCGCTGAATGCCAGCACAGCCTGCTGAGGTGTCAGCCACTCCTTCCAGTTTTGTATCATCAGCAAACTTGCTGACAGTGCACTCTGTGCCCTCATCCAGGTCACTGATGAATATATTGAATAGTACTGGCTCTAGCACAGACCCTCAAGGGGCTCCACTAGATACAGACCTCCAACTAGACTCTGCCCCATTGACCACAGCTCTCTGACTTCTTTCCTTCAACCAGTTCCCAATCCACCTCACTACCTGATCATCCAGACCACACTTTCTCAGTTTAGCTGCGAGGATGGTGTGGCAGATGGTGTCAAATGCTTTACTGAAATCAAGATAAACCACATCCACTGCACTGCCATCATTTATCCACCTGGTTATTTCTTCACAGAAGGCTATCAGGTTGGTCAAACATGACTTCCCCTTGGTAAAACCATGTTGACTGCTCCTGATGACCCCATGTCCCGGTTTGAGTGAGAACAGAACTAATTCTGTTCTGTAGTTTTACTTTTAAACTCAGTTTTTCTAACTCACTGCACTTTCTGAAATTAGCAGCCTGTTCTCACAGACAGTGTCCGCTGCTAGCAGTGATAACAGCCCATGGTTAGAGTTATAGGTCTAAGGGGCCACCCTGACCTTAAACTGTGACACACCCTTGTCCTTGATATGCCTAGAGACAGTGCCAAGGATAAGCTGTTCCATCACCTTTCCGGGGATGGAGGTGAGGCTGACTGGTCTGTAGTTACCCGGGTCCTCCTTCTTGGCCTTTTTGAAGACTGGAGTGACATTTGCTTTCTTCTGGCCCTCAGGAACCTCTCCTGTTCTCCAGGACTTACTAAAGATGATGGAGAGTGGTCTGGCAATGACTTCTGCCAGCTCCCTTGGCACTTGCGGCTGCATCCCACTGGGGCCCACGGACTTATGGACATCCCGATTGCTCAGTTCACCCCTAACCCACTCCTCATCGACCAAGGAAGTCTCCTCCTCTATCCTGACTTCCTCTGGCACTCCCGAGGATGGTCTCCAGCAGTATAGACAGAGGCAAAGAAATTAATCAAAAAAGAATTCTCTCATCTTCCTTAGAAAAATGAATGCATAGAGAGGATCATTAACTGAAAATTAAAATGCATAGCCATATATTCTTATATATGCATACATTCTCTTATTTTCTTGGTAGACTTGGATTTTTCTGTGTTTTATATGATGCTTGCAATTTTCCTTCTAATCTGTTGCATTTACAAATGAAAATGCAGCACAGATGTGTTCTGGAAGTATATAAAAGAGGATTTAGAAATTGCCAAAATAAATAAAAGGAAGTCAAAAGCCAGGAGGAGAATGGTTACCTTTTCTATTTGTGGATGCCTAGAAAGCAGGCTCAGTACCTGTAACAGTGTTTGCTATTGGAAAGCTCTGCTGTACTTATCCTTAATCTTCATTGTTTGACCATTTCCTGTTTACAACTGTTTCCTCACAGATATGACTGTTTTACTCTGATTTTTATTATATTTTGTTTTCTGTTGTCTGTGACTTAGGTAGTTTCTGTTCTGGACGCATTTTGCCAGTTGTTTAGCAAATCTAGATGTTAATGAAGACAGTAAACTTATTTTTTTAATTATTATTATCTTGACCTCCCTTTCCTCTAGAAATGCTTTAGAGCATTGTGGATTGAGAATAGAGGAAGGTGTGCATCCTGTATTTATAATTTTTACACAGGGGAACAACAACAAAATCAGTAGAAATGAGAGGACTTTTTTCTAGTACATGTTAGAGCAGGAGCATTCTGTACTTTAAGAAAGGAAAAAGTAGCTTGTTGCTCACTTATCCATCAGATCTACATTGATGTAGTTGATAGAGAATCAAATCAATAAAGTTTATTGAAGTCTTCAGAGTTTTCCAGTATGGGGTGAGTTCAGTCTAATCAATCTGTATCTAATTATTGAGTAGGTCTAGATTAGATTGTTTTATTGGAAAATGCAGATTCGTTCTCTACAATTTTAATGTCAATTTTCTACTTGCAGTGGAGAAGTTTCTTTGATCTGGAGTCCTCCTTCCTGGTCCCAAGAGGACAAGTTAACTCTTAACGTGAAGGATAGGATGAGTGTGGGCAGGCAGGAGGATTAGGGTCAGGAGACTTGCTTGCTGTGGAGCTCAGATGAGGTCTCCAATATCCAAAACAAGAGTCCTACTCAACAGGGTAAGATTCTTATGACTTTTTTCCCTTGCTATATTTTGTAGAAATAATGAAATATTAATTGGAACAGGAAAGTGAATCTTCCCTTCCTTTATCCAAATAAATGCCCTCACCAGTGGACTGTAGAGAGTTTCTCTCTCTCCTCAGAATTAGCCATTAATAAAAACATCTTCAGAAGAAGAGTTTATGGGAAAAAGAAAATGCTTACTGAGCCCAGTGAGGATTGATTCCACGTGGAGTGCAAAATTTCTCTTCTGAATCAAACAGGTGAAACTTGAGACTGAATTATTAAAACCCTCAATTAATAGGATGGTTCTTTTCTTCTTTCCCCATCACTGTGTTGTCTTCCCATCACCCCCTCAAGCATCTTTTTGGTCTCCATTTTAGAGGACAAGGAAGTTTGCCATGACAAAGACTCCTTCCTCCTACAGCACTGTCATGGGTTAATTCTTGGTTTACTAGGCAGCACAGAATAATACAACAGATAGTTCTAGGCATAAACAGGTTTTTATATGGAAAGTTAAACAGTAGCAAGTAGTTCATAGCATCAGTCTACTGAAAACAATTTAATTGCAGATAATTTACATCACAGACACCTCAAGATTTTGTTAGGCTTCCAGGCAGATTTGAGTGTTACTTTCTGTATGACATCATTGTTCAGGTCTCATAATAGTGTGACAAACACAACATAGTTCCTAGGATCTTCATGCAGATTTTCCATCTGACTGGGAGAAGGAAATGAAAGAAAGGAAGGTAATGGTTAAAAAAGTAGCTGTTACCTAATAAAGTGATTTCATCTCTGTATGAAAGTTAACAATGTTTCAGAGAATTTCCCTTTGGGGCAACCTTTATGCCTTGTTCCTTTTTGAATTGTTAGGAGGTTTTGTTTGTTTGTTTGTTTCTGGTGGTTTTTTTTTTCCTGGTCACTTTGGAAAAAGAGCAAAATTTCATTTTGAGTCTAACTCCTAGAGGGTGCTACTTTATTGGTAAAAGTGGTAATAAAGACCTGAAACTGTTACACATTTAAACTGAGGTCTCATCAGTCCACCAAATATTTTGATTTTTCAGGAGTGTGGTTTACGTCAAACTCGAACGCACAGCCTCTAGAAATAACCATTTTCTCTATCCTCAAGGCATCCTTTAAAAAGATCATCCACAACCAATTTACTGTAAGACTGTGTTCTCCATCTGTTCCTGGTGAATATAGCCACCTTACTTTCTCTACTATGATATCAAAGCTACGATATTAAACTGGAAGTCTTCTAGAACAATATCACCAGGTTTTATTCTTGCAGTAGTCTTTGAATTATTTGAGTAAAAAGATGCGATGTTTTTGCCTAGCCAACTTTTTAACTAGATTTGATCACAAACATCACAGGAGATTAATAATTCTAATAGTAAAGAAAATTATTGTAATATTCTGTAAAGCCCTTGTGCTGCGTAATAGTTTCTTTTATTAAGCCATCTGTTCTTTCTTTGGTATGAGCATGTTTTGGATAGGGACACTTTACTAGTCATTGCAGCATCCCTTGCTGTGGTTAGTCTATTACACTAATTAAAGATCAGTTTTATAGAAAATAAAAATATCTACCATGAGCTCAACTCTCCCTTCGGCTTGAAGGACCAAATGGCAGGGAGTCTTTTCATGGATTTCAGTGCAGATTTTCCTTCCCACTTGTTCTGTTTAACGTGAGGGTGATTTAAGGGAACAGCGCATGCGGCATAGTCGGCAATCTGTTCCCTGATTATTTAATCCACGCCGGGGCACACGCGTTTTCTGTGCAGCAATACCTCGTATCACAATCTGTGCTTCTCGGGGGAGGAGCCGGAGAGCTGCAAGCAGTTGAGAGTGTTGCCTTCCTACCTAGGGAATTCTCTTCAGTACACTGCAGTTTCTGGCAGAGCCAAACCTTGAGACCTCACGTAGCAAAAGTACCCCAGCAGGTCATAACGCCTATCTAAAGATTTGGTGAGTTGTAATACAGTTTCGGAGATGTTTGCTTTTTGAACTGTTGGTGCTCTAACTGCATCTAACCATGCATTTAGGGAGTTTGAGCTGCCACGTAGGATCAAGGTGCTTAAGAAAGGAGGAGAGACCCTTTCTTAGTGGAGGTGGGGAAGAATCCTTCAGCACCACCTTCTTACATCTAACAAACCAGCTTCTCAGCATGCTCTCCCTTTCCGCTTCAGGAGCTTCCATGTGTCCTCTGGGATACTGCAGCAGGACAGTGCTGACAGTGGAGAATTCCCTTCAAGTGCTTTTGTGGCTCTGATCAGTGTTACCCTCTAAACAAGTCCATGCTGCATACCACTGTGACCTCTCCAACAGTGGTGGCGTGTTCATTCTGGCATGTTCTCCTCACATCATATGGTGTCCTTAAACAGAATAGGAGAAGGATTCCAGTAGGCTGGAATGACCTGGTTAGAGTGGTTCAGAAAACGTTCACTGAAGCAGATGCCTGCCAGCAAGTGTTATAATGATAATGACTTCCCTGAATTGTAGAAACTCTTTGATTCTGATGGTATTTATTGAAATATAGGAAGAAACTTCTTCAGGTTGATAGTTGAAAGGTTGAGCATCTCAAAAAATTGTGAAAGACAGCAATGCTATGAAATCATAGGGCTTATAAAACCACTTCAAGATTTAGCCATTTTTTGCATACAAAGAGATTACATGACATAAATTCCTTCTGTCTCTTCACCCTTACATTGATCAAAGTACCTCTGCAGAGCTGGAACTCCTAGTTCACCATAACATGTATCTGCTAGAAGAAACATGTATAATAAAATGCTTTTCTGAATCAGAAGCTCACGGAAATCATTATAAATATTGCCTTACTGAAGGATAAATTATTTCCTATTATCTCTTCTTCATCCCCTTTGAGCCTTTCTGTAGCTCAAAATCTTGCCATCTGCCTTGGTTATTCTTTCAGTATTATGGTCACATCATCTTTTGATTAGCTCTTTGGGGCTAAACGAAGCAAAGTTGGGCAAATTGTATTGCTGCTTATGTGCTTCAAGCAATTTCTTCACACACACACACCCCCCACCCCAAGACCATAAGGGACTGTAGTGTCTGCAGGTGGGCAGAGGAGGGCCCATTTTCTGCAGGTTTTGTGTTCAAAATATTACAGGCCATCACGTACAATCCCTGAAATGTACTGTGTAGGATGAGACCTTCAGCATAGAACTGCCTAGAAAATGCTAACCCTTTTTCATTGGACTATGTATTTTAGGGTTACATGGAGTGTGCTCTGCAACTCAGATGAAACCCAGCTTTTCTCTCAAAATAATTCGACTTTAGAAACCACTCTGTTTTAGTAGTAGACCCATATTTGCAGTGATTTTATTCTTTCTCATTCTTCCTTGTCCTCCTTTATTAAAAGAAATAAAAAAATCAGAAAAAGCAGATTGGGGGAGGAGGGTAGAATTTGCTTTAAAATGAAGAATCAAGATTCTTCTTTAAATGACAGTTTAGTTTTGTATCCTTCGAAATTACCCTAGTGAAAAATGGGTCACCTGAACTGTTACTGTTTGGTAGCTTTCTGGAGTTAAAAGTTTTTCCTGGACCTTCTGCTGTGAATACTTGCAGGGCAGTCTTGAGCCTCAATTGCTGCAGATTTTTTGCTTCCAGTAAAGTAAACAAGCTATAAAAGAATGAGTGCACGAGAAGACAGGGAGGAAGTGGCAAACTTCTTTTGAGGGATTGTAGGTGGCAATATGGAACAAAACTTAGTTTTGACACTGGTTTCGAAACCACTGTGTGATGTGAAACAAAGCACAGTAAGATAGGGCCATTGGGAAATTCCACTCTAAAGCAGGATCCTCATCTGAACTAAAATGCTAAAATAGTAAACTTTGAAAAGATAATCCCTGTAATATAATAAATATTTAATTTTATGAAATGTGCCAGGACATTTATTAAAGCATTTTGTTCTTGGCATTTTTCTCACTCTTGGGGTACATTTCCACCTAGCAAAACTCCGACGGAATAGACTAATTGGTACTAAATCTTGCAAAAAGCCAAGCTGTACCCTCAGTTCCTGCTAATTTCATGGGAGATGAAAACAAGCAGGTAAGTAGCTAAAGAAAGCAAACACCATTTTTCCTCTAGTATCCTGTAAAAATTACATGTGATAAACCCAAAGCATTTAATCGCTGTGGAGATTCCGCGTACAGTGCTTTATACATATATTTCTTCTAAACTTCAAACAAAACAAATTAAATTGGCTCAAAGGCTTTTGAGGGAAAAAAAAATAAATCCTGTTTTCCTACAAGAAAAATTATATGGAAGGAGAATTAAATATTATAAAACTGTTAAAACTAGAGCACTCATTGAGTGGAAGAAAAGTGATAAAATATAGTCTGAGTCACATCCTTCAGCAGCTATTAGATTCTATTGGTTCAATGACTCTGAAAAATGTTTATTGTATAACTACTCTTTTGTTGCCACTCTTGTTCCCTCCGTTATTCTTCCCCATTGCTGGAGGAAAGAAAACCCATAGCACTTGAAATGTTATCACCGCGTTGCAGCAAAGACAATTTCATGGTATTAATGAAACAAATTCCTTTCCTGCTAATAAAATAGTGTTTAAACCATTTTGCATACTAATCATTAGGACTCAAAACTATACATCTATCAAGCGTGGCAAACTTGACAGGGAATTGTCTTTAAAGGTCAGCTGCAATGAAAACAAGGAGTGAAGATTCTAAAACTCCACCTTGTAACGTTTGCAAATCCTCACTTCTCTCTGTGGAGATACAGGCTCCTTTTGCACTGCGGAAGAAGTGTACGCTAGAATAAGGTGGATATAAATTGTATTATGAGTTTCTGTGACACTGTGACCTTAAGCTATGCCATACGGGCAGTCTCCTGGGGCTGATTGTTAAATGTAATAAGTGTGCAATGTACCATGGATAAAAATATGTAAGGCCTTGTGCAGTGAAGCTACGATGAGGTTCTGCGGTGTCTGTTGAATCTTGCCGGGTAAGATTTTAAACTAGAATAGTGAGTTTTTCGGTGTGAAATTCAAGTATGATGTATGTATGCTGCTTGGTACAGTTCATTACTTACTGCTGGGAGCAAAGAATTTGCTGTGAGTAAGGGTATGTCCATCTAGAAGCTGACATAAGGAGCTGTTTGAAGGCTTTGGGGCACCAGGATGAACATCTAGTGACAGACTTGTCTAGTACATTGTCACCTTTCAAACTTGGAGCCATGAGAAACAGAGCACTGACTACAAGGGGACTTGGTTCTCTCAGCATCCTGCTCTGATTCCATCTGCGAATGCGGAGTGTATGGACAAAAGATTACTGGATTGTCCCCTTTTCTTCCTGGCATAGAAGTAGTGCTCCTCTACATAAAGATGGGGAATGCAGGGTTGTTTCAGTAAGTGTCTGGGGCTATGTAACTACAAATATTTATGTTTGTCTATTTAAACCTCAGTAATTATGGTCTTAGGTACTTTTTTTTTTTTTTTAAACTGTAGAATGAGATGTTATGGTTCATCTCTACGTATTTAGAGAAATAGCCAAGTTTGAAATAAATGTGGTTTGGTCCTCAGGTTTTTATGGAAATTATGTGATTGTATCGACCTCGTTAATAAGGTCAAACATGAGGACTTTTTGGAATCAATATACACAGTTACTCCATGCATCTCCTCTTCACTGTAGATCTCTTAGAACAGCAGCAGCACACGTGCATATGTGTATTTTCTTTTCAAAGAGAATTCTGTTGCACTTAGAACTTTTTGAAAAATAGATTAACAATGTTTCCAAATACGTAAAAAGTAACATAGCTGGAAACCAATACACTTACACACATAATATGGTGCAACTCAAAGGTATATGAACTTTGTTATTTGTACAGTGTAACATATGTGCTGTCTATCACAGTTCATTGCCTTGTGCAATATAAATAACAAGGATTGCCTCCATCAATTTTTGCTTTTTGAGTAACCTTTCCAAATTTCCATATATAAATTGTGAATGATTTCAAGGTTTGTTTAGAAATTTAAAATCAAATGTGGGTTTTGGTCTTTTTTATGCTTTTCTCAAAACATAAAAGATAGGAATTAATTGTCACATATGTGTGGAGAAATGGGGCATATCAGCAGTTTCTGTTCTAGTCTGTAGCATTTTAATTTTAAACTTGGTGTAATTATCAATAGTTGGATATGAGTTTTACAATTAGGCAAATTTTAAATGCTTGAGTGTGTTTAAGTTGAGATTGAAATTTAAATTATGAGCCTTGATAAGGTTTATTTGTTGTGATCTTTACTATCTTGAAAAGATGGACCATCTTGTGTCTAATGTAACAATCCATTGAGGTTGACAGAGGCAGCGGAACAGAAACTGTGTGTGAGAGGCAGCTTCCACAAAAGTTTTCATGATGTACCCCTTTATTCTTCCCTGGGTGGTTTCGACCACTTTAATCATGGGCATTTTGCAAATAAAAGCTGATTCTTGGAATAACACATCAGTGGGAAATTCCCTGTAAAAGTAGGCTGCTTTGTGAGGACATCTGGGCAGGGGAAGGAAAAAACAGACAGCATCTGTGCATTTTTAATTAACTTGGACAGAAGACTGACTAGAAATTAAAATGGTGAATAAATACTTAGATATTTAGATGCGTTCATGGGCATATTGCCTTTGAATGGCACGTTGGAGATTCCCATCCTTGAATACAAATGCAGCCTATGAGAGAGTCACTTCTTATAGATTTAAAAAAGAATATTTTTTCCAGAAGTGTAGATTCTTAAGAAGTATAGATTTCTCAAGTGTCGTTTTCTTATTTTTAGTTTTCCCCATGACTTCTATACATTTAGGAGACATTTGTGTTTTCAAAAGATCTTGTACACGTGAAAAATATATAGTGTGGAGTGTAGTATAGTACCTTTATTTCATCAAAGTAAGTTTTTACTTAATTGTGAAAGAAGCAATCTACAAAATTTCTTTAATTTAATATGTAAAGAATCCTGGTATAGATATAAAGCAATCGGGGGGGGGGGGAATTTATTTCTGTCCATTTCTGCAGTACTCTCTCATCTAGGATGTGGTAGATGACATGTGGTGACACAGCATTAATTCAGCAAGAGTTAGGAGATAGTTTTTTCAGCCAGTTTTGAATTAATAACTGAATGTCTTGTGGCTGAGACACAAGGGCTGCTGTCCATGTGGTTCTGTGATACTGGGTTTATGGCTGAGGAAAGCAGCTCTCAGTGCCCTTTCCAGATGTTTGGTAAAATTATCTCTTGTCAATATATATATTTTTATATTCTCTCATTCCTCATTGTTTTAAAAATTTGTATTGATTTTAGTAAACTAAGTTTTTATTTTTCTTGTTGAGAGGAAAAAAAAAATCACTTTGAGGAAATAATTTTCCTGAGTAAGCTTCTGTTGTTATTCAAGTTCACCAATTATAAGTCCATCAATTATTAAAATAATCAGAGGGAATTTCAACTTCCTTTTTTCAATGTTTTACATAAACATATGTTCTTTATCTTAGAAGTATAAGCTTTTTGCCAAGATGTTTTCCTATACTGTTAAATTTTGCTGGCAGACAGTTTGCATGTGTAAGCTATAATAGAATAGATCACCCATCAGGTCTTTACACAAAAGCAGGAGTACGGCTGGGAAAAGTAAGTCCTATTTTTTAAACAGGTGTCTAGACTGTTTATAGTTTATAAATATTATCATGTTGACCTTTTTTTCTTTTGTCTACTTAGTTTTTATCATCATTCTTGTTGATACAGGCATTTCTGTGGACTACCATAAAGTAACTTCTCTGAAGAACCACAGAGAAATAACTCTTAGATCCTCTGGTTACGCACTTATTTGTGTTTCTTGGTACCAAGCATCAAAAAGCAGTCCTATTTTGGGGGTATTTAGTTTACCAGTTCTTTTTTTCATAAAGCTGGTTTACTAAATGTTGCTCTCCTCCATGCAGAACGATCTCTGTTACAGTCAGCGCTTGAATTTCTTCAAAAAGTGTTAGTATGTGTCCAACTGCAAATGTACAGCATCTTTATGCAAAAGCTTCCTAGTGAATCAGTCAGTGGAAAGGTCATTTCTATTTAGAGTACCTAATCTTTCAAAGGCCTTGAGAATATAGAATCACCAGACTGGGGAGAAGCACCTAAAAAGCTAATAAATTTTAGGTATAAAAGTACACTTCATTTATTCCATGTGTGAAGCAGTATGGTAGCAGAGCAAAGACAAATATACCCAACCACAACTTCCAATCGGTCTCAGATGTTGAGACTTCTTCGTGTGTAGCAGTCGGGGTTTCCATTGGAAAGTATGAAATTAAAGAGCTTAAGCCTTTCTGGCTGCTTGTCTTTGCCTTGCAGGGGGTGAGCTGCAGTGGTCTGTGGTTGTGGCAGCTAATTTCTAAAGGTCTTCCTACAGCTATGGTTTTTACCCCACACAAATGAAAGGGGGAAAAAAAAAAAAAAGACAACCAACAGTTTGAGGGATGAGTGACACTCATTGGGAATTTCTCAGCTCTCCCCTGGCAACCCAAACTGTAATTGCTTAAATGGCTGTAACTGCACTGGGAATGCTGGTTGCGTGGGTGATGTTTGCTTCTCGAGCATCATGTTGTTTAAAGCCTAAGCCACAGAAGCACAGGGAAGTCAGCAGGATCCACGTTTCCTTACTATTAATTGGCTTCAGATGAACCATAACCTAGACCCATAGTTTCAACTCTTGAGCACAACCTTGAGTTGAGGACTGGTTCAAAAAAGTGTTTTGTTTTGGTTTGTTTTTTTCTTCTGAACTGGAACTGAACCTGAACCCTTACTTACAGATGTTGTTGAACTTGAGCCAGTCACAAGTGATCCTGAAAGAAAGCTCAAATGGAATTATGCTCTTTAGAGTCCATGGCTAAGCAAAAGCTATATCTCCAACTGGAAGGTGTATTGTACATCCTGGTTAAGAAGCACGGTTCTGTGATCGGCAGCTGTAGCCTAAGTTGACTTCCTTTCCCAAGTGCTTTTAGGGTAAAATTCTCTGTACCCTTTAAGCTGTCATCTAGCATCAGGTAAACTTGTGCGCAGGTTACTGAAAGAAAACATTTTATCATCACAAAACACACTTGGTTCTACTTGCTTTTTGGAAAAGTAGAATGAAGCCAGAGTCTGTTTGTTTATTTGTGTGTTTATGTGTTTTGTTTGTTGGTTTTGTTGTTTCTTTTTTTTTTTTTTTTTTTTTAAGAAAATATGGAAAGTAGCAGTGATATTTTGGGCAGAATTCTGGATTATCATAGTAGTAGGAGAATTGGAGAGGGATTCATAGTGGCAGAAACTTCAGGTAAATTCCACATGTTTAAGGAGGAAAGAGGTCTGCACATTAAGAAAACTGGAAAGTTAAATGCAGTGCCTGGCTTGTTGGTTCTCTAGAAAATACGTGAAAAGCCCATGGAACTGCCTGAGACTTCTTATTCAGTAAGCGCTTCATATTTTTAAGAAGGCTGGACTCTGATATTGCTAATGCACCTTTCTCAGTTCAGAAGTCTGATTCCACATACCCACAGTCCTGAAAAGTTAGATAACACTTGAACTGACAGTCAAATACTACTAATTGATATTTCCAGTTGAAACATGCTTTGACTTTTGTGGGTTGGAAGATACAATAAGCAATCTAAATGCTGGGGGAGCCTCATAAGTGTGGTGTAACCGTAGCATTTCTACTTTAAAGGTACTGAACGGAGTTTTACATAGTGCAAAACTGTACAACAGTATTGTACCTCAGTTCTCTTTTCTGGTCTGGATTAAAAACTACTTTTTATTTCTGAATTGTGATATCCTCGCCAGGAAAGAAACGACTTTTTCCTAAGTAATATGCTGTATAATGATGTTTCCTTTGGTGTAAAACAAAAGAAAGTATGTAGCAGATTTATTTTAAATAGTGTACTGCTGACTGTCACCTACTGTATTGGTCACAACTGCTGATGCACCCTGCAAACTGTTTGCTTCGAGTCCTCTCTCTGAATATCTGCTTGAACTCGGGCATACGACTTGGTGTACAGAACTCTGCTATGTTGCTTACACAACTGCTATGCTTTCTGTACTCGGATCTTAAAATGTGCATTTTCCTTGTAGATATATTGCTGGGAAAAATGGTGTGGAAATGAGTCTTTGTCAGCGATCGTTGTGTGCACGTTCAAGCACCGGCATCACCATTAACATAAGTTAATTTTGTAATTAAGGGGCAAGTCTTTAAACTGCACAAGTTGGGAAGTGTTGAAGCTATCTTTCTACAATTAAGCCAGACAAAACAGCATCAGTTGAATAGAGTAAGTTGCACTTAAACCCCAATCATTTGCTTGGTTCATGGTCTGTGCTCTGCTCTGGGAAGATGATCTGTCTTGTCAGACAGGAATCTGTCTCCTCTGACTGCACTTTGGAATTGTAAGCAATCTTCGTATTATAAGGCTGTTAAATAGAACCCATTATGAACACTTAAAATGGTTTTGAATGTCAGAATAACAAAAGTAACTTTGTAAGCTGAACTCCATTGAGGGTAAAATTCCCCTGAACACCTTAGTGTATTGCTCAGTGGCAATTGAAGGCATTATGTGGGCGCACTGAAAGCAGCAGTACGAGTCGTGCTGGAGAGATGCAGAAGTATCCACTAGTGCAAAGCTTGATCATTAGCAGTCATGGAAACAAACCAATAAAGAGGGCACAGTAGTTGAGTATTCAATAGGTACTACTTGGCTGTCATTGCCCTAACTCAAAAACAGTTTAATTAATGAGGATAATACAAGAAACTCAAATAAAGAGACAGAGTAGAGTAAGAGCTAAGTAGAATACATATCAGCTTTAAATCGATAGCAGTCGGGTTGAATTACGAAGGAATTGTGAGGTGCTATTTTTCAAGGTCTGTCAAAGTTTCTTTTGTAAACTCCTATTTTCAAGGATTTAAAACTATGTGTAATCTCAGCATTGAACCTTGAAGCTTGAATGTGAACGTTTAATATGCCATGTGTGGGAAAATATGATGATGATCAGGGAAGCATGTATTTTTCAAGGTTTCATCTTATTTTGAGCTGTCTCGTCACCTCTAGCTTTGATTTCATGGGTAAGTCAGCTGACATCTACATCTGAGGTAACATATTGCATACTTTAAGGAAGAACTGATTCTCAGGATCAGATGTTGCAGCTCATGTACATTATATAACTTTCTAAGAATTTAACTTTACCTAAATGGGAATATATGATCTTGGGTTTAGTTAAGTGACAAATAATTTTGTATGCTTTAAAACCAAGTTTTAAATGTCACGTTTTATAGGACCTTACAGGCATGAAGACATACACCTCAGATGTTTCTAGAGCTGGGTGACAGATGCCATATCTTCTATAAAAACCTTAAATTTTATGAAGAAACTTAAATTCAAAGCTTTTTGGCTTTTACTTAAATAAAATTAAGAATTTTCCCCAGGCATGTGTTTCTTATTCTGTTTCCATGCCTGGGTGCTCCTCGCCCCCTCCTAGGCTATGTTAATTGTCAGCAGCACTTTCCCTACTGCAAGATCAAGTTCCTCAACTTCAATCATCATCTTTTTAACTGGAGCTTATACATGCAGTGCCATATACTTCTGCTGTCGAAGTCAAGTCCATGGTGTGCTGCCTACACATTTTTCAGTCGAAGTTTTAGACTGGTCCTGAAGTACAGATCACCTTCGTGATTAAAGCAGACGAACTGAGATGAGCACTGTCTGCTGAGTAACATTCCTCATGCTGTGAACAGGCTGTGCTGTACGTGTCTGCACGTGGGTGTATCTGAATGTGTTGCCAGCATAGTACTAAAGGGTTTCAAAATATTCTCTTCCTCACACAATTCTATTTTAATTTTTGGTGAGGTTATAATACCTAGGTTGATTTGTAAATATTGAATGAATTTTTACTTATGCCTACTTGACCAGAAAGAAATGGGTTGGCTAAAATTGTCCTGAAATAAAGAAACAGTAAAGTAGGTAACTTATTTAAAAAAAAAAACAAAAAACAAAAATCGCAAGATAATTTTAAAAAGAAACCCACCTGTTTTCAATGATTTTAAAATATTTTTTTAAAGGAAAAAAATGCATAAAGTTTTAATTCAACTGCTTATGTTTAGATTTCCACTCTGAATCAACAGACATGCATTATTAGCCTTAAAATAAAACATACTATAGCATTGGATTTTCAGTGATGCCTATAGCACTTCCATGAAATGATGGACTCATTAAGCCTATTTGAAAGTGAGCAGTGTTTGGAACTGCTGCTCTAATGAAATGCATAACACGATTTCAATAGTAATGTGATAACATTAGGATCACCTTAACATTAGTAGTTTAGATTCCTGATGACCAAATGATGGACAAATGCTAACGTGTTCTGAATCCCTGACTTTTACCTTTATGGTAAGGGAGAACTCCTAAAAGAACTTAATTGGCAGGAATATTACAGGCAAATTTAAAGAGGAGATTACTTTATGATTCGATCTGGTTTACTACAGTGAAATCTGCTCTACCATTTGGTAGTCTATTTATCAAGGTATTTATTTAATAATGCTGTAAGTAACAAATGACAAAGACTTATTTGTCTGTTCTATAAATGCTGGTAGAACTTCCGTGTGGATCTGTACTATCAAAGAGTATGTTACTGATAACAATGGCCACATTGCTACTTACGTTAAATATTGGTGGACTTTATGAATAACAATCTTGCTTCAACTTGATCCCATGGTGCAAGGGATGAGAGGGTCAGATCTGGACTGTGTGTAGAAGAGCATCATATTCCACATAAAGTGTGTTTTGTGATGTGTTTGTCCAAACCAGATGGTTCGGTCTTTTGATTCACCGAAGAAATTAAAAGTGGATTCATGTTTGTTCATTGCAGAAGAAGGTAATTGGCACAGAACATCTCCTCTATTCTGCTCTCTTTGGGAACCCTTTCCCACTTCTGGAAGCCAGTGTCCTGTTTTCCTTTGAAAAGGCACACTGGAATACACTGGCTTAGCAAGCTACTCCATAAAGGAATGTGAAGTTCTGATCTCAGTTGAGATCTCTGATCACCTTACCAAGTTTTGAGCAGGCTCATACCTAAAAATAAAGAGGAGCAAATATATGTTTATTTTCTTTTGACTTAGTAGGATGGGGCTGGGGAACAGCTGCCTACTCTGTGTCATGTCTGTCTGCCCATAGTCTTCCATCAGCCTGAAATCTGAAGCTGAAGGTCATGCGTGCATGTTTCCAGAGCTGCCTACTAGCCAGTAGATCTGGCAAAAAATAATTTGGAGGTGTTTTGTTGTTTGTTGGGGTGGTTTTGTTGTTGTTGGGTTTTTTTCCCCCAAGATTACTGCTTCAGGATAAAGAGAAATGGTACTATTCTGTCAAAACATTTCTGCTTATGTAATTGCCTTTATTTTTCTTTTTTATTTCTTTCCTCTTCTGAACTTGTCCCAGTAGAGAGATCATGTGCCTTGGTCCCCTCTGATTATTCTTTTTACAGAAACAAATGTCATCAGGACACCGTTTGCAATTCCCCTTGGTGGCAAAGAGAACTTCTGGGCATTAAAGTAATTTTCTTACACATGGATTAACATGACATTGTGTTTCTGATGCGTTTGCAATAGCTTTTAATGTGCGGTGGTTCTTTGTGTTGAGATGGTTGTCTCTTCACATTTGTATGTCTAATTGTGACCTCAGTGACAGCTTCTGGGTCTCTTGCTGTGATAAATACTGGATCACAGAATGGACACAGCTTCTCATTTCCTGTGTTCAGGATATTATCCTTGAAATTTCTAACATCTTTCAAATAAATAATGAATTCATTATTACACTAATCTCCTTCTCTGGTCTCAAGTATAGCGTATCCATTTGAATATTCCTATAAACTTGAAAGGGAGCAAGCAAATCCCATTTTCTGTCTCAGCTCATTAGTGACTTTGCTTGTTTATAGTTCCAATTTAATTCTCACATAACTCATTTACAGTGCAACCTACTGGTACTGCCCATACGGTTATTTGGAGCATATGTGAGGTGTGGCATCTTAAGATTTAATACCATGATGTATAAATACATAAATAGATTTCCTTAAGGCACATGACTGAATGTCTGCCCTTGCTACACGGATGATGACTGTGAAAATGCTGACTGGCTTCCATTAAAGCAGAATTAAATGTGGCAAATACTAAGTGGGCACAGTGCACAGTACAGAGCCTACAGTGTTTGAGGTCTATTATAGAAAGTGAGGATTACACGTTAAGCATGCTTTGGACCTTTACAAATTTACAGGACCTAGAGAACTGAAGTAAGGTGTTCATCTCTTAATTTGGCTGAAGCGTATGATTTAGTTTGCATTTCTAGCTCCAGATGTTAAATCTTTAATTCCTTGTTGATATACAGAACAGTAGATCAAACACACTTGTAACAGACCAAATCCATAAGCTTCTTACTGCTACATACTACAGAGATAAGCAAGCTGCAGTAAATAACTGCAAGATGATATTACATTAGAAAAATCCAAGAACATGTTATTCTTTCAGACTGAGGGATGCAGCAGTGAAGCAACTCCATGTGAATTTGGTTGTGTTGTGAATGTATACTGAGATGCCTGAGGAAAAACGGAGCTAATGTTTACTAAGGGCATGTGTTTTCTTTTATAAACTTACGAAATTATTATAAACCTTACTATGAAAGTAGCCTGCAGATGGCATATATATCCAGAGCAAGAAGATGGAAACATTAGGGAAGCTGATGAACAACCATCCTTTATCTCGTAGAAATGAATGTCCTCATGCACATAAGTATTCTGTTTTTGGAGTAGTTACAATTTCCCAAACAAACCCCCTGTTTTCACATCATCCTATCTTTCTGCATTTTTGTAAATTTTTGCCTACTCTCCACTGACTTATGAGGCACAGATTTGAGAAGAAACGATACCTATCAGTTGGGGTTTCTTGAAGTCTAACACTGAGATGTACCGTATCAACTCCTCAGAAACACAAAGAAGAAAAATCTGTTTGCCCTGCCGTAATGGCAGGCTCTAATTTACTTTAAGAATATGCAGTATTTTCTCTCACATAGCTTGGTTATTTTGCTGTCTTCAACTTAGTCAAGTTGTCTGTTTCAGACAGGAAGGTGTTTCAGCCTGTCTTTAAACAGAGAAATTCTTCCGCTACAGATCTATCTGACTGGATAGAAGGGAAAAATTCCTCTCAAGACTTTTCCTTTCCAGATAGCTCAGCAATTAGCTTTTTTGGGGGGCTGGAATTAACTAATTATTTTAGGTGTTTGGATGCCAATGGATTTATCAGTTTTTTAGCTATAGCATCAGTGCTAGTGAATTGTTAGACAGGATTTGTGGCTATATCTGTATTCTTAATAGCAAATGAACCCAGGAATAGTTTGGATTCATAAACTCTAGGAGCAAAATTGTCTTGAATTTTAGAAGGAGCAAAGAGCACCTTCTGTTTCTTAAGGGAGGTGAAATATGCTCACATTTCCCTAGGGGTAAATACCTGACTTTATGTACAAATTCTCTGAACTATTGCTGCTTCTAGTCTTCAGTATTAGACCCTTTAACAGCCAGTCTCCCTCTCTTTCCAAGGTGTGGTCCTGGTGGTATTAGTTCCAAATGCAGCCTGTGAGTATTCTGTTCACTGAATTCATCTGCTGGAAGGAAAGGAAGTCTTACCTTGCTGTTTGCAAACCTGTTGCTACATTTCTTGTAATTATTTGGTTTCTCTCATGTCAGGAGGATGGAGCCGGGCTCTTCTCAGTGACATAGGACAAGGGGTAATGGGTATAAACTGGAGCATAGGAGGTTTCTGGTAAACATAAGGAAAAACTTTTTCACAGTAAGGGTGACAGAGCCTGGAACAGGCTGCCCAGAGGGGTTGTGGAGTCTCCTTCTCTGGAGACATTCAGAACCTGCCTGGATCTGTTCCTGTGTGACCTGCTCTAGGTGATCCTGCTCTGGCAGGGGTGATGAACGCAAGGACCTTCTGAGGTCCGTTCCAGCCCCTGATGTTCTGTGATACATATTGCAAACCTGGTCTTGTAAACAGTAACTTACATTCTGTCTTCTCTGCATCTCTGTGGGTCTATGTGGAGTTTACTATGCCCAAAGGCTTGGAAGAGTTGGGATTCTTTTAATAATTTGTTTTTTAAAGACTTTAACTTCTACTCAGCCAATACAGAGTTAAATTATTACACTGAGAAACTCTCCTTTTGTTCAGGAGCTTAAAGAAGTTAAGTACTATCATATTTGGTGTGATTTACAGTAAGTTTTTACTCAGGCTGTACAATATACCTTTCCATTCTCTCTTTCTATTGCTGATGTTTTGTTTTGGGGTTTTTTTTTTTCCTTAATACAAGACTTCAGATCTATTACTTTTCTCCGTGCATATAAATTTCATAATTTCTGTAACCATGTTTTTCACTATGTCACTCATGGAGTTTTGTTTTGTTGTGGGTTTAGGGCTTGTTTGTTGTTGGGTTTTAGGTTTTTTTCTAGTAAAGGAAATGTTCTTTCTAAAATGGCTGTGCATTAAACTAGGCTACAGTGATAGCACAACGTAAAGGAAGAGATTGTTCTTATTCCAAAGAGCTTTTCAGCAAACTAGTACTTCTGAGTTGCACGATGCTAACAACTATAGAAAAATCTCTGGAGTAAAAAGTCATCTGTTTTTTGGGGGTTTTTTTTCCACACTGTTGCCTGAATTTCCAAATGCTCAAAAAATTACAAGGAAGCTCTAGCTGAGCGTGGCTCTGCTGCAGTCCTTCCTATAAATTATCTTAGGGTCAAAGAAGCAAACAGCACTTTTAAAATCTCTGGCTATATATTGCCATACAGGGTTTTGTGGGTTTAGGGGTGGGTGTGTGAAGGTTCTTATTGTCAGAAATCATCAGAAAATCCCTTGGTGTCTAAGGACATTACTTCCAAACCAAAAGTCTAAATGAACACCTGCCCAAATATGACCTTAATTTTCTCCATTTACATTCCATTCATCCAGCTTGACAGGATTAGACTAGATGAATCTTTTAGCATATGGAAATTTCAGATGTTGAGGGTGTTTTTCTTTCTGCGATATATAATGAATTAAAGAGTTGCATTTTGACAGCTTTCTCCCAAAGCATACCTCTGTGGTTTGAATTGAAAGAAAGAAAAAAAACATCCTAAAAGTTAATGCTGAAGAAAATACTGTAGGTTTTTGTTATTTGTAGCCAGAGATGAGTGAGCAACATGTAAAGTTCTACCTTTGAAGGAATATGGATGGATGCTGTGAAGGCCTTTTTGATGCTGGTCATAACATGTTTTAGCCCTTATTTATTTACTTTATTTATTTATTGTCTTGCTACAAATTGTGTACCCTGGATGTTTTTCCTTCACTGGTCTGAGCTTCATTCCAAACCTCCCCCCAGACTGCACTGTTAAGCCTTTTCAGTCCAGCCTCATGCTGTCTGTGCTTGTTTTTACTTGTTTTTCTTCCTCCTTAATCACATCTGCCTGGACAAATGATACTTTCTGTCTCAGATCAAAAGAAGATATTATGATGCAGCTCCATCCTTTCTATTGCAGGCTATCTGACTATATTAGTTTTCTTCTATTAAAATAGTGGTTTGTCTACCTTGTGTCAAATGAAGCATTTTATTTGTGTTCAGAGAGGTTGTTTCTGAGGGTCCTTCTTAGTTCAGGAAGGATTCATTTAGGATATGGTAAGATTCCTATGGTAAGAACTGGTGACAAACCAAAAGTAAATCTTGGGAGATGCTTTGTGCAAGTGAAGGGAGGAAAAAAAGTTGTTCTAGGGGTACTTTTCTATCAGTTAAAATCTGAGTGTCTGAATTTGCTTCAGCTGCTGAAGAATGGTTCTGTAGTTATATAGCATGTCATGGTAATACATGTGCAATTTTCACAGCTTTTTATGTATTGAAAACTCTGTTCCTATGTCATTAATTCCTGCAACAAGTAGTTGTTCCGATGCGCCTGTAGTTACAAGTCAAATAAAATTACATATACTTGATTCCTATAATTGACAATCAAACTGATTTTGAAGGATGCATTTAAGAGGGTTTATGACCTTTCAAAATAATATTTGAAATAATCGTCATCTCTGCAAGTTTGATTCCTCGAGATAAAACTATGCATTATAGTGGTTCTGCTCAAAACAATTTAGTTAAGCTTTTGAAGTAAACATTACTGCACGCTTATAAATTAAAGGTGAAAGTTCTTGCTAAGTTAGCTTTTATTGCACAAGATGTATAGCTTATAATCTTCACTACAGTTTACACGTAATATAACAGTATTAATTTTTAGGAAAAAATCCCCAACCAAAACTCCACCAGCTGTCAGTTCTTCCTCTCTGCCCCCTGCAACCCTCCTTGTTAATGCCTGTGACTGGAAAAGCACAAAAGCACATCCCTGAGGCTGAGAGACAGTCACAGGTACTTGTTGTCATAACCTTTCCCCAGGTTTCATCCAGTGCCTGACTGGTCTGTATAAACACATCCGGTTTAATCCCCCGGGGATTTGATTAATACAGCTTTCTGGGGTGGTTTGTGACATACTGGGACCAGGTTTAAATGAAGTGGTAACTTCTGGTACACCATGGACAGTGTTTGCTAACACACATAAATACGTGTGGGAAAGCCACAGGATTTGGTGAAGAGACAGAATTGGTGAGTTTTGACTGGAACAAACACAAAACAACAGAAGGATAGAAATTGTTGGAACACAAGCTCATAGACTCAGAACCCCTTTCTTGTTTATCTTCATTCAGAAGCTTGTAAGAAATATCAGTCTCAGGCTAGCAAACAGGAGATAAAATATGTTCTCTTTAGTGACCTGGGGGCAAAGCCAGGTCACATAGCTACACATCTTCCCTTCTTTTTTGGTACACAGCTCCCTCTGTGACTCTAACTCGCTTTATTGGGAGTGCTTTTCAAAAATGTGTGTTGTCATGTCTTTTTTTTGTCTTTTTCCTGACGATTTTCTTTCTTCCTTTAGGTAAGAGCAGTGGTTGTAGCACTTGTATGTTGTGTTTCATTCCTACATATTTGTGAAAAAAAGCAGTCTGTGTAAATCCATATTACCTACAGTATCATAACTGCCTAAAAAAAGCCTAAATATTTGGCTTTTGAAGCAGAGGTTTGCAGACAAAGCAAGAGCTGCAGTAGAAAGCTTTGACCTGGGATAGTCGGCACACTGTGATGTCATGCGTTGTTCTGGTTCTTCACCTGTAGGACAGCTGTGAAGTTCACTTACAGGATGCTTCCAAAGGTACATGAGAGGGCAAGACCAGATTTCAGTGAACAGGAGCTCAGAATCTGTCCACCCCTCTGCACACCTAATGCCTTTCTATTAAGCTCCTTTAGAACTTCCACGTTGTGCTAGGTGTCTCTGAGGTTCTGCTTTATTGAAGAAAAGAAGTATCTGCAGGCAAAAAGGTAATAAAATTAATTTGCAGTCCTAACTAGTCAGTAATCCTTCTCATTTTGTGATATCCACATATAAAAGATGGACAGAGAGTTCAGTTCCAAAGATCCAAGAAGTCTCTAGCCTGCAGTAAGCTGGAAGAACATCACTAGCAGCGTGGCTTGTTGTGTCGAATGCTGTTATGGAGATTTTTTTAAAATAGGATTTTGTAAAATAGCTCTGTTCCCATCAGTGATTTATTAGAACAGTAAATCTGGGAGTTTGCTCAGATTTGCTTTCCAGACCCCATTTATGAATTCCACACTATCCAAGAAGTCTGCATCTTTGGTAACTTTTGACAGCAGGTAGTAATTGCTGTGTGTTAATACCGCAAAGGTTTCAGAACTCCAACTGTGACCTGAGACACCAAAAAAAAAGAAAAAAATAATCTAATATGTGAGCTTTATCTTGTCTGCACCAAGGGGGAGAAAAAAATCCTACACAATTAAACCCGGTTATTTATTCAGTGACTTAAGTTTTGATGTAAGTGTCAGTCTTTTCCATGAATTTCCTTACACTGAGGATTTAAATCTAGAGTGTAATGTTATTAACATCAATTAGTTCTTTCCCTTTCCCCAGGCACACTTTAGTGGATACACATACATAGACTTTCTAAAATACCTGCTTCATTGTGGGAATACAGTTTAAGGTCACTTCTTTGACGGTGTAAATAATTGAAGAGTTTCAAGGTGCCTGTGAATTCGTCTGTAAAAATCCATTGTCTTGTCAGAGCAGTTAGTGAGGATGTGTAAAAACAATATGAAGGCAGTAGAGATGGAAAAAATAGTCTAATTTTGTCCTACTCTGCATATGCAAACATGCACAAAACAAACAAAAAGTTCTTTAAGAGAAGTTTTGTCAAATGATATACCAGCATGCAATGAGTTACTGTATTTATGTGTAAGATTGTATCCAGAACTTCTATACTTCCATACATCCCTAGTTTTCCTGCTGCTTATTTTCTAGTTGTCCTGATTTGTGCACATCATGCTTAGCAACTCATTTATCATGCCAGATTACAAAAAGCTATGTGGACGGCATGTGTAATTTGTGTGTCTGAAAGAGAGAGAATTGCTCACCGGTAATTGCTGGTCTCTGAAAATGTATCGCAGCAGGCGGGTTCTTGCATAAAACTGCTCTGTTAAAAGCAAAAGTTCCGTGCTTTCAAGTTGAGAGATGTTGGCAGTGGTGTTTGCTTTGTGCTGTACGTGTAGAATGGTCTTGTGGTCTGACAAGCAGCCGACAGATAGGGAATGGGACATAGCACACTGAGGGTGTTTGCATTCACCTCCCCACATGCTGGGTACATATAGATTTACTACAAATTTATCTTCAAAACTTAATCCAAAGTAATTAGTGCCTTCCTGGGCCCAATAGCTGATAATCTCTTGGCACAAAGGCTAAGAGTCGTTGGAGTTAAGCACCTAGAAACTGGCCTCTGCTTCTGAAGGACTGGCACAGACATATGTAGGCTTTCCTTTCTTTCACTGGACGTGGGTGAGGGAGGTCGACTATACCGAGGAAAGTTGGTTTCTTTGGTCCTTTGGCACTGATAGAAGAATCTGAGTACCTGACTTACTGATGAACTAAAGTGTAAAAGAAATGTAACAGCAGACTTATCTTTTCATCTTCTTGGATATAACATATAATTTTGGTAAAGATATCTCTGTTTTAGGAGTACTTCATTCTATGGTTTCTGTAGACATTTAGGAGGAAGAAAGATTCAAGAGTAATTGTAGGATGATTCCCATAGAAAAGGACTTTCTGTTATATGTATGACTAAGGAATCTTAATTTTACAATTTTGCTCAAAGATTCAATAATTATTACATAGTAATTATACCATTAGAAAGTCATAGAATGCAAGTTAATACTGAAATATGAACTAGAGAATGAAAGTAGGAAACTATGGTCTCATTCATTAACAAAATATCCTACTCTGTGTACTCATTTCCTGCTCTTTTGAGTCTTTTGCTTATTTCAGGGGAAACAAATCACTGAATTGAGTATCTGATACATTTTTCTTTAGGTATATTTGAGTCTTCTAATATATGCCTTATTTTCAGGCCTAGTTTTAGCATTGTATAAGATGCAAGATCTCAAATCTTAACTTTTTAAATAGGGTTGTCTGTTGTGCCAAGGGAGTTAATGGTTTGACTTTTTAACCACATGAGAAGTAGCTGAAAATCACGTTAATATATGCTTGAAAATTGTGTCAGGGTTACTTTGTGTGGTGAAATAGAGTGAGATTCTGTTTTATTTAAAGGCTTAAAGGGATATTTTTTCTAGTACTATTTGCATTCTCTTTACAAATAAATGACAACTTTGGGATTAGTTACATAGATGAGCTAAAACTTGTGTAGAATACTTTGCTTGATACTTTGCTAACTAAAAAGTTAGCTTTTAGGTAAGAATCTATACCCTCGCGGGATAAATTTTACAATATAATAGGCACTAAGCCTTCTAAGTTTGTCTCCCCAGCAGCCAGTAATAGCAACAAAACCACTTCCCAGGTAATGCATTCATTTTGATGTCCGTGGCCTTGAATATAGCTGGTACTGCCACTCCAGTGTGAAGAATTTTATTATTTTTCAAACCTTAATTTGTCACCTGCAGAGTAACACTGAATACAGCTCACATCCTCAGATTTAGGAGTAAGTGCTGTGCTGCTGTTGTATACAGGAGGCTTGATTTTCACTCTACTGGAGTTTTCAATGTCTTTAAAACTCTAGGAATACAAAAATAATGTTGAGGTTGTTTGGTTTGTTGTTTTTTTTTTTTTATTCTAATGGCTTTTTATGTGCTTTTTGTCTGTGAAATTTGTCTCGTTCAGACTGTATGCTTCATATGATGTCTGTCTTCCCAGCTTTAGCTTTCAAAGTACTAATCTAAAAGTGTTTCCACTCTGTTTTTAACCAGAAGCTGCAAATGCTGCTTCCCCCGCTCAATTGATCATGTAGTTTACCATAAAGGTGCGTTTGTCAGTCTATCTGTTGCATTCACCTGCAAGAGTATGAGTTATGGTGGTTAAACACACACCACACAGGCTAAAGCATGAGCTTGTCATTGCTCCTCTCTTGCTTCCATTCTTTCCCCTCTGATTTGGCCTAACGTTGCCACCATTTACTTCACTGGCAAGAAGACTCTGTCCCAAGAGTAGCATTCACTTCAGGATGTGCATGAAAGACACATCCAGGATAAAGCGAGTTTGGAAAACCAGCTTACCTTGAGGTGTGTCACATTATCCCAGGGCTTTGCTCAGGTTACACCTGTACCATCACTAACCAAAAATGAGATCAGGACCCACGTCTGTTGAGGACAGTCTACTGCATTTATAGGAAGATACTGCACAAAGGGGAAATTTGTCTAAAATTGTGAAGTATTAGGCCATGGTGGATAGGAAAGAAGTCGTGTTTACAAACAGTTAATTCTTTAGCTTATCACCTATTGGTGTCGCAAAGAGACGGTCGCTTTTTACCCCTGTTTTAAGACCATGAAAAGCACTTTATTGATCGTCGGGTTGTTCAGAAATTAACCACAGCATGTTGGTGGCACCACATCTGCATTAATTGTGTTTTAGCCCTTTACCATAGAAGCACAGAATGGTAGAGGTTGGAAAGGACCTCTGGAGGTCGTAGAGTCCAAATGCCTTGACAATGCAGGAATGCTCAGGACAGGCCACGCAGGAACATATCCAGGCGCGTCCTGAAAGTTTCCAGAGCTGGAGACTCCACAACCTCCCTGGGCAGCCTGGTCCAGGCTCTGTCTCAGTGAAGATTTTCATCATGTTGAGGTGGAACTTCCTGTGTTTCACCTTGCTAACATTACTTCTCATCACAGGGTACCACTGAAAAGAGACTGGCCCCTTCTACTTGATCCCCACCCTTCAGAGACTTGTAACCATTAATAAGTTCCCTTCTCAGTCTTCTCTTTTCCAAGCTAAACAGCCCCAGGACTCTCAGCCTTTCCTTGTAAGAGAGATGTTCCAGTCCCTTCATCATCTTTGTAGGTCTGACTCTTTAGAGTCTCTACTGTTTTGCTAACATAGTTTTTACTTGGTACCCTGAAGATAGCATCTGAGCTCAGATATCAATGCATGCCTTTTTCCTCCAGTTCGTTCACTCTTCTGTCCTGCAACATCCTTCTGTCCTGCTGTAAGAGATGGTGTTGTCTTCCTGCTCTGGTTTAGAGCAGGATCTGTTCAAAAGTGTCAAGGCAAGATGCTGCTGTCTCTGAATCAATTACTGCACCCTGTCTGTCCATTTGATGCTCCATTCAAATAGATGGTTTTACTCATTGCTTCTTTGGATATGCTGCTAATTCTTATGTATGATTAAAATACTGTAAATCTGTTAACTCAAATAACTAACGTTTTAATATAGTTAATAGAGGGGTACAAAAAGGTTTATTTGACAATGGACATTTGTAGTAAGATGGATCCAAGCAGTTGAAGTTAATGTTTGACAAAAGTAGTAGATCTGTTCCTACACCCGGAGAATGCACGATGTAATTCTTGGACATTGATGGGAGAAAGTTATTACTCCTTTAATACTGTGTAGGGCTTGTAAAGGTTGACAGCAATTTTCCTCCACACCATTATGAGTTGCACAAGGAATTGGAACGTGAACACATTAAACATTACGGAGAAGGGACTTAACTTGAAACTCTGTACTGATGATAGGAATCCCAGGAGCAAGAGATTACATCCTGCCTCAATTCAGTATTTCGTATATAGGATTTATAGTTCCCTGTGTTTTTTAGTAAATTAAATCAGGGAGTTGTTTGCTTTATTTACTCAACGGTAAACTGGCTTACTCCCTTCTCAGTTTTTTATTGCTGTCATTTATTGTAGATGGTTCTCTAGTGCTAAATGAAGTGAAAGAATAATAAGTCTTCACAAAATCTAGTTTTTTCTCCTCCATCTACCAAGCAACACTGTCTAGAGCTGCTTTTGTTACTGCTGGTTATTCTTTTTTCTTCATTAAATAATTATTTATGTTCAAATAGGCTTTTGTTTTTGTTTTGATACAGTGCAATTTCCTCTTTCTGCATAGAGAGGCCATAAAAACTGAAATTAAATGGCAGGTGAACATGTGAAGTACAGTGGATTGACTGCAGGTGATAGTGAGCAGAGATGTCCTGCAAGATACTTGTGCTAAAGCAAGATCTAAAGTGCCATGCTCTCGTGTAAGAATGTGTTGGAAGAAAGTGGGGGGGTGGGGGGGGGGGGGCGGGGAGCCTGAGTTATAGCATGTAATGAACAGTTATTTGTAAGTTTAATCATGTTGACTGGAGAACATTTTTCTTCTGTATGGTTATTTATTACAGGATTGTCTTCTGCAGTATTTGCTCAAGTTAACTCTTGTTGAATCAGCCTTGTTTGGTTCAAAACTGTCACAACTTATAAAATGACACTTGAGTAACAGCATGGTAGAATATACAACACAAGATGTTTTGCTGGCAGCAGGTACTAGAAGACAACTCTTCCTGACATGACTAAGCTTAGTCTGAAGAGCACTTGATCCGTATTCCTGACAGGTCAGCTGACTGGTGTTTGAAGTACCACTTAACGCAAGCTAGAGACTTTTTTTTTTTTTGTGCATGAAAAAGCCTGATGTGCCTTGTATTCACACTACACTGAAAAAGAGATAAAAGTAAGTAGGGCATGGGTTGGACCATCACACTGCAGGGCTTCAAAAAGCAGACCAGCACTCATCAGGGTGATTCACTTCCTTTTCTGTAGCTGTTTCTCCCTTCTCAAAAGCAATAGTCTGGAGCAAAAAATGCCGGAAGAGGCTGAAGAATATTGAACCAGCTATTCATGTGTGTGAGGGAAAGCTGCCTTTTTGTTGCTGCCTCACCATTTGACAAAGTGTAATTTTTGGAAGTAGTATAGGACTTTGCAGCTCTGTGGTTCACAAGCGATTAAAGAGAAGCACAATAATCACAATAGATTAAAGAGAAGCACAGCCTGAAGGGGTTCTCCTCATGTGTTGAGACTTTTATCTTGTGCAAGTTTCAATTTACAGACTGTCATAGCCAGAGTTGGGTTTCAGCCTTCAAAAAGAAGTCCTTCACTAGGAAGGAGGAAATGGGCAGATGGCAAGTGCAGTAGCGGAGGGGCAAGCTGATGGCTCTGGCCAGTTATACACAATGAAGCCTCATCTTTAGCACTGTGTTTCCTTGGAGATCTGTACACACGATACAGACCAAGACAGTGTGTACATATATAGGTAAGATTATTAACTTATATCCTGCTTTATGAAGATGTTGGCATATCTCATAAAAATACAGCGTGTACTGGTAGAAATAGCTTCCTACACAAACAGTTCAAGGGAATGTCTTTTCACCATTATTTTTTATTGTGCTAGTCTTACAGATAAGCACACTGTCCTCACAGTATAGTTGTAACCCTTAGAACTAAATTAGGCTTTGAAATTGAGAGACATTCAGTACCTTAAGACATAATCAATCAGACAATTGCACCTTAGTACCTTCATTCATCAGGAGTATTCATCCTGAATGCAGCACCTGAAGGACTTTGCCAACAGTGGTCTTCAGCTACAGTGAATAAAGTTTGATTTGCTGTGTTTTGCCCTCAGACACTGATTACGGTGCTCATTATTAGTAACATAAGCAGAAAAGATGTTAAGGTCTTGAGAGTGAGTTTCTGAAATGGGTAGCTTAAGTAAATGCCAGTGCTGTTCTAAGGAAAGGATAGTTAGTACTTTCTAGAAGGTAAGTGTAGAGGCTGCGTCTGCTGTGCACCCAAACAGCCCTTCAGTTTCTCCTTAGAACACTTGATGCCAGTGATTTAGCTGGATAACTATTTGTCTGTCCATCTGTACCACTCATCAGGAGTAGGCTCAGGAGTTGTTCTTCCTTGTGAAGATAAGAAATGATTTTGTGTTACTGTAAGGAAAACTTTACTGTCATAAAAGACACAAAAGCCGAAAAATTTACTGAGATTTCAATGAGGAGAGAAGCTGCATCTCTTTATGAGCTACGTCAATTGCTTCACGTACAATAAACTTCTGGGTTAGGTTTGCAGACGTGTTCTTGTATATACTGATTGTCCAGTAGGAAACAGTAGCAAAACATTCAAACTTAAAGCCTGATAAACATACTCATCTCTAAGAGCAGAAAGAAACAAGGTTTCATTGAATGTCTGTGAAATAATTATTAGTGTTGCTCTGTAATTCAGACACAAAGCTGCATGTACTAAGAGCCTTTGAAATTGGTTATCTCGGTTCTGACACTTTCTGAGGTTCCTCCTTATTCTTTTGGTTTGGGTTTTTCATATGGAGTATTGAAAATGGAGGTAAACTTATAAGTGGGATAGCGAAGAAATGTTTATAATCACCAAGGAGAAAATCAATTATACAAACGTGCTTCTTCGGTTACTGAAAAAATGAAGACCAGTACTCCATGTCCAGGTCAAGTAAATAAGAGAAAAACAAGCCCATGTGTACATGCTTGTAGCATATAAAGCAAAAGGTGTAATTCATTGCTGGCTCTGTGCCTTGTAGCATAGAAGAATTAAAATACATCCGCATCACCATTTTGCTGTAAGTAGTACACAGTAAAAGGTTGTAGAGAATAAAACTGAAAACTTCTAGCAGCCAGTTGATTTTCCTGCACTCTACAATATTTACATACTGTAGAATAATACATGAAGTGTAGTAACTAAGAAATAAGGTGAAGAAATTATTAAAATGTACCTAATGTTGGAGTAGAAAGCAGTGTAACTTTTTTTACAGTAGTTAGTATGGTAGATGTTAGTTATTTAGCAGAATGAGTTCCCTGAAATGTGTCTGACAGGGATACTTGAATAAAGAGATGCCAAAGAAAGGAGGAATAAAGGCTGACATTTTCAAGAAAGAAAAAGTATATTAAAATGAGTGTTAAAGTATGCGCTTTACATAGGGGGAAGTGGTGGTATAGCTGAAGAAGCATTGCATTTCAACCAATTTCAAACCTAACAGTAAGCACTTTTTAACAGTCTTGTCATTTTAATGGTATAGGCTGTGCTGCTTAAAAGTTAGCCAGCAAGCTCTTCAAAACATATTCTTGCAAAATGTGTTCTAAGTGTATTTCTGATAGAAAAAAAAAAGGGAAAAGCAGGCTCTGTGTTATTCCCAAAGTATTTTTGAAAAAACACATAACCCACATTTTAGCCTTTCTGCAGAGATCCAGGAGAAACAATTGCAAAATGGATCTAGACAATAACTTATTCCATATACACCGTTTTTCACTACTACCAAACTGAATGCTTTGAAATACATCATTATGCTGGTGCTTCTATTGTTTCTCAGTCTGATATCTCACTTGTTTTACACATGCTTTTTTCAATGTCACTCTGAATGACTTCTGACTCCCGAAAGCAGGGTCTCTAATACCCCTTCTTCTAGTAAATGAATGCTTGGTGTCCTCAGAGAGCAGTAACAAAAAGACAATATATGCTTCCACTCGGATTTGTGATAACTCAATTCTGCGGTGCCTAGATTCATTTTCTTTCATTATGGTATTCATCAGAGCTGTGTGAGACTGTTCAAAATGTTTCTTTGAGGTTTTTTTTCCCCCCACAAAACTGTTTGCTATTTCATGCAATTTTGCCTCCCCTCCACTTTTCCATAAAATTTGACAAAATTGCTGCCTTGTTTTTTGCATCAAAAATACAATCAATGGCAAAATCAAATTCTTTATCTTGGCTTGGAAGGAACAGATGGCCATCCAGTTCTACTAGAAAGGGACCATTCTACTGGTAACATACCAGTTTAAATATAATACCCCATAACATTTCTTTATAACATGAAGTTCCTTTGTCTTCCCACACACCCTTTAAAATAGTAAATTTTTTGCCTCTTTTGGGAAATGTTGTGATGTTTTAATATACGTTGAATCACTACATGGTTATATATTTTACTTTGTTTTGGAATATTCCACAAATTTTGTGTCTGTTACAAAATTGTAATACAGCCTGGTCATATTTCAAGTCCAAGTGGTTTATTTCCTACTTAAATGCCTTTCCAAGAAATCATACTATTAAATAATGACCATACACATCACACATCACTGAGGAGCTTTGTGATATTTCTCTGACTCCTTTGCTTGACTCTTATTCTCTTGCAGTTTCCTGTTAATTATTTTCTTTCTATCCTGATAGTGAGGCGAGTCTTGTCAACATACATGGAAAAATGTTTCTCTTCATTCTCATTGTTTGTAATGTGTCTTACTATTCCTCTTCTAAGCTTCAACGTTTCTGCTCACTGATGTAAAATGTTAGCCAAACACGCACGTGGTTTGATTCCTAGGTCTGAAGTGACCCCTTCAAGTATTTTATCACTTGCTAAAACCAATTTTGAACAGAAACAGATGGGAGATGGAATTATGTCCAAGGGAATGGATTGATCAGTTGAACCTGATTATAAACCTGATTATAAAGCTGAACAAACTCAGTTCAAACATTAAATCCAAGGTTATGATTAAACTTTCATTGTGGAACAGGGGCAGAGGAGTCTGGAAATGGGCAGTCTTTAATCTGGCTCCCAAACATCAGTAATTCTTACCAGGCACTTATCCTGTGATGATCATTTTTAACATTATGACCTCAGTGTTATCTTTTACATACTTGATTTTAGGAATATCCTTCTCTGATAACCATTTAATTAACACACTGCTAGATATCAGGATATGTCCATTTTCTAACTAAGTTTATTATCAAGTATAGTGCTAAATAACATCTGACACCAGAGATTTTAACTGAGATGTTGTAAATTCATGTGATTTTAAAGTCTACCACAAATAAGTAGGATGCGTGTTTTGAATCCACTTACAGGGCTTTCCTCTGAAAATGACCAAGGAGACTGGGAATGCTTTTAGTAGTAGAAACTTCTGAAGAGGCATTTGCTGCAGATAGTTAATTTACAAATTATTTTGAGTCAGATCTCCTACCGAGATAGACTGATACAGTTCTTTTGCATCAACAAATCCATCAATCAGCACTTGAAAGATGATCTGGCTTATGGTTCTTTTTGTATTTTTTACAAGGTTTTTGTACAAGGTTTCTGAAAAAGTGAGGATTTTAAGGGAACCATTTTATAGGAATCGCGTGCATTCCTATTCTGAAAGCATAAGGAGAAAAATCCTTCACATAGATTAAGAACTAGATTTGACTTTTTCCTATTCTTTAACCATATCAGTTTTCCTGCATCACCATATAGTTCTTATTTCCCTTCAGTTCCACATTCTGCAGAGGGATCATGAGCTGCTGGTAAGTCACAGAAGCTGCTTTAATCTGTAACAAGCTCCCTGACTGTTAAGTTTGAGCTATGTTTATCCATCCCATGTCTTGTATGTGTTAATGTACACTAACGTAAGTTACCTTTTGAAAACAGGTTTTGTTAGGGAACAGAAACTAAGGCTACTTATTTGCCATTTTTTTTTACTCTGCAGTAGGTCAAGTAGATTCTTCTGGGGATTAAGTGAATATCTGTACCTAAAGTAGGTTTAGAGATCAGGATAGGGCAGTAAGAAAGAAGACTTTGAGATACTGCTTTGATTAGAGCAGGAAGCAGATACACAACTTACAATAAGATGCTTTACTGGAGGGTCTGGGGAAGGTTTGTTTGCAATGCAGAAAGACAGTGAAAAGTTCCTAAATAAAAAGTAAAATATCTTTTTCTGAAGGAAAAGATCTACCCTGTTTGTGGTGTTGAGAGTTTTGTGTACAAGTCCTTTTAACATTATTTTGCTTTTTAAAACATTAAGTCAGAACAGCCTGTTATGGTTGAGACTGTCAAAGGCCAGCTCTTGCTTTATTCCTGCTTTTGTGCTATTCTGACTCTGTTTTGAAGGTTTCATGGAATCACAGACTGGTTGAGGTGGCAGGCACCCCGAGAAATCATCTAGTCCAAACCCCTACTCAGAGCAGAGGTAGCTTGAGCACGTTGCCAGGGCCCTATCCAGTTTAGCTTCCTGTATCTGTGAGAATGTAGACTTCACAGCCTTTCTGGGCAAGCTGGTCCAGGGTTTGAACTCCCTTCTAGTGAAAAAGGGGGCTTTGTGTGTTTAAATGCAATTTCCTGTATATCAGTTTGCACCTATTTTCTCTTGACCTTCCACTGGATACCTTTAAGAAGAGCCTGGTAATGTCTTTTCCCCTGAGCCTTCTCTTCTCCAGGATGAAGAAATCCCATTTCTTTCAACCTCTCTTTGTATGTCAGGTGCTCCAGTCTCATGATCGTCTTTATGGCCCTTTGCTGGACTTACTCCATATTTCTCTTGAACTGTGGAGCCAAGGATGAATGCAAAGCTCTGGATGTGTTTCATCAGGAATGGATCATCTCTCTTAACCTGTTGGCAGTCCTAATGGAGTCCAGAATGCCATCAGACTTCTTTGTTGCAAGGGCACACAATCAGTTTAGGGTTCACCAGCACCCAGAGGTCCTTCTCTGCAAAAGTACTTTCCAGACAGTCAGCCCTCAGCATGTACTGGTGCCTTGGTTATACCTCCCTGAGGGAAAGACTTTGCTGACCTCATGAGATTCTTAGTAAGCCGTTTCCCCAACCTGTCAAGGTGCCTCTAAATGGCAGCATAACCCTCTGGGGTAACAGCCACTCCTTGAAGTTCCGTGTCACCACCAAAATTCCTGATGGTGCACTTTGTCCTATTATCCTTGTTATTAATGAAGATGTTGAACGTTGTTGGACCCAATATTGACCTCTTGATTACTCCCTTAGTTACTAGCATCTAGGAAGACTTTATTCTGCTTATCACAAGCTTTTGAGCTCAGCAGTTCAGCCAGTTTTTGATACACCTCCACGTATAGTCTGTACTTCATCGCTTTGTCAACGAGAGTGATATGGGAGACAGTGTCACATACCTTCCTGAAGTTAGGATGAACAATGTCTACTGCTCTCCACTGATCTGCACTTAGGAAATAGGCTGTATGCTGAAGGTTGCACTGCAGAGAAATCTCAAGTGCCTCCTGTGACCTAGGAAATAAATATCTCAAATCTTGAGTATAGAATTGGAATTGCTCATTGATTGTTCCTTTCTCCCGTGAATTAATTTCACCTGGCTAATGAATGGTGCTGTTATGTATGTTTGTTTATTGAAATTGGCTCATTTACCACATGCAATGTTGATATTTGAAACCAAGGACTGACGCTTAGGTGTCTGGCTTAAATGATTTTACAGTGTAACTGCTCTATGTACAATCCATGTGCAAATGAGGCATTTTAAAGGAAGAACAGGTTAGGAGGACTGCATGCAGTTCGTAACAATTTAGGTGGAAATTCTGTGTACTATACAAAGATGAAAGGCCAGCTGCAAATCAAATGGCTGCTTTCTATACTGTAAAAGTGCACTTATGTACCATGCCCACATCTGCACTTCTCTTAGCTTTTTCTTTTCTCCCCCATCTGTGTTTTTTGTTCAGCTGCACGTGTACAGTGTGATTGTAGCAGTATTTTTCTGTTTTATTTAACCTGAACGCTTGCATACTGCCTGATCAGTAGGAACAAGTTTTCTGCTCCATAGTTACAATATATCCTAGCCTTAAATTTTGTATCTCGCTGGGGTTACTATTACTGTGTTTTCTGCACATTTGTCTCTTGGAAAAGGATGCCTACAAGTAGGGCTGTGTTTTAACTACTAAACCTACCCAGCATCAGCAGCTTTCCTGCTGATACCGCAGTGCCACTGGCAGTATCGGAGGCAGCAGTTGCGAAAGCAGCAGGAGCAATGGCAGCAGCAGGAGTGTGATTAACACAGCGCTGCATCTTTACACAAGAGCAAATGGTAAATTTATAGACTTAGGTAAATTTATAGCCTTATCTGTCTACAGGCTGGCTCCAAAGTAGGCTAAGAATTGAATTGTCTTGCTTTCCTCCCAGAAATGCCACTTATAAATGGAAGTTCAATGGTAGTAACAAAAGGGGAAGAAACACAATGTGGAGGCATGAAGAATTTGCAGAAGGTGGTGGAAGGCAGTTTGTCCTGTGGAGCTGGAAGGCTGTCTCTAACAGTGCAGTGTATGTGACAAACTCTTTTAATAAACACCCATTTTAGTTGTATGACTCTTGAGTCTCTTCATAATTTTTGTGATGCTTGCTAGAGGAAAGCAGAATTTCATTTTTCAGCTGAAGCAGAAAGACGTGTCTGAACCGGCCTTCAAACATGACATAAAAATGAAAACAGTGCCACGTACATGCTTTTACATCATCGGGGACAAGAGGCTTCATAAGAAAGTAACCAAAGCTGAAAAGAACTTTTGTCAGGCATTTTGCAAATATTGTCTTTCTTAATCATATCCCAGGCCCTGCTGCACCAAAATGTTTCCTTCAATAGAAAATTGAGCTTCTGATGTTTACACTTTGTGGCATCAAGCAATCAGCATGGTGTTATAAAATATACACATTAAACTGTGCCGAGACCACAAAACGCACGTTCACTTTGTGTGTAGCTTTTAGGTGTACAAATACAGAATGAAGGTCTTTAGCACATTTTGAATTGTTTGAAATACAGTTTAGGTTATTGGTGAGTATTTAATGCCACTTAATGCATTATTAAAAGGTATATTTTAAGTAACATTTTAGATCATATCTAGTATTGTTTAATGCAAAGTCAGATACTTGAAGTTTACTTACAGGTTTAATTTGGATAGATGTGCTCGTAAACCAAAATGGTGTGCTGTGTGTTTCTCAACTTTTTATTTTAAATGTGTTCTTTTAAGCTAAAAAGTAAAACAGCTTAAAATTAAATTCTGAATGTTTAAGCAGTACTGAGGCAGTAGAAAATGCACATCAGAATGAGTGTGGTTTACTTGAAGTTGTAGAGTATCAGTAGGTATTAAGAAGCCATGGTACGCTTAGAACTAACTCGTATATTTTACTTTTAAATCTGAGTAGTATTAAACTTCTCATTTAACATGTTAACTAAACATAGTTTATTGATAAATATACTTAGAACTTGCATTTTGGGAGATACCTGAAGTTATCTGTGCTTAGTGTTCCTGAGGAAGAAAGGAATTTGTAATCAGTCTGTGTCTCTGCCTGTCAGCTTAACAATAGTTTTTTGGCATGATATAAACAAATGGGGGAGAAATGTCTCAAGGACAGGAAATCTTAAAAGTCTGTGAAACCTGAATATGTACTGTAGTGTAAGTTCTGGAGAGGTCCTTGTTGTTGTAGGCTTGAAGAATCTCAAATGTTCTTTGGGTGAGGACTTGCAGGCCCAACCCTTACACATTTTAAATGGACACTGATGCACTGCCTTCAGGAGATCCCAGGAAATTCTGGGAGTTGAGGGAAGTGGAATTTTTTTAAGACTTTGAGCTGTAAGAAACAGCACGTCCAATTATCAGGCCCACCCCATAGCTGGGGAAAGGCATGGATAGGCAAGTGGTGGAAAGGGTGTGGACTGGTTTGAGGTTTTTTTTTCAGTTGGCTTTTGATGAAGCAAGGAAAAGTGATATGTCCTTATGCTGTAAGAGGAAAGATGGAGACTTATCAGGCTGGGCAAGAAATGTACATCAAAGAATGCAAGGGGATGTGTTACTGAGGCTGATAAAAGGAGTAAATAAGAAGCATGTCTCTGCTTTGTGATCTGTGATGAAAGAGGTCAAGGACAGAAAAACAACAGGGTAAAAAAGCAGGTGAGATTCTCCTGATAATATGTGAGGTGGAAGGGAAAATGGTGTTAGGTATTGTAAGGGTCTCAAAGGTGATTAATGGGATTGGGGCAGCTGACATGGAATTAAACTGGTGTTAAAAAACAGAATGGCACAATACAATTTTTAGAAGAGAGCGGCGTATGTCCGTTTTGGTTGTTAAATTAACATTACACAAAAGTACACTAATATTAGGTTGTAAGGATTTACAATCAGAAAGATAATACAAACACAAATAATTATAATGTTGCTATCATATAGGAAAGGATGTTAGGAAAATGAAATATTTATATAAATACCATAATTTCTCTACTACAGAATATTGATGAAGTTTTTTACTAATAAAATATTGGATGGCTTAAGATTTAAAATCAAAACTATATTAAGCCTTTAGACTATGCTTGCCTTTAGGGCTCTTCTTACTTATTTAATCCTGAAATTGCCCATGACTGACAGTAACTTGGTGTGCTGTTGTTCTGTAGTTCAAAATTACAGATGCTGGAAATAGGGCTATTTACACAGAGGAAGTGAATTGCCTGTAATTTTGCAATTTCCTGCTTGGATGTTAGGAGTTTTATACCAGGTTGTGTCCCATATCTGGGCCTGGGCAGGTAGGAGTGTGAGGTTGGAATAACTCTGGTTGCTAGGAGCTGCTGTTATAAAACTGGATGAAAGGACTTTTTATGCCATTATCACAACCCAATTAAGCTTTTCAGTACGTTATTTCTAAGAAGTCATCCTTAGTTTCTTTGTAAATCAAAGAAATCTTTGGCCTTTAGACAAGCCCTACTTTTGGTTGCTGAATCACTGTGATTAAATGTTGCTTTTACCTGTGCCAGCCAGGCACGCACGCACGCATGCATAAATATTTTTTCTATTTGCCATAGCTTTTCTGTGGAGTCCATTGGTACTTTTAATACTCTTTGAATGTGGGGAAAAAGAGTAAGAAAGGAAAATAATTGAAACAATGTTTTTTGGTTTACTTGAAGTTTGCAGAACTAGAGGGGAGCACTGGAGCACTGCAGAGCTGACAGTGGTACCTAGCACTAAATTACACAGGACCTCCCAAACCCTTGCAGCATTACTCTTTTCCTGTTTATTCATTCCCAAGTGTTGGCTCCCGATGAAATAGTTCTTGAATTACAATTTGTGGATGCTTTAAATCAAAGGGCAGTTAGAAAACAGCAACAAAGGAGGCAAAGTGTTAAAGCATTGCGGGATGTTACTTTGTCATGCTTTATTTTGGTTTTAGTGATTCTGTATTTCTTTCAATGTTTTTAATCTCCTGCATGTGAACAACAGAACAAATCCTTGCCTGGCAGCACAGCTTCTGTTGTTTCAGTAGAAGGTGCATTAATGAGGATCCATTGTGTGCTTTTTTAAATTTTGTAAGCTTTTTATGAAAATTCTGTTTTGCACTTGGAAACAAACACTCCTCAAACACCTGTGACTACATCAAGTGTTCGTGTTGTTAGGATGCCTGTGCCAATGCCTTATGTACTTGCTGCCTTTTTGCATAGCACCCGATTATTTGACTTCCTATTTCAATTAACTTTAAAGCAACTCCACTAAAAACTTGTAGAAGGTTCAATTGAGTGAATTTATGTTTTGTTTCTACAATTACTATTCAAAGCCAATAGAACTAATTTGTGGGGATTTTCCTTCAGAGATAGTGTGTTGTTACATTGTGTCACATTCAAATCTTTTTGAGCATTTGCAAATTTTGTTTGTTTATTAAAGTACGGCCAAGAAAAATGGGTGAGGATTGAGAAAAGCAATATTTTCTGAGTTACATTCCATCTACCAATCTAATTTCATCCAAGTCATCTTGACCTATACCAGCTACCTGCTGTATCTAGTACTTTTCCTTCTTTGTGGATTATTTTTCAGCACAGCCTTTCCCACTGTAATTGACTGTACAGCTTCTTCCTCTTCTCACCTGACTCCTTTCCCTAAAGAAGGGCTGCACGTCTGTACGATACTCTCCCTTTGCCTTTTGACCACTGGCACCAGCAGCAAATCTCCTCAATTCATCCTGAAAACTGAACAAATTATGCCTTCCAAATCTAAATACATGAAAACCCCTTAAACTTCTCTTTGTGAGCCTGGGAACTGAAAGTCAATCTAGGTTAGCTCCTGAGACATGCCACTAATGATTTTTCTGCCTTTAGTTATACTTAGATGTAATCTCAGAGTCTTCAGTGAGATTACAAACCCAAATTACAGTTCCTTGTCTGTGAAGCTGAAGCATAGATGAGCGTAAGAATTAAAGCCAAAGTGCAACCAGTATTTGCTTTTGCATGGATGGGTTGGTTATGGATGTGAAAACAGCATTAAAAAGACTTTTCTAAGCCCTTGAGGGTTATATCAAACTGTGAAATCTTGGGGTTGTTTTTTGAAGAGTTATTTTTAACCTTGGCTCAATTCACAATCTCTTTCACAAACATATTCCAGTGAGTATTTTCTTGTGAAAAACCGAGGAAAAGGCACATTGTAGCATGGGGGGAGAATAGGGGCCATGGCTGTGTGTTGGTCACTTGGCAAGCTCAGTAAGTAGGTGTCATCCTGGAAGGGCCTTTCTACTTCACTAGTAGATGGGATGTAAATTACTTCACTTGGGACGTAAATTCTGTGTCTTAAAAGTTTATTTGCAGCAAATAAGACAGTGAAATGAGAGGACTGGCTTCACTGACCTCACTGAGCACTCAAACATGGTCCCATATGCTGAACAATCGCATTAAAGAAATGACAGTATATTTGCATATTGATTTAACTGCTGGAGAAGGAAAGGAAATCTGTACGGGCAAAAACCAAATAAAGGTAATTCAATCAGGTAAACCTGTACGCAGGGGACACATTTTATAGGTAAGTAAATAATGCTATTGATAATTTCTCATTTATCTGTGGGGCTTTTTTCAGATAGTAAATTGCTGGTTTGTGAGATTTGTTTTACAGGTGGTTTATATTGGTTCAAAAGATTTCTCTCCCCCTCTCTTTTAATTAAATAAAAGAAAGCCTGGTTTTGTTCTCTTCTATAATAAAAGCATAGAACACCTTTAGGGGCAAGGGAAGATTGCTATTAATGCAGGTTTTTGCTTACAGATTTAACTGAATGTGTAATGACAGAAGAGAATGCTTACTCCTCCTCGTAAAAAGGTCTTATCAGTCCTTTTTTGTCAATTGGAAAATATGAACTAAAATATGAACTCCATCTCAGAATAATCTTTATGTTTTTCTGGTATCTAAACAACAGCATAACATTACTATCGTACTAATTTGCTAAGTGCGTGTGTACTATGTTTTTGAGTAGCCAACAAATAAATGTTTCGGGAGGTTTTTAGGAAATCCCAGAATCTGAACTTTCCAAGAATTATTTTGGGTTCTCTTTCTGCTTTTTAAAATGCATTTGCAGGCAGACACTTCTGGGACAAAAAAGATCAACTTACTGGCATTAAATGATTTTTCCCATTTGCTTTCCATGTTCAATTTCTGCTGGCAACTCAAAAGCCAATTAAGGTATTCATGGCTTATTTCTGCAGATTTTAAGCAACTGGAGAGAGATGTAAATAATTATAACAGTAGTGTGTGTCAGGAGCTAATGAATTCCAGATGAAAAATATTTCCCCATTATGTGGGGTTGTATCTTGGCATCTCTTTCCCAACAATCATGCACTTTTTATTTCTGGCCATCACATGCTCGTTTTTATTTATTGATTTTAAGAGATCCCAGCAGTATTAAAATAATCTTCTCATGCAGTCTTATTCAGGAAAAATGACCCCTTAGTGATATATTTCAGCATGGAGGGAATATATCAGATTTGTCATGGTTTAAAACCAAGTTATATTTCTATATGATTTATTATGTAGACCTACTGGAAAGAAAACAGTTTTACCATTACTAGCAGGTAGATATTTTCTGTCCTTACGGAGAGACTTAGCCATTCTCTCAGTAAGGCTATCATATGATGTATCATATGTATCATACATATGCATGTACTCCTGTATTGGGTTAAAAATACAGGGCCGAACTGTAAGCTCAGCTCTCGCTGCTATCGGTGACTAACTTGTTTTTAATGTCAGTTGAAAACGATGGCAACTTGTGTTCTATGTGCTTCCACGCCTGGGGAGTTTTGATGAAATGTCCGTGGACCTACCTGTGTCTTAGGCAAACAGTTGCTCATGATTTTGGTCTAGAATCACACTAGTGGACTAAAGAAGTTCAGTCACACAGAAGCTGGTTTGCCTGTCTTTCCACCAACAACAGAGAATAAACTTTAGTCTCCCAAGTCCTTTACTATTCTTCCAGGTTTGCTTTATTTCCAGAATCACAACTCAAAGCTAGAAGAAGTTGTTTTGTACTCTTGAGAGGCAACCTCTAGAGACCTTCCTCAGTTTGCTCTGGTAAGAGGAGATGTGCCTCTCCTACTTTCCCTCTCCAGCAATTCTTCTTTCATTCAGTATCTCAGACAAAAGCCTTCCAAAAGCAGAGGCTGCTTAGATCTTCTAGTGAAGTGTAGTTTGGTGCTGACTATTCCTGTGTGTTTACAGTGTCTTCCCCTTTCCCCATATTCTTTTTGTAAAGTTGCTTGTGAAAGCAGAAATGTAGATGCTGGGTAATTGTAATTAATTTAGCCAAAATAATAAACCATGACCTTATTCTTAACACATAAGTTACTTGAGGTCACATCCCACTTAAATATAGCTCCAATTTTTAGCAGAATTCAGGAATTAATGATGTCAGCTAAATTTCTGTGTGAATGAAGTCTTGTTACCACCTCAGTTTTTTTTTTCTTTAAAACTACTCTTGTGTGGCAGTGAACTGTCCTCTAGAGCTGATGAACCAAGGTCCAGGAACCAAGCCACCAGGCTGGTTGGCTTTTGTTTTGTTTTTTTTTTTTTTCTGGTCTGTGAGAGTCTGCATCAGGGAATTCTGATGGTTTTTGGAGACAGTGGTGATTTAGTCAGAGTTTATAAAAGGTGAAGAGTGAAACCCAGACTCCGATAGTGTAGTGAAAACTCATGGACGATTTCTATACTTTCAAGCTACTTTTTCAGTAGTACAATTGCTAGAAATGGATTATATCAATAAATGAATATTCTGTTTATGAATTCACAAATGATATAGCTTTGTTTCTAGCACTAAAAGTTCATTTTCTCATGCTGAGAAGAAGCTTCAGTTTAAAATTATATGACTTCATCTAATTACATTGCAGCCATGTCATGCTAACTTCCTCCATGGAAACAAAGCTGTTGACATCATGGTTGGGGAAGTTTAATCAGATTTGGTTTTCCATTCTCTGTGTCTTTTTACCTATGTTCAACTGGACCCTCTAGCAAATGACTTTATCGTGGGATATCATGATTGACTGTCATCCTCTTCCCTGGCCAGGTCTCCAAGGTCCAGGATGGACTGCAATATTCGGTGTATGTTCACAGATTCTTGTGAACTATCTGGTTTTATACAAGTCACAGTTTAAATAACTGTCATTCCAGGTTTCAGGTTAGGGGATTGGAGAGAATAATTTTTTAGGAAAATTTTATGAAATCTCAAATTTTTAGGTTTTTTGTTGTTTTTTTTTTAATTTCCCATTTCATAGGTAGAAGTTGGCCATTACAAAAAACTAACGCTTATATACAAAAACTTAGTTTGAACTTAAGCCAGAGACTTACTGCTGAGTGAGGAAAAACTTGCAGGGTATCTTTTTAATCTGAACCCAATTTTTGTTTTGAATACTGCATGAACCCTTAAAAAGATAAGAGGTGCTAAACCATCCTTTCCTTTGACCAATCCTCCTGGATTTGAGGAGTGAACACTGTGAAGAGGACACTGCATTCAGAGCCCTCTAATGGCTAAATGCAAGAAGGCAGCAAGGGTTTCAACTGCCTTTACACTGCTCCAGAGCTACTTCATTTCAATCTCAGTGGGTTATGAGCTGTATGAAGTCTTATGTGATATCTTATATGAAAACTGCATTGAGAAGATTTTGCAATATGCTAGTACAACAGTGGATGTGCAGAAAGCAATTTTTAACTGTGACTCAACGTCGTTTCAGTATGATTCCCCATCCATTCATCTTCCACATGAATATTCCTTTCATTGTTTCTTTTAAAATATATTCAACTCCACGAATCAGGTTTTCAAAAAGATCAAGATGATTTCATTCTGCCATCTGCAAAGTGCAATGGATTATTGCCAATGCACCAAGACACGGTGGCAGTAGAGCTGTGGAACAGAGTTATTAACAAAACCAATAGTTGGCAAATATTGACTGACTTTCTGCAACGTAATTTGATTTTAAATATCCGTAACATTTGCTGCTTAACCTTTTCCTGCCTAATGGAAAACACCTATCAAAATCAGTTTCCATATACTAAAGAACAGACTGTCATGTAAATGGATTAATGGCAGCTAAAACAGGGTCTGTCAATTACTAGGATCATTAATTATTCCATTAATAATGACTTAGTTTAAATCTTGTTTTAAAGGCGTATTGGACGTTGCAATTCATTAGTTTCATTTGAGGTTTCAGCCATGTGTGCTAATTGAATTATATATGTTTTGGCATAACAGAATTTCCACTATGTTTCCATTCCATCTAGTTCTCATCTGTCTTTCCAGAAAAAACCTGAAACCCTTGCCATTAAGGACACTCCTTTGAAGTTGAATCGTGAGGCATATTAAAATATGTATTACTGTGCAGGCTAAACTGCATAGAGATGAAAAAAATCTAATTTTTCCACACTGTAATTTTGAAACTGGGCATAGTTTTCACCTAATGCACTGCATATTTGATCTCTGGGGTTTTTTTCCTCATGGAGGAGCTAATTAAGCGATACATTAAAATCCCTGGTTATTTTGAAATACTTTTCATTTCCTACTTTCTCATTTCCCTTTTTTCTCTTCATATTTTCACTTTCATAACTTCATCTTCAGAAATTTTGCTTGTTTTTTCAATTTATTTCTTTTAAACAAAGTCTGTAAGTGTGTAATGTATAGACCACTTACATAAAAATGTACATAATATTACAAAAATTCCATGTTATCAATCCTGTAAAATACCTTTTTTTTTTTTCTTCCATCTTGTGCCTTATGTTTTTGGGGCTCCCTTTCTTACTCAGCTGACAATTACACAAAATCTCTGAAGTGTACGATCCATATTAATGGACTGCAGACTTTCTGGGTCAAGCACCTCTTGGTCATAACCATATTGTTTCTGTCTTTCCAATCAACATCCCGTATGGGGTCTAAGGAAGCGTGGTGATTAGGAAAGATTTTTATCTTCCGCAGAAGCTTTCTGTGACCAGAGATTTCCATAGCACAGCAGGTGACACCAAGATTTAAAAAAAAAAAAGAGGCATCTGTTCTGAAATCGCAGCAACAAACAGTTTTAAAATGCAGTTGTGATTACAGGGATTCGGGTAAAATTCACTGTTTCACTAGTGACTTCATTTGATTTTGAGTCATTGATGCTGTATTTTACTTCCTAGTCTACAAAATATAGCTGACGGTCTTTTCTGGGGAATTGGTACAGAGAAATGGATTCAAAACTGCAAAGTGTTCACTAGAAAAGTTTATAGAGAGATAGAAAATAAAAGCTACTATAAGCAGAAACCTATTCTGAAAAATGAGTCTGGAGTAACTGAAGTGATAAGGTGTCTATACTGCTGGTTTGACTATATTTAGAGCAGATCATTGAATCATTCTTTGAAGAAGATGATTCTGTTCTACCTGAAGAAAACCTCTCAATATGTTTCATTCTTCCTTGGGTAATGTTGAAGAGGACATTAAATCCACACTAGCTGGAGGCTGAAAGTTTTTTAAAAAGAAATCTTAAGGAGGATTTTTTTTTTTCCTAGGCATGTGGCTTTCTTTTTTTAAATTTATTTTAATTTTTTCTTGGAAGAACTACACCTACATAGCGTCAAGACAGCTGTACAGGTGTGTTACACAGAAAACTAGCTTTTTGATGACATTCTTAGTTTAGGCCCTATTTGGTGGCTGTTTTGAGATAGGAAGCTAGGCTGACAGAGATTCCCATGAAGCGATTGTCTTCAGCCATTAAAGTGCATCCTAAGAATAATCATCTGGGAACATTGCTTTACAGATCTATAATACCCAGAGACTGGAAGTTGGCTCAAAGCAGATGTATTAATCTCCATTCATCCTGTGAATTCAGTAATGGGCTGTTGGACATAAGCAGTTTTCATTCTTTTCATAGCAAACTCATACCAAATATTAAAACAACTAAAAAACTGGGCGGGGGGGAACCAGCACAAAAAGTACTGTATCGTATCAAAGAAAGTGTCGTATCATTTATGACGACTGGCAACCTCTCTCTAGACTTTTTGGCTATAAATGTTATATATGCTTTAAATTTCATTTTTTTTCTTTCTCCATTCACATTTCTTTTCCTGTTTGGTTTTGTTTTGTTTTTTTTTCAGGAGATAAAAATGCCCTATCTTTTATATTTTTAGAGCCATAATGTGCTTGAGTTCTTATTCTGAGCAGGATAGACTTGTTGAAGGAGAAAATGAGTTATCGGAGTCTTTCAGCTGTGCCTACTTTATATCCCATGTGTTTTTTTCACCTATTTTTGCTTCTTTATTAGCACCTTTCACTTTTGTCAGCTAGAGCAGATTGAAAACCAATGGTGAGATCCAGACACTGAGTTAATGCTGATAGAGAACAAAATCATTTTGGAGTAGGCAAGTAAATTCCTCTGTAATCTGATTCAGGACTTTTGGTATGAGAGACATTGTTTCTATTAAATTCAAACAGAACTCTGTGGTTTGAATATGAAATACTGAAAGAAGGCAGGCTCTTTGAAGAGTCAACTAAATCCTCAATTAAACTACATTGCCCCATTATTTGTATTTACTGCTTTTAAATTGGCTACTGCAAGCCTGCTGCGGAAAGAAAGCTTCGCACGGTTATCAACAACAGAAGAGGGACTTGAATAATTTAAGCAAGCTGCATGAAATAATTGGATGCCATGCACTGCGTACAATCAACCACCCCAGCTCTTTTCCTTGTTTTCGGTCTTTTGATCCTTTGCCTGACATTAGAGGAAGGAGTGTCAGATCCGACAAACTGAGTAGCTGGAGCAGAGAGGGATGTGCTGCTAAATCAAACACCTTATCAAAAGGACTACCAAACAAACCCACAATATTGATGTGTGAATGCTTAATCTATCATACGAAGGACCTGAGACTGGATAGGTCAAGTGGGAATGGGTAGTTTTCCCCTCCCCTTGTAGTTTTAAACTGCTTTTCTGATCATTTCTCTTGTTTTAAGAGATTGGTTTGGTTTTTTAGGAAAGAAAGGACCTTCCGTATTAAAACTACACTTGCTAAGAGGGAGTGAGGCTGCTAGGCCACTGTCATTATCCTGTCACCCAGAGGAGAGAATAATATGTCTGTATGATGAGTATCTTATCCACTGCAAGACTGTAAGAAAGAGTGATCTTTTATGTGCTCCCACACTTCTCATATGACCACATCTCCTTTTATGAGAGCCCTAAAAAGGTATCACTGTGTAAAGACTTGGGGATTAGTTCTGGCTTCTTTCTTTTAGGTCTTAGTGAGTGCTCTGACTGCAGCCATCACACGAGGACATGACATGAGGTACTGTGTTCTGCAATAAACGTTGAGAGCTGATGTGTCCAGCAGAAGGCATTAGCTTATATATTTTCATAACGCTCTCCTTTATGTCAAGTTAGTAGAAGAATTGTAAACATGTCAGAATTAGAAAATATCAGGGAGGGAAGACCCAAGAACCCGTATTCCAGTTCTCAAGTCTACTATGACCCTAAAGAATTCTGCCGATTAGGATAAGATATTTCATAGCAAGTCCTGCCCAGCCAGTCGTGATCCATGGTCTCTGCACCTGGAACTCAGTGTACTTGCCAAGTTTGTCAAACATGTCCAAGTAGTGATTTCCTCAGAAGATGAAAACTGGGTCAAATTTGGATAGCGTAGTCTGGGGTCCCGCTTTAAAACCTCAACTGAAATAAACCCAACACTGAAAATAGGGAGGCCAGGGGCACAGAACTGCTGTTAACAGAGCTTGTGTGCCTTTGGACCAATCACAGAATCACAGGATGGTAGGGGTCGGAAGGCACCTTGGGAGATCATCCAGTCCAACCCCCCTGCCAGAGCAGGATCATCCAGGGCAGGCCACACAGGAACAGATCCAGGTGGGTCTTGAAAGTCTCTAGAGGAGGAGACTCCACAACCTCTATGATGTTTTGAAAAAGAGAACACAGTAGAAGTCATAACAGAAACTAAGATCAGACAGTAAAGTTATGAACAAAACAAAAGAAGGTCTATGAACCATCTTTATAAATGGGATGTTGAAATGTTAGGACTATGAGCAACATAATCCATTTAATCTTTAATCACTGTGTTGTCCCTGCATGATTAAACAAAATTAATGCTTAAGAAATATGCCTGTAATACATAGATTTTTATGGTCAACCTTAGGTGGTACTTTAAAAATCTTTTAAAGGAAAGTCATTGCATGAATTGTATAACTGGAGATGTAGCTCATGTTTATTGTGCCTCAAGCAATTTTCATTTTAAATATGTTTAAGTTAGCATGCAAGGAAAAGAAAAACCAAACTTTCTCTTTCTAAAGTAAAATATTTAAATTTTGAATCTCTAATCTGTGGACAGAGTTGCTGTCCTTAAAGATTTTGCAGACTGGATGCTGATGGCTGTAATACTTGCACAATACTTTTGCCTTTAATAGTTTTACAGAGTGTTCTGAGAATCTCATGGCAAGTGGTTCTTGGTGACACCCAACAGAGAAGAGAGTGCAGATTTGTAGGTTTCTAGGTAGCGTGGATTCCTTAGCCTGAATACCTGCATCTCGTTCAGAACCAGATCTTGCAGCCTGTAACTCGGGTGGCAGTTGTCACAGAGGGCCACCTTTATTCAGAATGAACAAGATCTTTAGGTCTTCCCCGTATACCCCATGGGTTGACCAAATTACAAAAGTTTAAAAAACAAAACAAATAACAACAACAAATCCCCAAACTTTTAGTTCCAAAAATGATGTGCCATTCAGGAAGTCATGACATGAATTGAATACATTGTACAATTATTTGCCTTACTGTATTCCTGATAGATTAGTAAAACAGGTTTTCTGGCTCTGACTGTTGAAAATCTATCTGCTTCTGGTTTCTTCTTAAAAATGGTGTGATGGCTCAGGGATAAGCTGCATATGTTTCTAGTTTTTCCACCAAAGATGCTTTCTAGGAGATAAATCTTTCTAACGCCACTATATTCTTGGAGTTACCTTACATGAGGTAGGACTGGGACTATAAACTGTAGTTTTCTTTCTTTCCATGAGGATTTGACAAATCTGGATTAGTCACTGTCCTCTCTTTACAATCAGTCCCTTACAGCCTCTTGCCTGAGGTGAACCTGACTTTTCCTGGCTCTGCTGAACCTGTCTTGGTGTGGAATTCCACAGATGATTGTTCTTAGGTTACAAGAATAATCTTGGATTAGAAAAATAGTATTTCTGATCACTGGTTTTCATAGGTCTGCCTGTACTCTATAGCAGGATGACACTATGCTGCATTCTTTGATGCTTCCTGCCTCTTTCTCCATCAACCACCTACTTCTCTGTTCTTAGGGCAGGGACTTTCAAAAATTCACAGTCAGATTGGGTTTAAATTTCTTCCTGGAAGTTCAAGTTTCACTAAACCTGTCTGGAAGCAGGAAATCTCACTGGTAACCTATTCATTGTTCACTGAAAGACCCCTCAGGTATTTCTTTGGAAGGCTTGTTTTCATCATTATTTTGTTTCTTGTTTTGCCTCATGGCACACTATTCTTCCTGACCCAATTTCATGTAGATAGAATGTTTCTAAAAGAGACAGAGTGAGGAACTCACATCATTGGTTCAAATATAAGTCTTTGTTCACCTGCATTAGTAGCATTTTTAGTACAGAATCCAGAAAGGCACTCTGAATTGTTGAATAGATATATATTTATTTTAGTCATAATTGTTACCAGCACTAATGTGTCTACTTGAAGCCTTGTTTGTCATGCTACCACCAATGCCACTCTGTAGCAAAACCCCAGTATGTGGGGACAACTGTGACTAGATGTTTTTGTTATTGGCTGCCATTGACTTCTTAGGGCTCCTCTGGACAACAAAGGATCAACGTCATGGTGAAGAATGGGGTTTGTCACTCCACCTGTGTAATATATGTTATCAGTTTTGTGAGAGGCTGAACTTTATTCCTATGATTTAGAATTAGTGCTTCCCCTGTTTTCAAAACAGTATTACCTGAACAATTTCTGATTATTTTTGTATTGTTTTTGCCTTATGAACAAAGACAGAGTGCTCGCTCATTGCTTCATAGCACAGGCTGTCAAAAATCTTTCCAAAGCTCCTATCAAAGTAGTGCTGTGGTTGTACTTTAAGAGAATCTTTTCTGTGACAGTATTTTACTTATGTTTTCATGCTAAGAAAATTCAGGGGAAACAGTGGATACTGTGTAAAGATACCTGTATGTACCTGTGTCACAGCCACAGTTGCATTTTGGGTGTGGTTATATTCAGGTATTCTTGATTTATATGTCAAAGTACTAGTGACTGATTAGTGGTTAAAATAACTCTTCAATTATCCTTTTGAGGTCTCCAGTGAATTTACACAGCAAGGCTCTTGTCTTTTTATGCTTATAATGTATATGCCCTATTAAAACAATAAATGTTGTTGTGTTGCTCACATTAAAAAACAAAAAAAGCATTAATGCTCTGTAAATTCCAGTCAAAATGCCTCATTTGCAGCTCTCACTGGGGATTGTTGTGTGTTTTTTTTATTTTTGGTTCCCTCACAGCTGTAAAAATACAGAACGGTTTTCTGAGGTCAGTGGAGCAATGCCATGAATAAACTGGAGTGAGAGATCAAGTTCATCATTAGCAACGAAAAAAGTTATCAGTTTTGTTAACATATTGCCCTGTAGCTGGAATGTAAACCTGAGAGTCAGGAACAACAATATGTTATGGTTTTTAATGAGATATTTGATTCGTTTTGCCTCATCCCCATCCATCACCCAAGGATAAGGGGAATCCCTGAACCAATGGACTAGAGCAGAGGGCAGCCACATGAGCAGCTCCTGTGTGTAAATGCCTGTGTGTAAATGCCTGTGTGTAAATGCCTGTGTGTAAATGCCTGTGTGTTTACACATTTGTTCCACTGTGGAAAGTAAACTGTAAGAAATCATTTCGAAAGACCTACTAAGCCTGGCACATATTTAATCAAAGTTTGAGTTATTCCTCAGTGTCACTGATCTACCTGATGTTGATGAGCTGGTACCAAAGGTTCATCTGCTGTTGAGCTTTGTGGTGTGTTTGGTTTGTAATTGGTAGTATTTTCCTGCCTGATCCCTGCAATACACATGTGAACACACACACATCCGTGCTTCTAGGAATTCACAGAATTCTGGTGGTGAGGAGAGGGAGCTGCTACATCCCATGACATGCATCAGAAGGATTGCTTTCAGATACCAGCACACAAACTTGTATCAGCAGTGCCACAGCTAGGAAGCCTTTTTTTTTTTTTTTTTTTACCCCATTTACAGAACGTGGTTTGTAGATGTAAAAGTTGACATACTTGATAATTTGAAAATCAGAACTTGTCAAAAATGATAAGTGCTTTAATAACTTTCCTTTCATTATCATCTCATTTATCAGACCTATAATACACAAAATTCTTCAAGGGTTACTTGGTTGCTTATCTCCGTACAATTACGGCTGTTTAAGTAGTTATAATCTGCTAAGTGAGTTATCTCAGTATCTGGATAAGTAATTTTGACAGTCATAATGTACTAATTATGTAACAACGCTGGGAGGATGATGAGGGCTGTTGCTGGGTTGTTTTTGCCAGTTGAGGCTGCCTGGTTTTCATTAACCATTTTAGATTGTTTGAAGAACTTCACTCAGGTGAGAGTTACCTCTCAGAGGGTGCCACATTTCTCTGGGTCTGCAGGCCAGTGCTGTGCCTGGTGCCCCATGGAGCAGACAAGAAAACAAGTAGGTATATGAGTGGATTCTGCATTTTTGGTCCTGCACCCAAGTTGTTCCCAGGTGCTTCATAGAATGGTTTTTCTTGGAAGAGACCTTTAAAACTCATCTAGTTCAACCCCCTGCAACTAGAGCAGGTTGCTTAGAGCCCCGTCCTACCTCACCTGGAATGGTGCCAGGGGTGTGGAATCTACCACCTCTCTGGGCAGTTGTGGGCCGGTGTTTGCTAAGCTTTGTGGAGGTGGCCCTGTCCCCTGATTGCGTGCAGCTACAGACGAAAGCCTGGCTGCTTCCCTGTGTTATTTCATTTCTAGGTGTTTTCTTCCTTTGCTGTGGGGCATCAGACACTGTTGTAATGGGTTTTTTATTGTAATCTTCCTGTCTGGTGATGGTGATAGAAGGACCTTGGAAAGGCTCCTGAAGGACAGAGATCACTGGATGGGTGAGATCAGGGACAGATTTCACACAGGAAGAGCAGTTTAACCTGTGAGCAACTGGTTAAAGTGCCTATTTTGAAGAAAAAACCAAAACGGAGCTATAGACTAAGGGAAGAGGAACCGAGTTCTTAAGGAAGTGCACTGTTTGTATCTCTTGGTGTTTTGTTATTTTCCTGGGTATTCTGTTAGAAAAAGCTTACAATTTGTTTGCAAACTGTTGCGTCTGTAAACTCAGCCCAGTCTTACAGAGGCAAAATGTTTTCTCTAAAGATTTACTGGGAATGAAGATTCCTTGGTGTCTCATTGATAATTGTTCCATCCCTCTGTCTTTAGACCGTGCCCTGAACAATATTTGTCCAATCATGTTGTTTTGCTTGAGTCCAGTTATGACAGATGGCCTGGTCTTTAGGCTTTGTAATGACCTGCAGGTGCCAGCAAAGTCCAGAGGGTCAGCATTTATTTCATATATCTAGAAATGAGGCTTTTATAAACAAGTCCTGTTAATCATGCGCAAGAAGCAGCATTATCCAGTCCACTCACTCTTGGTTACGTGCTGCAGGGCTAATAGGAGCAGAAACTGTAAACAGTTTTGTGTCATAAGAGCAAGCAGGTATGAATTTGGAGTAAAGAAAACAAACCAGCACAGGTAACGCTGCCATTATTGGTCATTTCTAGAAGACAGCTTTGCTCTGTATTGACAGAGAAAAGCATACCAGTTTTTAAATAAAATCAGAACATTCCAAAATATAGAGGCAAAACTAACAGAGAAACTGTTTTCAGCAAATGACCTGATAAGACAATTCCTCCTCAAGGAAAACCATTTGTCACCCAAAAGTCTGTAAATTTCTGTTCTAAAAACTGTGCCAACACAGCATTTGCTTCCCGGAGCCAAGCATGCACCAAGTAGTATTGCCACAGCTGGCCAGATTCTGGTGGTCCAGTCGAGATGGTGTAAATGCAAATACCACTAAATAGGGTCTAGTGTTAACCACAACAATGGCTTTGAAATAGCTTTGTGTCTTGATAAAATACTTTGTGTTTCCTACCACACATATTCAAATTACTATTATAATTCACTTCAGAAACTGCAAATATAGTTTGTTTCTTTACATTGTTGAGGAGCAGTTAAATAGAAACTCTGTAGATATTTATTTGCACTTCCTAAGTTGCTGAAATGATTTATTATTCTGCAATTTTCATGGCATTACATTTTTATTACTTGATATCGCACATGTTGGGTTTTAATAGTTGCATCCTTCATTCCATTAATTTCAAATTAAACATTAAATTGCAATGAAAGTTCAGTCATAGCTCCTAAAGCGTAAAAAATAAACTTTGGTCTTCACTCTCTAGAGTGAAAATGGGGATGGAATACAGACTAAGCAGGAAAAGAATGTGTTCTCTCAGTGAGATCTGTGGTATTATACATAACAGCATCTGGTAACTGAGATCTGGGTTCATTTCTGCACTACAGTGTTTAGCTTTATTGTGCTTCTGTTAACCAAGGGTAGTTTTGCTGTTAGCAATTACGGATTGCACCAGTGCTCGGAAAGGGATTGGCTTTTGCCATTGAAATCTATGTAAATTTTGTACTTGTAAGAGCTAAGTTTTAATTTTCACTTCAAGTAGTTTTTTTTTTTTTTTTTTTTTTTTTAATGTGGTATCTTGTTTCCTCAAAAACCAGGTACAGAAACATTTTGGGAAGGTCACATTATAAAACATTTAAAGGGTTGGCTCTGCAGAGTTATGTCTACGGTTAAGTTCATATCTCTCAGAACTTCCACAGAGTCTTAACCCTTAGACATGAAAATTACCTCAAAAGGAGCAAAGATTTTAAGTAATTCACAGGAACAGGTAATAAATCCAGGAATATTTTGATGTAGACATTGAATTGAAATACGTGTCCATAGCTTGGTTTGCTCCTTGTTGAAATCAGTTAGAATATTTCCATTTGATTCAGTCCAGTTTTAGTCATTGCCATGGGTGTGGGCCTCAGGACTTCAGGTTTCCATGAATATCAAGTGACTTTTTCATAATCTGATTTTAGGCAGAAGGCCAGGGAACACCCCCTGTTACATCCCCAGGTACTGCAATGTTTACAAGATCATGTGTGTTTTGAGGACAAAAAAAAAAAGATGATTAGAAATTCCTAGAAAATTCAAATTTTGAAAAAGTAAGAATTAAATGCAAGGATGAAATCCCAGACCCATTATAACCTATGACAAGTGCTACGTGCTTTCAGAAGGGCTAGCATTCCCAGTTTAAAAAAAAAAAATAATAACAATGCAAAAAATGCAGGTGGTTATATCATCACAAACAGCTCTCAGACTCATGTAGCCACAAATGGGCAGCGGAGGGGGAGTAGAAACTGAAGAGAAAAAGCAAAGTCATTGGATATTTATAATGGAACTGGTAAATACACAATTTATCAAAAGCACAGTTTGACTGAGGTAAAAGTATTTCGTGGATGTTTTGATAGTTCTGCCATTTCTGCTGCCCTTGATGGGGTTTTTGAGAGGAGTGAATTGAAAATCTGACCTTTCTCTGAAAACAACTATTTTGAGGCAGCTGGGTTTCATGAGAAGCTTCAAATCATTTTTAATTTCAGATTGTGAGAAAAGCTAACATTGTCTTCAAAGCCACGGAACAATACGATTTATGCCCTCTGTAGACCTCCTGCTCAAGAGAAAAGATGAGGGCAACAAACAGGGTAACATCTGAGATACACTGCAAATAAGTGGGGGTTTCTGTGCTTTAGGTGATAAAGTGCAAAACCCAGCATGCTGAGCAAATTGTGGCTTTGAATTTACTGCTCCAAAATCAAACCTCCTTATATTACTGAATAATGAATATGCATCAGGTATCCCATTGTAAAATCTGGGAAGGGACAGAGCCCCTGGTTATACTGTGGGGTTCTTAATGGTCGTTCTGTGTCTTTAGGTTCAATGCAGATGCAGTTTGTATATCCAGTAGAATTATTTTCATATCAGCGAGACTATAAAAACTTAATCTAAGTTTCTATATAGGAGAAATTACTTTATACTGCTACTAATCATATTGTTATATGTACGAGTAATGTTTGCAGTCAGCCTGAGACTTACTGGTGCACAATACCCCCTACTATTATAAATGCTATGCCAAGGGTCTGGGCTTCTGTTTTGGTGGCTGGAGTCCCATCTGAATCAGTGGATATATCAGGACCTGCTCTTGGCTGACACTCCTGCATTAAAAAGCAAGGATCTGACTAAATTCCAAGCAGGTGTAAGTTACTGCTTGGAAAAGTCTGAGATTTTGTGCTGCTTAAGTATTTGTGCTGTTATTAGCAGAATCAAAGGCTGCAAATAAGGAATAATATCTGGAGTAGCAGTTGCTCCAAGGCAGCTCTGGAAGAAGTGTAGGAGTCAGTTCACACAGCAGAGGTTCTCCCACCTCTAATGTGTAGAATATTAAACATGAGCAGACTGAAGCAGCCCCACACAGACCCAGGAGAGGAGTCTCTCTTGGATTTCTATCCCTAAAAACCAGGCCTTCTTGTGAGCTGCCCGTGACTGCCAATTCACTGCAAACCTTTTCTGCATGTATACGCAGCCGTTTACTGACAGAACTATGGGCAGGGTCTGGAGCCTTTTAGTGACTTACTGGTGATAGTGGGGGGAGCAACCATGGAACAGCACAGTATAAAATGACATGGATACTTAGATTTATTAAGGCATAGCAGGAAATAAACTATGCAGGGGGGAAAAAAGGATGAGATTATAAGACTCAGAGGAGTAAGATAAACTGAATATATTCTTTTTTTTGGTTTTTTTTTTTAAAGAAATAACAATAGCAATTCTAAGTGTACACACAAATTAGAGTGCAAATGGTCTTCCAGTGAGAGGTCTGCATTACCTTTTTCTTTTGATGTATTTATTATCTTCACTGTGTGATTTCCATTCTGATAAAAGGACAAGTGCTATAATATTTCCTGTTCTTTTTCAGTTGTGATGATGCTTTGTAGTAGGAGCATTTGTGTCCACAGTAACCCATCGTGTCCAGAGATCCAGTCCAAATTATGACTTTACACTTGGAGCTCAATATTTCAGATTAAAGACAAACAAGTGGAAGTAAAATCAAATTTAAAAAAAAAAAAAAAGCCCACCCTGATCAGGAGGAACCATATGGTACTTTTGTAACAATTAAACTCAGTGCTCTACTTTGCTGCAGGATGAACAGATTAAACCTTTGTGCCCAGGCTCCATGCCAAGATTGAATTAATGTTCCTAAGCTCTTTATTTAAACTGCTTCTGTAAGAAGAGGCCATAGCAGAGTAAATAGCTGAGTGAAAACTTGGGGATGTGTAAGGACTTTACCCCTTTCCTACCCTCTCACTCACTGTGCTCTTTCATGTGTGTTTTTATGGGCTTGAGGTGAAACAGTCCTGAGATGCCTAATGTGCCTCTGACATATTTTACTGTGCATGTTAACAGCCAGCGTAAAGATCCAAGCTGCATCATTTCCCTTTTATCTCACTTCATAGGCTGCCAATGCTGTGAAATTCCCTATTATTCCCAGGTATTTTGCATTGCACCTCTCCAGAGATTATTTTTGCAAACCTGACATAGCTGCATGCACTTTTTGGAAAAAATTCTCATAAAAATTTACTTTATTTGTCCTCAATTTTGAAACAAAATGTAAAAATCACAGGAGAATCTTGCAGTCCCTTTTCTATGTCTTGCGTGCACATCCAGAGTGCTCTCACTCCAAGCTTTCTAGCCATGAAGCAGCTGGGAACGGGCAGCAGTCCATTCCAGCACAGTGCAAATGGGACTGTGTGGTTTCTATCTCTGAGCTGCTGGCACCCAGCTGTCTGCAGACTCCCAGTTGCACGCAGCCTCAAATGAGCACCCATTGCCCTTGGGTGATGCTGCCATACTTTTTAATGGTGTTCTGCTGTCATCAATCTGATCTTTTAAATAGCAAATTTGAGGAGGGGGGAAAGGCAAATGGCTATTTCAAATTATTGCCGTGCTGAAGGAGGACACAGGTCTATTGAGAACAAGCAGTTATCAATAGCCAATAATCCTTTATTTCTGCCTCGCTTTTCTGTAAAGCCTAATAGTAATTTCTGGTTTAGTCTACATATTTGCAATTATTTTATGGTTATTATTTTTGCAAGACAGCCCGGGCTCCTAGTACTTGCCTCCTTTGATTTGTGTGGTCAAGCCCACTGCGTATGTTATGTCCTAGCCAGTCCAAAGTTCTTGATATAACTCTCGACTTCAAGCTGACTGATGCCTTTGAGTAAAAAGAAGCAGTGTGCTTTGAATTAGCCAACTATACTGCCAAATAATACATTTAAAATTATTCAAGGGAACAATTTTAATAAATGCAACATTTTCCAAGCTGCTTTATCTCAGTTGTCTGCCTTGATATAGGGCCCCAGGGAAATCGGTTTAATTAAAAAGTAAGTTTTTCTGTCAGTCTGCTGAGTCCTCAATAGGCTAAACAGCTGCTGATTCTCTCATCTGAGTGGGACATGGTGCTGTTGATTTTCCTGTTTATCTCTGTATATCTCACATGGGAGCCAAATCTAGCAGGTCATGGTGATGCACCTATCCTGCTGCAGAAAATATTTGTGTTGGGTTTGCTTACTTGACTGTAGGAATTCTGTCAGCAGTACGTATTCACGAGCCAACGTTCCTAATCCGAGGTCTTTATTTAATTTGTTGTTCTAGTCACATTATACATCATTAGCCACTTTTACATATTTTATTAGCATATGTCCTTTAACAGCTCAGCAATACATTGTAGTGAGAAATTATTGAAAGCATTGTAATAACCCTTTAAATCTTCCATCCTCACACAAGAGGCCTTCAGATCTCCCTTATAAAAATAGGTTTGCTTTTTTCAAGGGATATACACAGTAAAATGGGTCAGTGCCTCCCCAGGCAAGTTATCTCCTGTTTTTCTCTGTGTAGACCTCAGGAATCTAGAGGTGAAATAGCTTCATGATCCATCTTTCAGACACAGATGTGGAATTAGGGCAATGGTAGCATCTGGGCTTCCGTGTTTACTATAAGATGGCTGTCTGAAGCTGAGTGATGTTTCATCTGCTGCCACAGCAGGAATTCTGCACTCACTGAGTGCAAATGTTGCAGCTTCAAGTGAACACTAGTCAAATAATGCATGTAATGTGTGTGAGGACCATGACCCGTACATGTGTTTGTGATTGTTATTGACATGTATGAAAAAGCAGATCAGAAAATGACCCAACTGGGAACCGAGTAATTACATTTCCCTGGGATCCTGGAGGATAATTTTCCTTTTATTAGGGTGCTTTTTTTGCAGGTTTAACTGTACAGTTGCAAGATTATTTTTCAAATAATTCATTATAATGCGGTATTCTAAAAAACAGCAAGGAAATATTTCCCAGTAATGATCATGTAGCTGTTAAAGAGACTGTGCCGTGTCTCACAGCGCTAACTAAACTGGCCAGCTGGTTCCATGTGTTGAGTGTGTGTCTGTGCGACACTGAGCTGCGCTGCTGAATCCACAGGATATTTCCAAACGTGTAACATGAGGTTAACAAAAGCCTTCTGCTGTTGCAGGGCATGTTGCTCCACACATGGATTATAATAGCATACCTTTTTTTGTCACTGTTCTTGAAGTCAGCTCTTCTTGCGACATGGTCAAGTATCTCACTATAATCGGAGCTTGTGCATAAAAATTACACTTCTTAAACCAGCTTATTTAACCAAAGTTGTAGAGTAGGTTTTTCAGGTGCTTTGTTGCTGAGTGCCTTCATGAACAAAGTGATTTCCCTGGGATGCATCCTGGAGCCAGGAAGAAACCCCACCATTGCTGCTGCTGCTATACTACCCACAGGACTATCTTTTTTTATCCTGAGCAAATGATCCTTGCTTCAGCAGCAGAATGAAGTCTGGTTCGTTTGGTGTGAGCTTATGGCAACAATGAATCACTTGAAGTGCAAGTGCAGTTTCCTCCACTTTCCAAGTTCAAATCCATAGACTAGGAAAGGTAGCAGTGGATTTATGCTCTTGCTCCGCAGAGCTTGTTGCCTATAAAATTAGATGTGAGGAAATAATTTTTGTATTTTATTGAGCTGGGAACACCTCCCTCTTTCCGATTTCGGCATCGCTTCCTGGATTTTAGTATTTCAGTATGAGCTTAGTAGCAATGGCTTCAATGAGATGGAAAAGCATATACAGTAGTTACTGCCATTTTTTTTTTCTATCTCTAAAGATGTTTTACATCTCTAATTATTATTTTGCCTCCTTTTCCCAAACAACTACCTTTTCCTCCCTCAAAACATAACCTTCTATGTGTTGCAATTATTTAAACAGTAGCTACAGCTTACAATAGAAAAACTTGTGAAAGCAGTAAACTGTCCCAGTGGCACAGTGACAACCCAAGGGGTCAGCAGCTCTGCACTGCAGGAGATACTTGCAGAATCCAGCAGAGAAACCTGTGTATGGTTGTTATCCTGGAAGGCTGGATTAAAAATAAAAAGAAAAAAAAAAGGAAAAAGAAACCCAGCAACCCCTCAACAACCTTACTGAAAAACCCACCATCAACTCCACATCGTGGTCCATGCTGCCTTTCTGAGAAAATAGATACCGAGTAGTCCAAATAGTAGTCCTAACATTGTAGTAGTCCTAACATTGCCTGCTTGCAGATTTCCATCCACCTGCCGACAGGTCTCTGATGATCAGTGTTCAGAGAACATTGTGCCTGTGTTTAGATGTCCATCTCTATGCAGAGAGAGCATATCTAAAGTGTTAAAGATTAAAATTTGATTCAGACTAAGAATACTTCGATTTCATTGACAAGAGTGCTTTAAAACCTTTAGTTATAACAAAAGGAAAGTCATATCCACAAGGAAATTTATATGTTTTATAAAGTTCTTGGAAGCCTGGATGTGTCATTTAGTATATGAAGAAGATTAATTGCAGATGATTGTCAAATACCTCTGATACAACATAATGGATCCACGTAGCTGAATCATGTTCTTAAAGGACACACAAAAGGAAAAAAGCAGTGGTCTCATCATCCATCTGCAAGTCTCTGTGACCAGGGTGTCAGTGTGACCTGTGAAGTTCCTGTGTCTGTTCTTCAAACTGAAACTCAAGCTCCATCTCTCCTGAACAGAGAATTTGTCTTTTCTAAGATGTGAGTGGATTTGAATGATCACGTGGCTTTGATTCTTCAGCACTTTGGGGCCTTACAGGGGCACCGTGCTTACCTCGGGATGTATAAAACCTCTGCCTTTATTCTAAATAAATAATCAGCAATGTTGATTTGTGAATCTCCGAAAAAACACATAGAAATATAATAAAAGGCTGAGACTAATAAAATCAGAACAGGGTATGAATATACACGAGTCATTTTGCCAGCAGTGAACTAATGAAGCCAGGTTTCTGACAAGTTTGAGCTTCGTGTTTGATTTGCTGGTACCAAAAAGGTGCAAGATAGAATTGAAGCTTTCCCTGGTGTTGGGGTTTTACAAGGTCTTTGTGTGGAGTGTTTGTTAGCTGGAGAGATGTGACCTCTTTGTCACCCCTACACTATTTCTGTAGCACCTATTGTGCAGCTGCGTCATTTCATAGCAGTCGTGGGAAACAATACATCTTTTTAAAATGTAGTAAAAATCAGCAAATAACTTGGGAGTTCGTGGTAGGAACGAATACACGTGTATACACCCACACATATGTCCTAAACACAGTTGTGTCAACCCTACTCCATTAGCAATCATAAGGCCAAGGGAGAGGATAGAACATTCAGTGAACTCTGGTTGGAGTTAATCATAGGATCGTTTAGGTTGGAAAAAACCACTAAGAGTCCAACTGTAAACCTAACCCTGCCAATCCCACCACTAAACAATGTCCCTCAGCACCTCATCTCCATGTCTTTTAAATATCTCTAGGGATGGTGACTCCATCACTCTTCCCTGGGCAGCCTGTTCCAGGACCTGACAACCCTTCTGGGGAAGAAATTTTTCCTAATGTTGAACCTAAGCCTCCCTTGGTGAAACTTGAGGCTGTTTCCTCTTGTCTGGTTGCTTGTTACATAGGAAAAGAGACCAATCCCTCCCTCTCTACAACCTCCTTCCAGGTAGTTGTCGAAAGGGCTAATAAACAACTGCAGGTCCTTCAGCCACTCCTCGTAGAACATGTCCTTTAGAGTCTTCACCAGCTTTGTTGCCCCTCTTTGGACATCTCCAGCTCCTCGGGGGCCTTCTTGGCCCAAAACTGAACCCAGTACTTGACGTGTGGTTTCACCAGTGCCCACTATAGAAGGATGATCCCTGCCCTAGTCTTGCTGGCAACCTTATTTCTGATACAAGCCAGGATGCTGTTGGCCTTCTTGGCCACCTGGGCACACTGCTGGCTCAACAGCTTTCCAGCCACTCTTCCCTAAGCCTGTATTGTTGCGTGGCATTGTCGTGACCCAAGTGCAGGACCTAGCACTTGGCCTTGTTGAACTTCATACAACCAAGTAAAACATGGTGATTGCCAATTCACAACTGTTGCTTTTTATTAACTATTGATGAAAATGGTCAAATATCAGAGATCCCAGCTTTTCACTCAAAGTCTTCTGTATTCTTAGTGTAAGGAAAGCTGAAGAAAAAGCAAAGGTAGCTGTGAAAGGCAAACCAAGCAGCTTTTTAATAACTTGTGTCATTGTTAAAGTAGTAACATTGGGGATTTTTATTTCTAATGAAAGGAGCATGAATTTTGTTTTCAATATAAAAGGAATCAATTCATAATACAATTTTGTTGATTACAATTTTTAAGCACAATCTTGCATGTAAATGATGCTGAATATGAAGCATTGTCTTTAGCAATTTCTAAACAGTGGAAAGATTCATTGGTTATATTTCAGAAATGGTAAACTAGTAGCTTTTTTTTCAGGCTATTATAATTTTTACAGAGGAAGTTATATGATTATTACCCCTGTGGTAGCAACGTATAGTTCTCTACCACAGTCCTCAATGTAAAATAATGTAGTCTTCAAAATTAATAGGTGCTTATGGCTAATGCTAGTCTGAATGGTTTGAAGAGGAAAATAAGATGTCCAGAATTGAATTAAAGCATGTATTAAAATAAGCAACTCTTACTAAAGTTCAACCTTGCCACAAGAAAGATTTTGTAGGAAGAAACTGGAGACCTTTTGGACATCCATCCTGGCTCTGGGAGAAGAGCTGGCCTCCTGACACCAAAGCTGGTGAAGGGTCTGGAGCACAAGTCTTGCGAGGAGTGCCTCAGGACCTGGGGTGGTTCAGCCTGGAGAAAAGGATGTGGAGAAAAGTTGGGGTCAGTCTCTTCTCCCAAGGAACAAGGGATAGAACAAGAGGAAATGGCCTCAAGTTGCACCAGGGGAGGTTTAGGTTCAGCATTAGTGAAAATTTCTCCAAAAGGGTTGTCAAGCCCTAGAATAGGCTGCCCAGGGAGGTGGTGGAATTACCATCCCTGGAGGTGTTTAAAGAGACATGTAGATGAGGTGCTGAGGGACGTGGTGTAGTGGTGGGGTTGGCAGTGTTAGGTTAATGGTTGGACTCGATGATCTTAAAGGTCTTTTACAACCAAAATGATTCCATGACTCTATGACGTCTTCCCTCTATCCTGGATGCAACTATTATATATTTCATGGATGTGCTTTTACCTTTACCTGTTATCACCAACTTATCCCTGTTTTATCAACTTGCTGCCACCACCATGCTTATGATCACTAAATCCTAGATGCAGCTGTTCCCACACCCATTCCAATGAAATGAAGAACAAAGTTTTTTTTTGTGTTGCCTCGTGTGAGGAAAAGAATGTCTCAGTTTGCACTCTTAATTATCTCAACCTTACAAAGGAGAAGAAAGGTGGGTGGTGCCAAGGTCCTGAATGTGGTGGTTCTGCAACTTAGATGATGAGCCTGAAGAGAGACACCCTGTCTCCTTTTCCTCAAATGACTTGTGTGACAATATGTATCTAAGGATAGGCTTGGCACAATTCCCAATGGCATCATGTAGGTCTGGGGTTAGCTCAGCTGGGCTTAAATAAAGCCCTGTATCTCCATTTTATAATGAAAAATAATATCCTTTGTATTTTCAAGACACCATTTGTAATGTCCAGTAGTAGTAGTTCTATACATCTGCAGATGTGTGTATCTCACAGGGTAAAGGTGAAGCTGCTTTAGTTTTCTGCTTTGTCACAGCTGTTACAGCTCTGTTGTCATTTCCATTTCCAAGACAGCTAGTAAGACACCATTTCAGAATCATTTTGATTGCTACACATTTTGATTTTCATAGAAGTGGTTGCTGTAACCAGAACTGGGAAAGGTACGTGGGGGGCTTTGCAGGGCAAAAAAAAAAATCCATGCAGCTGTCATTATTTTATCTTTGGCAAACGGGGACGTAAAAGACAAAAATAAGAATTGTATACAAAGCTGGAGTATCCAGCACAGGGGTGGGATATAGAGACTTCTAAAATACTTGCCGAGAACACGTGCTGCTTCTAGGGTTGCTTTGCATCAGGCCTCTGCATTTGGAGAGGAAAAAATGATAAATGCTTAGATTAAGGCTGAGAACTTTGTTCTGCCCTGAGCTATTTCACTTGTTTAAGAACAGTAGGCTTGGATGTCTGCAAGTGCTGTATTGTTTACAATCAAACAGTAGATCGATAAAATAATAAACACAACCCACTGAAGGTATGATTTCTTGTGATGGATTGTGCATCTGAGGAGAACTTTGTTAAGAAACTATGAAGGCCACTGTTACAAAACACAACAAATAGTATCTTCCCATTAGACTTCCCAAATCTACACTATTTCCATTTTTAATTAAAATAAAACTGAAACCCACAGTATCATTTCAGATGAACGTTTAATGTCGAAGTTGTGGGGAAATTAGGATAATTTTTTTCAAAGGTATGTTTGGCAATGTTGAGATACAGACTCAGTCATCAGTGCCTACGATCAATGCTGAATAAATTGCTTCACTTCTTTAATCCCATGCTTTATTTCTTATGCAGGAGTTCATAAACATTGTGGAGACTGCTTTTATGGATATGCAAAGCATGAGTCTTTGAATTTCAGAGTCTGATTCTCAGGGTAAAATCCATTCCTCCTTCTACAGCCCAAATATTTGGGCTCATTGAGAGTGAATAAAAGAGGGCCTGGAAAAGAGCACATCTTTTGTCTGTCTTGGGAAACCACACACAACACCATTTCATGACACTTGAGTGAGGGCTTGGAGCAAGCAAATGTCCAAGCAAATACTTAATATGTTTTCCCAGTGGCTCATAATTACTAAAACAACTTTGTGCTGATCCTGTGAAGACGTTCTGAAGGTTGATTACAGTTGTTGAGTGTGGGATTTATCTGCCTAAATATCAGTGGTATGTAGCTGAGCTCAGCTTCAGCTCCCATTATAATAAAGGGAAACATATGTGGTGGTAGTTGAGGGAATATCCAAAGCAGCCTGTATTTATACTCCGAGTGTACTCATCCCCACCCTCCCCACACACATCCTTCCCAGTTTTTCTTTCATAATAGAAATTATGAACTCCAGCACTTCTAGAGAGTCACTGTTTACTCTCTTCTCTAAAAACCCAAATATATTCTAATAACAAAAGAAAGAAGAGGAGCCAGACTTGAATTAGAGGTCATAGATTCAGAGTTAATTTAGAATTTGGCATTTGACTCAGATATGATTGGCAAGGAAGTTTCCAAAAGGCTGAAACTGTAAACTGGAAATAAATGGGAAAGGATTATGTGAGTGGGAGACAGCTTTGAATCTATAATGCATGTCTCAAGACTGACATGCTCATAAAAGAGTATGTGTTTAATGTGTCATAAAAATATTTAAGCCACGTTGGTCTTTGTATAAATATTTAATTTTTAAAGTTGGTTTCTGGAATGGCAAAAAATGAATTTGGCATGCATACCCTTGCCATCGGTTTGAAGGATTGAAAAAAAGGATCATCAGAAACTGGGGTGCATCTTTTCCCCTTCCAGAGTCGTATTGTCACAAGAGTTTTTATGTTGTCTTTTGTGTCCAAATCAATTTTTTTAGTCCTCACTGTGTCATCTCTTTTGTTATACAGTATTCCCCTGAGAGAAGCTATGGATCTATTATTCTAGGAGGCAGTTTAGCAGCAGAATGCGTTGCTGCCAAGAAGGCGCTCATGTATGAGGGTGTGAAGTTGGGGGGGGGGACGACTGAGGTGTTCAAAAGGGACACTCATCTGTGTTCCTTCAGCTGCTTCTGTTCCACAGACGATACATGTCTGTAAAAAAAGCAAGAAATATTTTGAATATGCCCCTGTTCTGCATCATTAGTTTTTTTCACTGTTGGGAAACTAAACTGCAAGAATCTGAACATCTGCTACCACCTGGCAGCTCAAGTGGCTCAAGGAAGGAGTGACAGCAGTTAGAAAAGGCCACCTCTAAAATAGTCTCTTTTTTTCTTTCTGCTATTTTTTTTAATCTAAGCACAGTCTTCTTAATTTAGCTTAAAAATAATTAGCTCAACATTGATGTTAGCACCATATCTAGGGAACAGGCTGCAGGGCTTTAAGAAACCATTTAGTAACGACAGAGGAAGAGGGAGGTACGTGACCAGAGCTGCACTCGCCGCATCACGCTGTACGAGCAGCCGCTGGCCCTTTGGGATCGATTATAAACTGATGCCTGAGCCCATACTTCCCCAACTGTAACAGCATGTGAAATACAAATGAGCACTAACTTCTCCAGACATAGATCTCCTTGGTCATGGTTGTTTTATGCTCTTCCTCACAGGTGAAATCTGTGCTTTTAAAATCCATGGACAAGAAATGCCCTTCGAAGCCGTTGTGCTAAACAAAACATCTGGAGAAGGTCGTCTTCGAGCAAAAAGTCCTATTGACTGTGAACTGCAGAAGGAATATACCTTTGTCATCCAGGCCTATGACTGTGGGTCAGGATCCACTGGAACAAAGTGGAAGAAATCTCACAAGTGGGTGAAAATTAAGAGATTTTTTTTTCCCCCTTTGGTATATATTTGCTGTACAGTACAAATCAAATTGAAGGGCTCTTTTTTATGTTGTGGTCAGGTAGAAAGCAAATAAATCCAAGATAATCATTGTTGTAATAGTCCATCCACTTTTTATACCTTTTAGAAATTAATTTTGTTTGCCTCCTGTAATTTGACCTATTCTGCAACAATTCCAGTTGAAGCTTCTAATAGGATCCCTGTTCAAGCAGAGAAATGCATCTCATTTTTGGTTTATTTTTACACTGATTAAACAGATCAGCCAGGACAAGGAAGCTTTTAATTGATACTTACAAATTCTAGATAGGTTTTCTCACTGTTCATCTCATTTCAAATGGTAAAAAAAGAGAAATCAACCTTTTTATTTTCAGTATATGCATGTATATAAACCACAGCAGCACTGCCTTTGCAGTGTGTTTCTGACCTCAGCTTTTGGACAGCAAGTCTCAGAGGAATCGAGAACCTCTGGCAGAAATGGGTAGTGAAGGTTAGTATGTGGCACTTCTTACCGTGGAGCCAATTCCCTGTGTAAGCTTAAGTGGCACAGTGCCTTTTTTCCCCTTCAGTTCATGAAACCAAATGGCAGATGATTTGTCATTAAAGATGAATTTAGCTCACGTGTAGATGTATAACTGCTGTACAAATTGTTCATTTTGCTGAAAGCCATTTAAATAAATGATTAATAGTAATCATTCTTCCTTTTCCTCATTCAGGACTCATGACAATTAAAAATTTAATTAGCTCTATAGTGCACGCTGAACTGTTTCAGGATATTTAGAAAGAGTGCACATTTAGAAGGAAGCTGGCAATATCAGATAACTATCAAGCCATAGAAACCATTTTTGATTCATATTATTGAATTTTGTGGTGTTTTTCCCTTGCATGCCAGTAACAAGCTAGCACATTCCACTTGTGGAAAACGTTGATCCAAATCTGATTGTGGAACGGTGAGGGAAGAGTGCAGGAAATCAATATGATTGATAGGCAAACTTCGTTTATTGTCACATGATGCTAATCACTAATACATGCTGATTGGAGTACACACAAGTTATACATATTCACGATAGTTCCCATAGGTCGATTCAAGAAGTCACACTTTGCCTACGACCACCCCTTGGTGGTCCCAGCTGCTACATAGCTCCTCTTTCCATTGACCAAAACATCCTGATATCGTCTTATGTTGATATAATGTCCCTCTTTCTGTTAACCAAAGCATCCTATTATTATCTTAACATTCCTCCTCATGGACATCCTGTCCCTGCAGCTGGGTTAGGCCTCATGCCTAGCTTCTGCTAATATATCTTGCAGTGAGCCATGGCCCTTGTTCTCAAGCCATTCCCCAACACCCGCCCAAGTGAAATCTGGCCCATCTGGACCAGACTTTGTTACACTTTCTTCTAGTGGTTTGGTTTGTATAATGAACCACATGGTAAGTTGGGCTGTCTGGGGTCCCAATGTTTACTACTGGTTCTGCTGTTGATCCAGGGTCCCTTCACTTCTCTGTCCTTCTGCTACCTCTCCTGTCAAACTAGAGAGAAAGTTCTTTCAGAGCAAGGCCTTTAGAGTTTGCTTATTAAACTCTAAAGGCCTGTTATTTTTGACTCTCAAATGTACAATCTTATAATGAAACAAAGCATTAGATATAATCTGCAGAAGATGAAAGGCTTATTTAATTTAAGAATGTTCATAAACGGACCATTTTTAGGTAGTGAATGTGTAAGACTGCTGTAATCATTATCTTTTTCTGCTGATTAATGCATTTTGCACTGGAATGATACCGTTGACTTTCTGCTGGGGTCCATTTTAGCAGGCAGACTGATTTTAATAGGGAGCACTGTGAAGCCCTCTCCCTACAAGCTGGGACGCTTAAGTTTTTGCCTAGTGCCACATTAAGACATTAAATTGGGCAAAGTCAACATAGAAATTCCATAGTAGCTCATTTAAAAAGATGTTTGCATAGTTTTCTATATATGTTTTGTTAGTCTTTTCAAGTATTTTGAAAACAAACTTAATGATGTGTCACAATAAGCTATTTTTTCCTCTTTGATATCTTTATTTTAGGGCAGTCGTCCATATCCAGGTAAAGGATGTCAATGAGTTTTCCCCAGCTTTCAAGGAGAGCATGTATAAGGCCACCGTGACAGAGGGAAAGATCTATGACAGCATCCTGCAAGTAGAAGCCATAGACGAGGACTGTTCCCCACAGTACAGCCAGATCTGCAATTATGAAATTGTCACAACTGATGTTCCATTTGCCATTGACAGAAACGGTGAGTTTGGAGAAGGAGCGGTTCCAAGTTCTTGGGCAGATAGTGGCAATTTCTGTAGATAGTGTAATTACCTGGTGATATTAGCTGATAACCTAGCTTGAGTTTTAACTCAAGAGAGTAATCCTGTTCTCCTCTCTGAGAATGATGGAACCATTACACTAGGAAATCATATCCCTTTTAGGTTAAGATTTGGTCACAAAGTGGCACAGTAATTTATTGTGGCAATTAAAACCCCAATTTTAGATGAGTATATATGGTTTTTCTGTCACTCAGTCCATTCTCTTCACTGCCTCAGATCTTGTTTCCTATCTAAGTGATGGCATTTCCTAATTCAGCATGTGGCCCTACCTAACAGGGTTTATCCGTAGCTATTCCCATTCTTCTGAACTTTCTGAAGCAGTCTAAATGTAGAACTGACAATATTCTGGATATCTTTGTTGGTTGTTATCACTTTCAGGGTGTGTGTCCACAGGTCTACACATTTGTGATGCTTACTGAAGGAGATCTATTACTCTGCAGTATGGAAGAAAAAATTTTTATGAGTTTAGATTTTAGTTGGCTTTCTAGCATATATAATTTTCATGGTTCAGGGTCAGGGCAGCCCCTTAGACCTATAACAGATATTCTCTGTTAACCCCCCTCCTTCCCCAGTAGGGAGAGAGACTCAGCAATTAGAAAAGGGAACTGGAACAGCTTTAATGAAAATAATAAAAAATGGAATATATACAAATATATACGAAACCAGTATGGAACCCAACCCGCATGGTGGTAATTCCATCACCATCACCACTGATGCTGTGGAGCAGGCACTGGGAGAGTCCCAGACTGGGCCCTGCAGCAGATGGAAGCTGTGTTCAGGAGCTGGATTCTGGTACCAGATTCAGGACACACAGATGGGATTGAAGGCAGAATGGACAGAAGCTTCCTCGGATGCTCTGAGGAAGGACCACAAGAGCACCTGAGCTGAGCCAGCAAACTGGGGCAAGAGGGCAAAGAGAAAGGGGTAAGATCCTCCTGATCCCTCAGCTTTACACCAGATCTGATCTATATGAGCTGGAATCCCTCGCTGGTCAGTTTGGGGTCACCCGTCCTGTCCGCTCCTCCCTGCAGGTGCAGCCTTTCACTTTCTGCACCCCCCAGTGTGGTACACAGGACCCAGCAGTGGCCTTGTTCTGCTCACCAGCCCTTGGCAGTAACTCTAAACATGAGGTGTTATCACTGCTAGCAGCAGACACTGCCTGTGAGAACAGGCTGCTGACTTCAGACAGTGCAGTTGGTTGGAAGAACCGAGCTGGGAATTAAAATCACTGAACAGAATTAGTTCTGTTCTCACTCAACCACAACAATAATATTACAGGAAAAATAACAAATCATATTAAGTTTTCCTTATGCAGCAATTTTTGACCTTGGTAGCCCTGTCTGTCAGCTTCCTGCATTTCCCAGTCAAGTTGTCACCAAGGAATAGCTCAGAACTTGACCCTGAGTTAGGGCGAGGTGACTGGGCTGAATTAAAAATATGTTGAAGATCCTCCCTCTCATTCTCTGCTTGCTTCAGATAATACAAAATAGCAGCTTTGTCTTTCAGGTGCTTCAGCAGCCCCATATCAGTATCACTTTGTAGATAAGAGTCCTTGTTATTGATACTCACATGCACACTCTTGTGCAGAAGTTCAAAATGGAAATTCCTGTGCTCACAGAACTTGTTTCCCCAGAACAAGCACCCTGTGTTCATGTCCGTCGACACTCTGATTTATCTTTCCTAACAGAAGCAGTTAATCCATCTTGTATCTAGGTTGAGAATACTCTTTGGAAGTTAAATCTGATTTTTGGCCAAATTGGGAACTAAAACATGCATGGAGCTGTTGTTTCCTCTAAGCAGGCATTTGCAAGTTGGGAAATTATTCATCTTTATTTGTTCAGTTCTTGCACAATGCACAGCTGAGCATCAAAAGATAATAACCTGCTAGCATCAATAAATTGTAAATGACATGGGGGGGGGGAACCCATCTTTTTATAATACATTGGAAGGCCAGTATACAATACAGGAGCTATAATCATAATGAGTATGTTTGTGTTTAAGTAAATGAGGTCAGCTGGCTCAGTAATCTTCTGCCAGAGAAGGTGCACAAAGGATTTTTAACAGAAAGTGGGCGTTTGGAGGTAGATGTTTTTGTGCAGTTCCCTAGAAGCTTTTCCTCTCTATCGATTTTCTTCTAATTGTGAGGTTTCCCATGTTGTTGGAAAAGGAAGTTCCCCATGTTTCTGTTTGAAACCACTGTTTTTCCAGAACACTGCACAACTTGCCAGTATGGGGCTGGTTACTTACTGAAGTTGCAGGTGGTTTCATAATTTCATACCAGGTTTGTGACAGATACCATGGATAAAAAAAATACACTGAGATTAATGTGATACAGAACAGACATTTCTATTGCTTATGCTTTTTTAGCTCCTATCACCCAGTGCAGCTGGTTTATGAGTGATCACGGGCTCCTCACGGTCAGAAGCGTGATCAAAAGCATGTCAGGTGTCAGGAATCCTTGGTTACATCTTTGTCCTCATGTGTCTGGGACCTGCTTTTCACCAGAGGCCATGAGAAAATCATTGATTTAAACACGAGTTTAGAGCTCACAGTGAATAATTGGTAGAAGGCTGTAATAGTTGCAGTTTCTTGGTCATGAATTCAATTAATATTTTTTGATCTATTTGTTCACTAAAAGCACAATGTTGCCACAATCAACAGTAATTGCAGTCTAATTTGCAATTTTTTAAGATAACGGTAATCGCTTAAGACCACTGGGATTAGAGAGGGAGTTAGAATAGATGGTTGCACTTTTATTTTGTGACAGAAATAAGTTCCTTAGTTCCAACACATTTCACTGCTGAGAATGTCTCTCTGTGCCAGATGACAGAAGAGCTTTCTCTGACGGAAATTCTTTGGTATTGTGCCTGGTTTTTTTACCTATAGGATTATTAAAATAGATATATGAGAGGCCTGGGACAGTCTGAATACTGTGTTAATTAGGATTCTCTTCATCGTTTTTTACCCATTGTGAAAAACAACTCTAGGCTCTTCTGTCTTCTGCAAATTATTATTCTCTTCTGCTTTTCAGTAACATAAGTGTGGAATTTCATTGCCCAGAAAGAGTTTTAACCAGAAGCTTAGAATCAAATCTAAATATTGCAGAGGACCCCAGAAAGCTGTGTGAGGGAACTGTGGCCATTATCAGTTCAGATGGTGGGTCTTTCTCACCAGCAACCTGTGGAACTAACCACAGTCACAGGCCTAAACAAAGATGAACATGCTATTCCATCAGCTTTTTTTCTTTTGGCAGATCTTTTGTCTTTTTTAGGCAAAACTTGTTTCTTGTATCTACATCAATCCGGAGAGCATTTTGTGGTCTTGTAAAATTAGAATTACACTTTCTCAGAAAGGAAGAGAGAAGCCTCCAGACTGTGGCAGTGCACAGGCGACTTCACATCCCCAGATGGTGTGAGGCAGCCAGCATTGGCACAGGAAGCACCATTCAGCTCTGGTGCACTTCTTGTAGATCTTTGTAAATGAGGCACCTCAGGGCAGGTCATAAAGCTTCCCATTTACATCTGCATCTTTCACTCTTGGTATGTCATTTATTGTTGAATAAAATTACATTGTGTTATGAAACCATAACACTAATAAAACTGATTTTTTTGGGTATTTCCAGAAAAAGGCAGAGGTTTAGAAAGACTTTTTTTTATGTCCTACTTGGGTACTGTATAGAAAAGTACTTATCCCATTTAGTATTTTTTTCTAAATGTTATTGTTTATGGGCTAGATATAAATAGAAATTCTCAGTCTATGGTCTCTAAAACTTTAATTAGTCCGTATTTATAGTGCTTTCCTTCTCTGACAATTTTTTAATCATATTGATTAAATTGTAAAATAACAAAGAAGCAATAAAGCATCAGAGGTAATAGAAAAATAGAATAATTAAGAAATCAATAAACTATTGAGTAACACCTTCAAGACATCCAAATGACCTTTCAGAACACCTAAGAGTCAGAATCTTTGTAGTCCCAACTCTTAAAAGACCTTAAAGAAATACAAATCTTGAAAGACAGATTTAATGAAATGCAAATACATTGTAATGATTTATACTAACGATTTATAAATCTTAGAGGACAGTTTATGTGCCAGACAAATTCTACCAGTCTGCTAATATAGATTCAGACAATTTGTGTTTCTCAAGATTTATCTCTGCTGATCATGCACTAAAATCATACCAGGGAGAACCAAATAGGGAAATATAAAGATCCATGTAAGAAATAATATAACACGGAAAGAACAACAGTGCAGATACTAAATGAATAATTAAGTATACAGTGGCAGTTCTTCCATTAAATCCTCTTAGGCAGCTAGTAATCAAGGAACTCAAGATAGTAAAATGGGTAAATTGAATTGTTTTGCCAATTACGAACTCAAAAATAACAAAGTGGTTGATACATTACTGCAGTTGCTTTTGTGATGGGAAGAGCTATCGACACGGCAGACTTGCAAATGCCTGGGAAGGTGAGGTACATGAGAGATAGAACCAAGGAAGCTGTAGGAATCACTGCTGCTTCCATATTTGCCTTCAGCAGGTCTTTCTGCTTCTCCGTTTGAGACACAAAATTAGTGTCAGAGTTTGTCCCCCTTTGTGCCCTGCTTAGAAAAGGGGGGCAAAGACTCAAAGTCATCAGAAAAGGGGGTACTGGGCCTGATTTATAGCTGTGGACGTAAGGGTCTATTTAAACCTGAAAAGTTTTGCATCGGTTTCAATTCAACTACTAAAGTTAGCTTTCAGGTGGTAGTCAGGAAAGTGTTTGGCCCTGCCAAGATAAGGAGCGTGCATCAGAGAGACACACCTGCTAAAAGTCTTACACTGGTCAAACTGATGGAGGTTTGGTGAAAGACTGATTTTATTTTTCTGCTTTCACCTCTCTCTCATTCAAGTGAAAAAAAAGAAACCAAATTCCCAGCCCGAACAATGCCAGCATGCCTAACAACAGATACTTTAACCAGCACCTGTGGGAGTCAAACCATGGTATCAGACTAAACTCCAGGATTTGGGTGCTCCCCATCCCAAATTTAGCCCAAACAACTTGACTTTGCAGATCCACGCTTAAAAGCACTGATCCAGAGTAAGTTTGTTTCCTGAATTCCAGAACGTTCTAGTTCAAAGAGATGGTGTAACCAACAGCCCTGAGCAAAAGTATGAAACCTATTAAGCAGTCTTAGTGTTCAGCTGCAGGACAAAGTGCATTTCAGTGCATATGGACAGGAAGAAAATGCTGAACAAAAACATACATTCTGCACAGTAATCTTCCAATCCAGAAGAAGCACTCCAAGGAAGAGATTTCCATTTCCTTGTGGAAGTTGTAATGTCTTTGTTCCTGAAACAAGTAATTTGTTGTCTTTATGTATGTGTCCAGTTCAGCAGATAACTCTACTGTTGCTGAGTTATTTTCCATTTGCTCTAACACAGAAGGTGATTCTGGGGATATTCCTGTTTTTAATTGCCTAGGAAGAGGTGTTGAAAGGCTAAAATTCTCTCACAGCTGCAGGGTAATAGCTTTAGGGGAAAAAGGAAGAAGCTTAGGCTGGGGAGATGTTTAGTAGTGGATCTCAGGAACGTGGCTGCCATGTTAAAGCACTGTATTCTGGGAAGGTGTGTATTGCACCTACTCATACTTCACATTTCAAGACGTAACTGCTAATTACTCTGACAGTCTTACTTTAGTAACTGTTGTGGAGCAGATGTTTTCTAACATAGACATGCCCATATCATATCCCTAGCATCTTATATTTCTCTGAAGAACTTTATTTCTCTGCTGGATGGAAAGAAAATACTAGTTCGTACGAAAATACTCATAAAGTTCCTCATAACTGCCCTGCCTGGGGATGTCCCATGTGCTTCAAAGAGCTTTCTGGTCATGAAGGACTTAATTAACCAGGACCCAAATGTTATAGTCCGTATGTGTTTAGCCTAGAAGTAATTTCTGAATGTTCTTTTATATTGAATCTATAGGTAACATCAGAAACACTGAGAAACTGAACTACGATAAACAGCACCAGTATGAGATAATGGTCACAGCTTTTGACTGTGGGCAAAAGCATGCAACAGAAAATGCCTTAGTACGAGTTAATGTCAAACCAGTGTGCAAACCAGGCTGGCAAGGTAAGGTTTCACTCTTTCTGTATTTTCATTTTTTGTTTAAATCTCTTTACCTTGGTGTTTTTCCTCCACAGTAAGGGAACTAGGGTGCTTATTGCAGTGGTGTAAAAAACTGTTGCTATTTCTTCTGCTTACCTCATTCCAAGCCTGTTAAAAAGTGGATAATAGTCCCATACTTGTTTATGTTTGCCATGGTTCTTCACTAGTCAGAACAAAGATCAGATTAAAAAAAAAAAAAGGCAAATTTATATTCTAATAGGATATTTTATGATTTGGTCTAAATATACTGCAAAATTAAAAAAATGCTGCTGATTTTCCTTTCCCCTACTACTCCTTTACATAGAACTTTTGAAGCCACCATGACAAGGTTGCTTGCCCATGTGAGCCAGAGTTCTTCAGATTATCTTGTTCTGGGTACAGAACTGGCTTTCATGTGTGTGCCTGAGTCAAGGCGCGCTCAACCGGCAGCATTTTTTAACCCTGATTACTGCCTTCATATTGAGACATTTCAGCAGGAATTGATTTTCTGAGAACTTTGTAAGGATCTATGGTCTACTTTGTCTAAAATATAGAAAAATCCAGCTGGCAATGTACTAGAAAGCTAGGTATGCCACAAATTACAAAGAATTAAGATGAAAATGAGGGCTGAATGTAATCACATTATGCAGATGTCATTCAGGACTAACTTGACACAACTGTAATTTTTGAAAAGACCTATAGAGAAGGAAAAAAACAGATTGACTGTTGTACTTGAAGGTACATTTATGAACTGACATTTAGAAGGAAAATGGTTTTCTTTGTCAAATGAGAAGCCCTGAACTAGAGGACCATGTAGTGAAATGTGTGCAGTACTGTGATTCCATTTTCACAGTCTTCACCTAAAGAAGAACCACATTGTAATTTTTCAGGGATGTACTAGTTCCTCACCCACCCACGTATTTTGAAGATCATTTTTATTGGGAAAAAAAAATAGAATACTTATGAACCATTTCCACATTTTCTGATCTTTTCGTTCACAACTGGTTTATTCTATAAAACCAATATGGTCTCGTTACACTGTAGAAACGTTCTGTTTCCATTTTATGGAGTCACCTCAAATGAAATACTGCCAAAGTAGCTTGGAATTTATATTAAAATGAGTGCAGTTGTTGATTCTTTTTCATATCCATATTATTTCCGTTTAGGTAATGGTGTGTTTATGTTATCCAATATTGTCATACTTATTTCATAGTTCAAGAATCAATTATAGGACAGATGGTCATTGCTGGTCCCATCAGGTGGGTACAGACACCAGGTAGCCAGTAACAGAAACAACCTCCAGGTTTGGTTTAATTTTTTTGATACTTTATTCATCTTAGATTATTTGAAGTTTTTTAGAGTGTTTTAGTTGTTAATGAAAAGCTGGAATTCAGCTATCGTTATTTTCTGCATGCAAAATTTATTCCCTTCTAGAAGTCGAAGCTGTGTGTGGCTGATGGTTTGATTAACACTTGGTATTTAAAATGAGGGGCTGCCAGCTCGTTTTTGGTGTGATGGTGAGAAAATAGTGAAAGCAGCATATATAAAGCAACAACTCTTAAAAGAAAAAAAGAAATACACAAGAAAGTTTAAAACAGCTTGTCTAAAACGTATCAGACAGGATATGTTTTGATATGGGCTTCCATTTGGGCTTTTTGTTTATTTCTGCAACAATTTGGCACAAATATTCTCCCTTTTGATCTGATAAAGTTTTTTGGTGGGTATTTATCATAGGCAAGGGAAGAAGCAGTGTGTTCTGCTCTAGCATATTCTGTGCCATCCATGTGGAATTGTACCCGTCTGCCTGTCAAACAGGTGACTGCTCCGTTTTACTGTCACATCTTCAGGTCAAATGGCACAAAGTGCGAGTGGATAATGTTTGCCTACTCAGGGTATAAGGTCTTTAGGTGAGCAATTGGGTGGATATGACTTTAGTTCTCTCTAAGTCATTAATTATAAAACTTTAATTATAATACTTGTAGAAATATCTAAATTTCTCTTAGGGGAAATCTGGAGACTGGGAATGGAGGCTGTTTATAGTGTTCTTGCTTTCCTGTGTCTGTCACTCTGTGACCTCCCCACAAAGGGCCAGCCAGCGAGTATGCTCCAGCTTCTTTGAAATAATGCTATATTTGAAAAAGATCAGATGACTACAGGAGGTACAGTGTTTTCATTGATAGAAAAGAATATTCTGAACCTTTGATTATAATATAGAAGTTGCCAAAATATGTATTTTTTTTCCCGTTCTTCATTGTTACCTTCAACAAATATTTGGAGTTTCAACTTACAGCATTGGCAGTTAGCTCTTAAAAAGTTCTGACTTTAGTAATCTGAAATATGATGCATTTCTCTGTGACTATTATGAGTAGTTTGTAAATAGTTGTTCAAAAAACTTGTAGACGTGGCACTTCAGGACATGATTTAGTGGTCACGATAATGTCAGGTTGACAGTTTGACTTGATCTTAGAGGTCTTTTCCAACGTTAAGGATTCTATGAATAGAGGTGTAGCAGTCTAATGCAAATTCAGTGTTAAAAATATCAGTGCAATAAACAATACGAAACAATATTCCCTTGGGTTGACAGCATGTAAGTCTCCCTTAAATCAAGGAACTACTTCCCTGTTCTTTGAAGATGGACATTAAGATACAATCAGCAAGTATTCCCACACAGGCATCTTCAGCAAACATCTCCTTCCACTCTGTTGAGAGGCTACATTAGAAACAAACTTGACCCCAGCTGACATCAAAACATTTTGAGCAGACCATTTTGAATTTCTGTTAGTATCTTAAGTAAGCTAAAATATAAATCAATTAATTGAATTCCTAATCAGGAATCCTTTTTAAAATTTTATGGAAAAATCTCATTAATGATTTTTGTCAGGTGACTTTCACAGCTATGCTATTTAGCTATGCTATATGCTAATGCTATAGGTGTCCTAATTGTCATGATTTTCAAACAGTGGAGTGATCACTTACTGCCAGCCACATGAAAAGAATACATTTTAAAGAAAAGCTAGGTTATTTCTGATACCATAATAGGTACGTTTGCAGTTGAAGTTACTTTTTCTATTTCAATTTCTACCTTTTTTTAACCACAATTAGTGGGTTTCCATATTCAGAAAAACCCTGTTATCTTCAGTACATTCTCTGGGGTTCAGTCCATCCCTCCAGGGCGCTGCTTTTGTTTCAGTTCCATGGACACAAATCAGACCCTACATTTTTAAGTGTAGATTCACTTCGAGTGTGGTTCTTTTCACTACAGTAGTTTTAATGTCACAGATATTGATTTCTATAAAGTTACTTCTGCCTTATTTAAAGCAGGGTAGATAGACTTCTGGCACCAGAGTATTAAATATCTTTATAGTAGTTTCAATAAAAAAACTAACCATGAGGTGAAATAAGAGTCAGAAATCTACACCATGTTTTCTGTAGCTCATTTTATGATAGGTTAATACTGTCTTTCCTCGTTTCTGCTACTTTTAGGAATGGTCTTCATAAAACTGAAGTTACTGTCCCCTCTAGTGGGATAGCAAATGGAAAAAATATAAAACAATGTGCTGAAAGGTGAAAGTTAAAACAATTACTTCTGTATCAAGCTGTCTGGCGAATGATGTACTACATGGGGGGAGAATAAAGAGATCAGATGCAAAAAATGAAGGGCAAAATCACATCCCCAAAACCTTTAAAATATGTTTTGAGACTGCCAGAAATCTGCTCAACTATTGAAAAACTAAACCAAAGGTCAGGTTTTTCCCTAAAATGCAGTTGATTTCAGCCAGAAAGCACTTATTACAGCATAAGCCAAAAAAATGCTCCTCTAAACCAATCAGCTGAATAACTCCGAAGTATAGGAGGGCTCTACCTTTTCCGAAACAAGCAGGGAAGGTTTAATGTGTTTCTTGGGGAGAGAAATATGTTAGCAGAGATAACAGTCAAAAAATGAAGTCACATTTCCTCCTCAGACAAAAGAGGACTTTTTTTTTTTCTGCCAGATTTAATATGGCCTTTGCAGAAGCAATGCTCACTAACCACCCATTTGAGAGAAAACGGGGACCTTGATTAGAAAACAGGATTTCACAGCACCCAGCCTGAAGTGTTCTACTAATGTGAAAAGATTTCCTACCCTTACTTTCAACTCCTATGAATCCATATACTCACTTAACCTAGTTACCTGAGGTAACGTTAAAGTAGAAGTTTCTTAAAAATTAATCTTAAAAAAGATGTTCCATAAAAAATTAATGACTTTCCACTTAGTGTTTGCTTAAAGATGGTTTTGAAATAAAATTTTCTCTTGTTTATCTACCTAATAAACTGTAAAAATATTTAATGAGTAGTTAATGTATCAAAGACACTGCATATCACTTGTTTTTTTAAGGCATGTAGGGCTCAGTAAGGTGACCTAGGGTTTTGCTGCCACCAAAGGGTACATTTCTTACCACCTCTTTAATGTTGAATAGTCATTTAAAGGCCACATGTAGGTCAGAGCAGCTTGCTTTTCCCACCAAAATATAATCTTTCTTTTGTTCAGAGAAGGGCAGGACCTTCTGTTTTAGTAGCAGAGTGATTTTAGATCACTTCAGAGTCAACATACTTCACAGATGCTATTTGCTGTAGATGTTGAGTGATTTTGGAATGCTATTCATCTGGGCTTTCTAGTAAACTCCAATTACAGAGGAAAACCAGACCTGTATTGGCTTTTGCATTGTCAGTGCTTTTAACAAGGAGCAATTTGATTACTAAAGCAATTGGGTATTTGGAGGAGGGTGGCCAAGTACAGCAACCTTGCTTATTAAAATAATATTCCTAGTCTTCAGGGACAATTTTAAAGGCCCAAATACTTTCTGCAATAAATATAAATCAATTTCTGTTCTTCCTGTGCACATACCTAGCAGTTTTGGATGCAATGCTTGTGTTTTGTTAGCTATATTTACTCATATTTTTAAAAAAAAGAGATTTATTGCAAAGCAGGGAGCTTTTATGCCAGTCTAGTCTAGGAGCAGCTGTACACGCATTAGCCATACATCCCTAAAGCAAGAAAATCATCACAAAATTTTTACCTTCACCTATTAGCTTGAATGGCACCATTTTAGTACAATACCCACTCTTTAAATGCCCTTTTTCAGACATTTGAGAATTAATTTAACTTGTGAGTAGTTCTGATTTTTGAGCTCAAAGTTAATGTAAGCCCGTGCTCATTTCGGTACTTGTTATCAGCATTATTTTTGCTTTTGTTTGACTACCAGACAAAGCAGTCATACCTGTTTTATTCTGGATTTCAAGACATGCTTCTTCTTTCACCAGCAAATTCTGTGTGTGTATTCCAGCTAAATACATCTTTCCCAAACACTCCAGATAAAGCGTTTCCATGTTTCTTTTCACCATAGCCTCTTACTGAAAACAGAGTGGTTTATATATCCCAAGACTACCTTTCTATTGCCAGCTTATTTAACACTGGTGGCTCATGGAAGTGGTGTTACTGACTTCATGAACTCAGCACTTTTTCTATGTGTCCTTTTTAAGTGATGACTCAACAGTTTGCTGAAGTTCCTGAACACAAGTTGGCATTTCATATCACTACTGCACGGCAGTATTTCTAGAACACCAGTTCTCAAGGTCATCTTACTCTATGCTTGGGATATCTTCTTTCTCTATTGACTTCCCAAGTAGAATTGCCTTCCAGTTGTGTCACTAGCAGCAGTAATTAACACTGCAATTAATTCCTGTAACAGATTTTACCACTCACTATCCTGCCCTAGTCCAAATGTCTGTCTCTCTTTTTTGTTGTTTTGGGGTGTTTCTAAACTGTCAGCATGCTGCAGAAAGCTGAGGTGTCGATGGATATTTGTTCCTGCTGATGAGATCTGCATTCACATCTCTTAGCAAACCTTGGAGCTTTAGCAGGGCTTTGGACAGTGGTTTGAGTCTCCTCTTTGCTGTGGAGAGGCTTCAGCTGGGTTACATTTTCTGATTTTTATTTCCTTAAGAAATCACATTTAACCCATCATATTTAACATGCTAAATTTGTATGTGGCATCATATTTAGCTGTCCTGCCATTTGTATGTCACTAGTTTGTAGATTAGCTGTCACACCTAGAAATGTTTATTAGGGTTTTTTAATTTTGTTGTGTGTCTAGTGGTGCTGGATGTGAAATGATCTTTTCTCCCTTAAAAAAAAAAAAAAAAAAGAAAGAACAGAACTTTAAAGATTAGTTTGCAGTATCGGTTAAAAGTGTTTATATTTTTTGTATACATGCGTATGTATGTGTATTCTTATATGTGTTACTTTACATGTGCATGTACATATATATATTAGATACACACATATGTTAATTTAAAAATAGGGGGAAATATAATTTAATAAAAAACGACCCAAATAGTATTTCCGTGTGTTATTTATGGTATTTGTGTGTGTTATTAAACACACACAAGAAGCATGATCCTAGCTGATACTTAATTCTTGTTTCCTTTTTGCCATAATTTCTAGCAAACTTCCCCAGCACATCCCATGTCTGCCAGCAGGGGTGGGAGTTGTGGCAGCCCTTGTAAAGCTTCTTACTTGGTTCCCAAGAGAAAAAACTTCCAGTTTTTTCGTCAGTGACTGCTTGACCCTTAAAAACTTAGCAAATTGTTTTCAGAAAATTATATTCTGGGCAGCAGTGACATTGATGGATCCTGGAAGCAGCTTTCTGCTGATGCTTCCTAGCTGATTTGTGGCCAGTTAACGAGAGGACATCCTACCAAATACACTCCTTTGTAAAATGATCCGTTTCACAAATGGGAACCTGCTTAGGCAACCTGAACAGAGATGGTTATTTTAAGTAGTTCAGGATCTTTACAGAACCAAAGGTATTTAAGAAAGGGCCAGGCATATGTGACTACCAGTCTTTTATTCTATCTTCCCTTCTGAGATGACAATGCACAGCAGATGATCCATTTTAACATTAATGGTATACTTAAAATAATAATGTTAACTCAGTCTTGTCCACCTGTAATCTCTGTCATGAAACAGCATTCAGAATTTCTTGAAAGGTCTATTGCAAGGATGATTTTTCCTTTTTTGCAAGTAAAAATTTTCTTTTTCCAGATGTTTTGAGGAGAGTTAATCAGGAAACGGAGTAGAACAGATAAGGCGATTGCTTTGTGTGCCTTGGGGTTTTGTGTTTGCTTTGTTTTTTCAAATGGGAAATTAAAATTACTTTGAAATGTTTCGGGTTTGTTTGGTTTGGTTTTCTTTTTTAGATTGGTACAATTTAAAGTCCATAAATACAGAGAGAATGCTGCCTGAGAGTAATATATTTATATTTATTTATTAAATTTATTTATTATGTATATTTATTTATTTATTATAGATGGTTGCAGATTTTCAAATTAATAGAGGAAAATGTTTAATAGATAAAAACACTGCAGCAAAGCTGTGAAGTGTCTAAGCTTTAAAAAAAAACAAACCCAAACCAGAACAAGAAGTTGAATAACCTTTAGCCAAGTATCCAGCCTACATTGATAGAAGAGGCGTGAAGATTCTGCAGAGGAAACAGAGGATCTACCAGTTACATTGCTGTGGGAACCTTACATTCCAGCTGTTCTGTAGAGATGCTGCAGAGACTCACTACTACCAGTACATAGATTTTATCTTACATTTAGCTGCCAGGATGCACATCTTCAGTCCAACATGAGACAAGGTTTGCATTTCATTGGCATAATAGTAGTTGTGTTTCAGTTGCCTTTAATTACCTTGCCATCATTCTAATGTCATGAGGTGGAATCAAAGTTCATGGCCACACACATCCAGACGGAGACAGGAATCAGGTTATGCCTCCCCTGCATGCATGAGTGCCATATTCCTTCAAAGGAAAGTCAGGTTAAATCATTTTTAGTGTCGTCAAACATTAGAAATTAATTAAAATATAATAAATTAATCACAAGGAGAGTCAAGTACAATGCTGTTAAGTGTAAAGATCAAGGAAACTCTTTACATTGTCCTTTTGTTAAAATTTATTTGGAGCATTGAGATTTACTTTTAAAGGCTCAAGCTGTCACTGAAGTTTGATCCATTTTGAGCTTGGAATAGTTTGAGTACCTCAGAGATGGAGATACAAGTTTTCATAGTTGTTTTATAATTCAGATGAAATCTGAACCAGGAATTTGACATTGTGATATTTACACTCTAATGCTGTTATGCTGTAGGTATAATCCAGATGAGTCTGTTTATATTGTCTGGAGGAGCTTTATACCACAAGTGGCAAGTAAAAGCCTGTTGAATTAAAAGATCTAAAGACAGTCTTCTGCAGGACTAAGCAGGGCTAGTTTTATTCAAACTATTCTCATGGGATTTGTCTTGCCCTCCTTCTAGGGAGGCAGTGCTCACCTAGTGCGTTCTAGGTTTGCACTGTAATGTGGTGTTGTCGCAAGACAGTTTGTGTCAAAGGAGGAACTAGGTTGGTTGAGTTTAGCTAATCTAATGCAACCTGCCATTTCTGGTGGGATTATATCTTTGGACTGTTTGCATAACCCTAGACATGAGTCACATTTTTAAGTTCCAGTTTTTAAATATCTGAAATTCAGAGCCTTTTGTAGACTCAGATTATATGAGACTCTTCCTCTGAGACAGTTCTAGAGAAGTTGAAAAAAGTGCCACCACAGTCCTGAGGGGAAGGTGCTGATTTTTTAATGTGTGCAGTACAAGATGTTATTCTGGGAGAAAGAAAAATAATGATGTTCACCACATTCTAAATAAATGAAAGACTTGGGGTTTTCTCATAGTAAGCTCTTCACACTGCCACTGCTTCTTGTTGCTTGTTCTATCTCTACGTGCTTCCCAAAACTACTGACTTCAACTTCAGCTCCAACTCCTCTGGGATGCTGAAATGCCCTGGGGACAAGTACTGTGTAAATAAGGCAGTTGATTTGTATCAGAGGTTTTGCTGCCTCTAAGAGCTGTCCTGCCATCACAGGAGTGTATCATACCACGGCATTGGCTCCTGCCTGCCTGGGAATGCCTTCTGAACAGAAAGGGACTCCTCGGCAGGCTGCCTCAGTCTGCACTAAGTCAGTGAAAGAAGGGCTAGTGGGATTTAGGATGAGGATTGGTCTCTGATGCTGCAGGGGGCCGAAGTACAAAGACACTAGTTCAAGTCTAGTTGGTGTTTTACAATTTAGAGACAAGATAAATGCAAGTGATTTAGAACATTCAGGGTTTATCACCTCTGGGTACAAATTACAGTTTCTACCCAGTTGAAAGGTAATAGTGTGAAATGGAACACCTCTTCCAGTTCATGTGGCAGGAACAGAGGTTTTCCATTACTCTTCCTTGTGAGCAGTGGCATTTTATATAGTGTGGGTTTTATAAGACATTCTTCATATACCTGGAGGTGAGTGTGCAGCTGCAGATACCTTACAGTTAATAATTCAGTCGCTTCTCACGTACACTAATGAATATTTTCTATGAGTGCCGGTTAATTTGATATAGCTGAGAAATGAACGTGTGGCTTAAAGCTGCTGAGATAGTCAGAAATGTTTTAGCTACATATGAGAGTTTTTATTTTTCCTTTTGGGTAGAGGAATATAATGTTTCTGTAAAGACTGTAAAGATCAATAATTCATGTATTACTAGCTGGAATATAAACCAGCAAATTATTTTATTTTTACCTTAAGTATCTGAAGGAATTTGCTGCTATTGTTCAATTGGAAAAACATTAACCTCGAGTTTCTGGAATGGATAGGGAACAGAAATCCCTTATTGTGATATTGTACCTTATATGATACTTGAAATTCTAAGAGAACTGGTTGACAGTTGCAGACAAATTAAGCAATACTGCAGATCAAATCTAGCTTAATATGCAATGAATGGGATGAATATTATTCCCTGAAAATTACCACTGAAATAGCAACTCAGCTGATGTGTGCACAGGCAATAAAGTAGTCATAACTGTCTTTTAGTCACTGATGTACAAGTCCCAAAGATTTTAATAAAAACAGATACTAAGGATATTTTCAGAATGGTCCATGAAGTCTCAGATTCCTCTTGAGAAGAAAATGCTACGTGATTACCATTTGGATTAAAAATAATGAAGAAAATCTAGACTTTTGAACGTCAGACCAGTGAGTGTCAGCATCCTGTCCCCTTTGTCTGGACTCTGGACGGATGATTGCTCTACATTTTAAATGTCTTGCACAGATTTCCAGATTTTCTGGTAAATTTTTAATCCAGTTTAAGACGTTGGGAGCAAGCATCTTTTTTAAACCTTTCTGAAAACGTTTCCTAGGGGTCCTGGTGGACAGCAGGATGACCATGAGCCAGCAATGTGCTCTCATGGTCAAGGATGCCAATGGCATCCTGGGGTGGATTAGAAGGGGTGTGGTTAGTAGGTCGAGAGAGGTTCTCCTGCCCCTCTACTCTGCCCTGGTGAGACCTCATCTGGAATATTGTGTCCAATTCTGGGACCCTCAGTTCAAGAAGGACAGGGAACTGCTTGAGAGAGTCCAGCACAGAGCCACGAAGATGATGGAGTGGAGCATCTCCCTGCTGAGGAAAGGCTGAGGGAGCTGGGGCTTAAGCTTGGAGGAGAGGAGACTGAGGAGTGACCTCATGAATGTTTATAAATACATAAAGGACAAATGTCAGGAGGCTGGAGCCAGGCTCTTCTCTGTTGTGTCCAATGAGAGGACAAGGGGCAGTGGGTGTAAGCTGGAGCATAAGAGGTTCCACAGAAACATAAGGAGAAACTTTTTCACTGTGAGGGTGATGGAGCTCTGGAACAGGCTGCCCAGAGGGGTTGTGGAGTCTCCTTCTCTGGAGACATTCAAAACCCTACTGGACATGTTCCTCCTGTGTGACCTGCTCTAGGTGATCCTGCTCTGGCAGGGGGGTTGCACTAGATGAGCTTTCAAGGTCCCTTCCAACCTTTAACATCCTGTGTTTCTGTGAAAATGAGATCTGTTGAAAAACACCAAACTCCTTCACCTACTAAATGTAGAGATATATATATGTGTGTGTGTATGTATATATTGTATTACTTTCTGTTGATACTTAGAAAATAGGTCTTTGCCCATTTGCTTTAAGAGATTTTATTGACTTGTAGGACTTAGAATATTTCTGTTTATGAAGTCCTCTTTTACCTAGGATCAAAAAAAATCAGAGAAACTTCAGCTGTGTATGCAAGAATACGTCTTTGGACAAATTTTGCAAGCTGTACACACGAGGTAGCAGAGTTGAATAGTGTTGTGATTTCAAAGTAATTAACATTTTATATTTCCCTATTAATATGGCAATTTATGTTGCATGGTACCTGGGCTGGAGTTGGTTAAATGTATGAGAAAAATATGAATCTGTTAGAGCAATGAGGAGGAGTGCCACAAAAATGACCAAGGGCTAGACCCCCTCTCTTATGAGGCCAGGCTGAGAGAGTGGGGGTTGTTCAGCCTGGAGAAGAGAAGGCTCCGAGGAGACCTTCTTGCTGCCTTTCAGTGCTTAAAAGGAGCTTTGAAGAAAGACCGAGAAAAACTTCTTACTGAGGCCTGTAGTGACAGGACGAGAGGTAACAGTTTCAAACCAAAAGAGGGTACGTTTAGATTGGATAGGAGGAAGAAATTCTTTACTATAAGGATGGTGAGAGCCTGGCCCAGGCTGCCCAGAGAGGTGGTGGCTGCCCCATCCCTGGCACCATCCCAGGGCTCTGAGCACTCTGCTCTAGGTGCAGATGGCCCTGCTCCCTGCAGGAGGGCTGGACAGGATGAGCTTTATGGGTCCCTTCCAATTCAAACCAGTCTGTGATTCTATGAAAACAGGTATTGTAAGGATAGCTGAAATATGTGTTTTAAATTGATGCTGCTTGTTTGGGTTTTCTCTGAAGCAGGTTGCAAACACCATAATTAACTGGATTTGAAGAATGAAATGCTTTGGTTGCAAGGCACAGTGGTGTGTATGGCACGGCCAGGTGGCTGCCTAAGGCAGGTTACTGCTAAAATGCTGTGGGCTGTGAGATATCCTCATGAGCAAAACCAGAGATTACTCGAGTCTGGCTGAAGGTGGGAGGAGACCTTTCAGCTGTAACCTTCTGTCATTAACACTGCACAAAATTAGTAAGGCATCTGAAGGCAAGAAGTGGCACTAAGGATGTGTTATAGTAGCTTTTGGTCACAGCCCAGAGAGACTGGTGTATATAGCCTGGTATTTGGAGGCACTTGTATCACAAACCTATGAAATCTGACCAAATTCAGTGCAACAGACAGCCTCAGCTGCTGGTCTGTAACTGGAACATGGACACTGGAGGTCCTGACTGACACCAGTTAGCACTTCATGTCAGGTTATGTGTGTGCCCTGTGCTTTTATGACTCTAGCAGCAGTAGTATTGCTTAATTGAGTCTGACACTCTTCTACAGAGAGCCAAAATCTGGTTTTTTTAGACCAATAACTTATCGATGCCAAGTTCAAAAACTTTGCTTTTTGTATTTGACAGTGACCTTTGAGAACAAGAAGTCATTTAAAATCATGTAACTCCCTTCTCTTTTTTTAATCACTCTTGGACCTTTTTATTGTTGCTTTTTTTTTTTTTTTTTTTTTTCCCCAGATTGGAACAAACGGATTGAATACAAGCCTGGTTCTGGCAGCATACCTTTGTTTCCCAGCATTCATCTAGAAACATGTGATGGACCAGTTTCCTCAATACATACCACCATTGAATTACAGACCAATTACATTGGAAAGGGCTGTGATCGGGAGACGTACTCAGAAAAATCCCTGCAGAAGTTATGTGGTATGGATATGGCTTTCAGTTGACAATTATAATGATATTTTTCCAATTCCAGCACCAACTCTGGGTGTCCTGTAAGCATGCCATGTGTGAATTTAGCTCACTTGGTTCATTTTGCGTTTTAGCAATGAAAATGGAGGGAGTGGTGATATATGGCTGGTGCTTTATCCTTCTTTTCCTTTTGTTTACATTCTTTTTCCTGCCTTCCCCATTTTACTCATTTTAATTTTTTTTTTCTCTCTCCTGCTCCCCTTCCCTTCTCTAGTTTTTCTCTTTTTTCATTCTATCTCTTTCTCCCTTCTGTTACTGGTGTGACAGTGTAGTGACTTTTCAGGTATAGATTTGCCATCATAGGAAGACCATAGAATTTGGTAAGAATTGGATCTTCATCTTGTGTTTTGTTCTTCCTGACTCAGCTCTCTTGTTCTGCTGCCAAGTACTGTGCCAGAGTGAAAACAAACAAAAAGTAGAGGGACATTTGGGGCAATCACTTGAGCAAAAATATTTAAGAAACATGAATTTCAGAAAAGAGGTGTCCCGGCGGAGAAAATTTTCCTAATTTTTTTCTTCCCTTTCCCACTTTTTGTTAACTTGGTCTAAAAGGTAAAAATTAATTTTGAAAGGTAGATTAAAATATTTGAGGCTACTGCTGCATTTTTTATGACTTTAAGATTATGTGTATGGCTAAGCAACCACCAGCCATTAGGCCATTTATCTTTTGCCTTCTGAGATCTGCTGTCTCTCTTCCTCCTTTAAAATCCTGTTGTCTTCGAGCCCTCATCTGAAACCCTGATGTGTGGAACATTAATTCTCATCTTCTCTAAAATATCACTTTACCTGGCTCCTGTCTGAGCTATAGTAGCAAATGTACTTTTTTTTTTCCTCCCCAATTTAAATAAATGGGTTTTGGTTTGGGGTGCTCTGGTGCATGGCTTACATTTGCTTTGGTAACACAACAGTGTTGCAGATATGTTAAGATCAATAGGCTAACCTTTAAGAAATAATTTTGTAAATTAACTTTTTCAGCCAGTGTTACTAAAATATTAACAACTATTAAGCCAATTCCCAGTGAAAAATAGCTTGCAGTTATGATTACCAATTACCTGTGGAGACTGGGGTAATGAGGTAGAGGTGAGTGGGAGTGGTAGCAGTCTCATAAAATCTGAGTATTTTCAACCTGAAGATTACTTTTTTGAGATTACAGAAATAATCATAATTTTAATCCTGTATCTTTATCCAACTCACTGGCATCCTAGAAATGCAGGAGAAAGCCCTTCTCCCATCAGTATGCATCTTCATCATGTTAATGACATTCAAACTGAGAAGTTAAGCAAGGCTACGTGACCTACTGGGGCCTCGAATTCATAAAATCCTAGTAATTTAATAAAAATAAATACGTTGTAGCTAAAGCCATGTACTTTTGCCTCCTCTAAGATGCTGTATTTGCAGCAAAAAGGATGTTTCTTTATGCCTGTTAGAAACGTGAGCTGCAAATGGCACAGTCATTCAGAACAGATCACTACCTACAACATCTAAACCACCACGCAACTACATTGACATCAAATGCTAAGAGCAACTATATCCAATAATAGTATAATTTCAAGTGTAAGTACCTTCTACTGGTGTAAAACTTCCTAGCTGAGGAAGGCTGTGCAAAGTCTTGGGGGTTCAGTTTGCAGAGTGTGGCTTGACTACTCTACCTGCTGACACTGAAGCAGTAGAAAAGAGAACTTCAAAGTATTTCTCTTTCTCTCCTGAATAAACTAGATATTTCCCCATAGCAGTCCGATCTGAAATTCATTGTCTGTGCCATGTGTAGGCCTAAGCTGGTGAAAAGCAGGATGACCAAAACCATTTCAGCAGGTCTGTTGCTGCCACTGTAGTTGGAATAGCCTTTGAGCAGCTGGCCAGAGGTCCTGCCAACGTTGCTGCCGAACCTCCAGGGCTTACTCGGCACATCCGTGAAGGAAGGGAATGTGAAGCACTGGAGAAAATAGACTCTAAAAAGTATATGTAAATGGGGGAAGCATTTTCAGTGCTGAAAGAATGGGGGGTTTTGTCCAAGGTTCCCATATCTTCACAGAAAAGAACAGTTAGAAACTCGTAATTAGACTTTAATAAAATGGTTGTAAATGACAGTGAACTTGACATCAGAATTACATTTGGACTGGCTTACACTTTGGTATTTAGTGTTTATTACCGTTTTTAATGTAGAGAGAACTCCTATGGAAGAAGTTTAAATTATTTCTGCAAATCAATTTTCTCCCAGAAATGACTTTACTGTATCTGATGGTCAGGTTAATAAATTCCTTGAAAAGGAAGAAAACCTCAAATTTTTTTCTACCAGTAAAGCACTGTGTGATTGCAGAGAGTGCAGAACTGAGCGACTGCAGACAATTATTCATCTGGGCCATATAAAAATGCAAGATTATCCCTCTGTAATTAAGGACCTAGTTTAACAATCCTGTGGTCATTTCATTTGTCTGTTGGAAATCTAGAGAATTCAGATGCTAAGGACAGTGCATTAATTTTTTTTTTTTCTATGACTGATGGTTTAAGTCTGTTTTTCAATAACCTGGTGATTTGTACTCACTTTGACGGTCAAGGTGGGCAGTTTAAATGATTAAATTACGCTTGAGTCATTTTAAAGTCAAGAAGTTATTAGTGTTCTGCCTCAAAGCATTTTAGTAAGCATTTTTTCACCTTGTCATCCAACAATAATAAAAAATAAAGAATGTGTAAAAGACACAATTTGGGCTGCAAAAACATCCAGAATAAATCTCACTAAAAAAAAAAATCAATTAAGGAGCCTAGAATATGGTGGAAAGATGGTTATGGTGCTGTCTTTTCCCTCTGAATGTAGATACAATAGAAGGTAATGGGATTGTCAATTCTTACCTGTGGCAGATGGGAAACTGAAATCTGGAAACAGCGAGTATCAGATTCAAGGCCATGCTCCGGCAGAGAGGGTAGATCCTGCTTGATCTCCTCCATCCAGGGTTCTGTGGCTTTGCAGGTGGCTCAGAGAAAATTGTTGCTCTGATTGAAAAATAGTAAATTGGGTTTGGGTTTGTTTTGATGGTTAGCTTCCAGCTAAGCCAAGTCTGGTTCAATTCAGCAAGCAGCATCAGGATGTGCTTATCCTGGCACAGTCTGCAGCACCACTATGCAAACTGGGGAGAGGAGGTATGGCCAGCTCTGTAAGTTGCTTGTGAAAACAAGCACTTCAATACATAAGGAGTGCCTCAGTAGTCTCAGTCCAAAACTGTGCCTAATACAGTGGCTCCTTCATCATCCTGGAAGCTTGTCAGAAGAAAAGGGGATCGGCATTGGGAAAAGCAGTGATCCAGTATCATGATGAGACTCTTCTGGGCACACCTGCAGATACACCCTGTTTGTATTGTTCTAGGTCTGTGTATGTCCATGGCTGTGCAGCTTGGGGTGATGGTTATTAGAAATAACAGGGTGATGTCTTCCAGCTAAATCTCCCAAGTGCATAATCCAGTAGTTGTTCTCAGGGCAGAATCAACACAAACAGGATGAGGTTCCTAAGTAACCCATAAATCTTCATAAAAACACAGGCAAATAAAGTAGAACCTGTTGAGCTTAGTACTGATTACCCAAATGCTCTTGCACAAGCCTGGTCTTAAGTTGGGAAGATAAAGTAGTTTCCTCAAGCATCGTGCTGAATGGGAGTTTAACAAGCAATATGAGAGACTTCTATTTTGGAGTTTTCCCACAGATTCATTCTAGTGGAAAAAAAAAAAAGATCTTTGCAAAGTTTTGTACACAGAGTGAGGGATGAAGCTTCCTCTTTGAGTCCATAATTTACCTAAGATAAACATATAGCTATTTAAAAGCACATTTCCTTTGATCTGCACAGTGGTGTGAGCAATTTCTGTTCCTTCTGTAAGGAAAGATCATTTGGGTAGTAAAAAATAACCTAGAGAGTGTGAACCATAACCCTGGCTTATAGTAAATTAATCCTCACCGTTTTTTTCATTAGGCTCTAATCATATATTATTCATTATATATCATTTGCAGGAGCTTCCTCAGGTGCCATTGACCTGTTACCGTCTCCCAGTGCAACAGCTAACTGGACAGCTGGGCTTCTCATGGATAACAATGACATGATTTTTAAATTTGATGGAAAGCAAGGAGCCAAAATCCCAGATGGAATAGTCCCAAAGAATTTAACTGACCAGTTCACTATCACTCTGTGGATGAAACATGGACCTAGTCCAGGATTAAGAGCAGAGAAAGAGACTATTCTCTGCAACTCTGACAAGACAGGTGAGTCTGTGTATTGAAAAAGTCTTAGGCAAAGGGCATAACAAAGTTAGCAGAGTGTGGCCATCTTTCCTTGTTTGATTCTGTCTGAAAAAAAGTTACTGAGGTCGGGTGGTGCTACTCTAAGCAATACTGACTTCATGGCTTATTGAGGGAATTGATGACTACTTGCATTTCAAACGCTGGTTCTCTTGGATAATCTTTGTGAAAACATCTGTAGATTTTATAGGAATTGGTTGATAAAAAAATGGTTTAATTTTTTTTTTTATTTAGTTTGGGAAAAAACAGTTCTAATTCTTCACTGAAAGAAATTAGATTAAATATTGATTTGTGTTTTATTTATTAGTTGGGACATAACGCTTCCTTAAACAAAACTAATACAGCATATTTCAGGAAGATACTTTCACTGTATGTGGCTTCCTCGAAAACCATAATGATCCATCATATTCAGAAAAGGAAATTACTTGGGGTTCTCCTATTTGGTCCTTTAGGTGTATATTGCATTCAACCAAGTTCACCTAAACAAAAGTATTGGTAATTCAGGTGACTGACCTTACTGGTCTCTGCTTTCAGAGATGAACCGACACCACTATGCCCTGTACGTGCACAACTGCCGGTTAGTGTTCCTCTTGCGCAAAGACTTTGATCAAGCTGACACCTTCCGTCCTGCGGAGTTCCACTGGAAACTGGATCAGGTACCTGGGGTTTTCTCTTCTGCAGAACCCATCCTTCTCCTCATCCCCTTTAGAAATCAGAGAGAACAACCAAAATCTTAGCACATCTGCTCGGGGAAATCAGAAGTTTGTTGCAATTACCTTGCAACTTCTGGCTGTTATGACTAATTTGGATCCACATAACAAGGGATAAATGAGTTAATTTGGTCATTTTATACAGCAGTTTTTTAATTGAGTCATTTTAAATAGTAAGTAGGGGGTTATATCCTTCAGCAGCGGATAGACGCATGACATTGCATATAGTTCCCTAAAAGTTTTCCATTTATCATTTAAAAAAATCAACTTTATCAGCACAATGGAAGTGATGGAAACCTTTTCAATAAAGAGTATGCTGACACAGAAAGGCATTTGTAATATATTGTAAATCTAATCTGCAGACTTTTACTTTCATCTGCTATGCTGTATGCAATTTCTCCTTATTATGAAGAGTATATCACAAGGAAATTATTATTAAGGAGATAAGAGTTGCCTTTCATATCTTTATTAATTCTAAGAAGGATAAGGATCATTTGGATGAAAGAAGACAGACTTCAGCAGAGTAGTATTTTCTGAAAGCAAGTTTCTTCATGTCTTTGAGTCCAGCCTATGATATTGAAGTTGTAGATATAGGAATGGTTACTTTCCTATTCACCTTCAAAATGCATATAAAAAGATGATCTTTGTCATGATTATCAGATGAATGTGGTAAGAAACCATGTGATGATCATAGCACTTGCTTTTCATTTCCATTAACCAGTTTGGAATCGGTTTCTGCTGTACTTGATAGGAAATGTTAGTGTCTAGAAAGGGGTAAATTTACATTAAATCATATCAATGATTACAAGTCCCAAGTAATTGATGTCACCTCAGATAATGATGTTCAGACTGCTGAAGATGGATTTGTATTTCTAAATTGTATAGAAAGCATCAAAATTAATGATAATACAAAGTTTATATATTTTGACTTTGAAAGTTGAGTGTGATCAGCTTCTCTTCTATATACTTACAATGAGAAAGGACCAGTGTCCTCTCCATAAATTAAATTTGTGTGTAACTCCTTTAACGTATCCATGACAAAACACTAGAAAATATACCGTCAAAGACCATTTTCCATTGTCAGGGAATCTGCTTATCTCAGAAATCTGCTTCTGGATGGTCCGTTGATTTGGGAAATGTGTATGAATTTGAGAGTGCATTGTTCCAAAACAACATGCTAAGAGTGTGTGTAATTAGTTAAGTAGAAGTGCTGGGTTTTTTCTCTAACAAGGGATCAAAAATACCTTGGGCAAGTCCACCAATTTTGCCTGAAGTTAATAAACCTAGGGGAGTTGTACCAGCAGACAACTTCTCACATCTTCACCTGACATTTAAGTAGAATCCCAAATATCTGGTGACATGAGCTCATTGTTTGTGATGTAAATCCTAGATGAACCCAAAGATTTCAACTAGGGATGACTGAGTAAGTCTTTGGAGGTATTCTGAGATTCAGTCAACTGTAGTGTGAGTTATGTTTCTGGAGAGAAGTTATTTTGTTGAAGCCACCTCAGCAAGAGCACATACTAAAGGCAGTCCAAAATAGTGTGTTACACATTAATTCTTTTCATTTCTACTGTTTGGTTCTAAACTGTGTATTTCATTGTCTGCCAATAATAATTTCTGTAACCTAAAATATGCTCCCGAACTGTAGTACTACAGAAAAGTTGAGCTGCAGTTGGGCACTGAAGTGAGAACCTTTCTAACTGCTATTGAAAACTACTACATGATGGAAACTAGAGACGGAGAAGAGTTTTTAGGTCACACCATTCATTTCCTTTCATTCATCTACTGTCAATTGATTTCCACAGCATGTTTTCAGCTGCTCTTTCTAGCTGAAAAAGAATGTAAGATTAAAGTAGAAATAAATTTTTTTATGGGTTGTGTGACCAGACTTCCGTGACGGTTAACTTATATTGTCATGGTGTTGTAAGTATTGTCATGAAGGGACCTGGTAAAGATCACTTCTTTACTTCAATGCTCCATTTGGCCTGTACAGTAAATTAAAAGGAAGTGGGAATAAAACGTATGTGAATAATGGTCTGGTAAGGAACTTGCACGGTTTTGAAGACAGAAAGACAGAAATTTTCACTTCAAAGTAAAATTATGCCAGTTTCTGACTGTCTGCCTTGGAAAGCACAGGGTATTTTAAAAGCACATCAAAAAGCAAGTTAGCATCCCACTACAAATTCCAATGGATTTCAATATGAAAAGAAGCTGGGGCTAGGTTTTCAAAAGTAGATCAAGCACTCTAGACACTTCTGAAAATCCCACCAGTTGATTATTTGCATAGTTAGATATTGATATACCTTTGGAAATCTTACTTTCATAACTATTTGTTTTGTGGTGGCATATCCTCAGATTTCATGGGCTTTTTTAAGAAAAGCATGGGAATTAGGCTGTACCCAACTGCTGTGCAGTTTCACACCATCTGCACTGCACTCTGGTATGGGGTGCTGTGGATGACATTCCATACGTGACCATGGAAGACAGTTCAAGGGTTGGTACCAAGCACAGCTGTAGTAGAGTAAAATATGGCAGAGGCCTTTGTTGCTGAGCTGGGTTTATGATTGCAAAAATGATTGGTTTTGCTGAGAGGGATCCGGTGACCTTGGAATAGGGTGAAGCATAAACTGGTGAAATCATTTATCATTCTTACTGCAGAGTGGTAAAATGATTATACCAGCTACTCTGGGCTCTGAGCTAGTCCACGGGACTACTCAGTCTTTCAAGGCACTGATCAAGAATGTGAAATTATTGTCATTCCAAACTGAATGCTCTAGATCTCATTTTTGCGTTGGGGAAGGTGTGGCACACAGGCTCATACTTAACACTCTTCAAACCTGAGAACCTACTACAAAAAGTTTTGTTACCAAAGTCAGTAAAAAACACAGATGTGATTTTAAGTGAATGATACAGGCAGGAAAATATAAATTTGGGTCATTGAAGAATAAGATAAGAAATATAAATACTGATTCTCTGTTTTCCTTAGAATACTGTGGTGATTTATTTTAGGGTTCCCTTCTGTTGGGCTGCTCATGTCTGTATGCTCACCCTATGGATGTGTGACTGGTTTTAAGAAAATGCCCAGATTGTTCAGCCTCCTCTTGCATGCAGGAAATCACTGCATGTGGGGTAGGCCTGGTAGGGGCTTGAGCTTTCTGAGCTCCAGATGGCACAAAAGTACCCTTGGAGAGTTGGGAGTTGGTGACCTTTTTAACTTACATCTCTGATCACGTTTCCCTTCAGCCGCTGGTGCTGTGTCCACCTTGTCAAATTCCTTGATGCACGTTTCCCAGGACTGCAAAAGACATCAGTTTATAATGAGATTATGTACATTAGAAATGGAGATCTGTTGAAATCAGTGGGAAAATGTTCATTGACTTTAACAAGGGCAGAATTTCACCCTAGAGATGCTACTGAAAAAAAAAAAAAACCTCAAAAATCAAGCCTTCTCACTTCTTTTACTTTCAATGCAAAGGTATTTCCAATAGCACATCAAGGAGCTCTGTTAGCCACTCTGTTGCAAAGGTTCAAACTAGTGCAGGAAAAAAAAAAACCCCTTTTTTGATCCTCAAATTTCTGCCATAAGAAGTGACAATTCTCGTGTGTTCCCCATTTCTGGTTAAGATAGTGAGAACTCTCTCCCTCAATTTCTGCCCACTTTAGGTGTTATTTTCTATAGCTCCCACAGAACCACATCAAATTAATAGTTTAAGTAATGATCCAAGGCACTGGAGCTTTTGGTGACAGTGGAAAACATAACATTAAATAGGACAACGCACAGTGCATTTCACACCTTGTCCACTATGGATATTACATTTTTTATACTAATATTGAGGACAGTCAAGCCAAGAGGTATTTTTTCTTCCCCTAAATCAACAAAATAGGAACACACTTTTTTTGAGTGGGAGAGGGGATCTTAGCCAAGTTTGAACATTTTTTTCTTGTGCATCTTTTTATTCACAATGGGAAATTATTTTCTGGTTTATACCCATGTTATCATCCTGAAAATAGTCTTCCAGCCCACAGGCAAAATTGATATTGATCTCCTCAAAAACCAGGGAGTGCACAGCACAATCTGGAGTCATTCTAAGTCAGCAAAACCCAGATAAACATGCAGAAAGTTGTTGTTGCTTTTCTAAGTTGAGATAAATTGCTTTGAATAATCAAAAAATAAGCCTGCAGTGCTTTTCATTGTGGAAAAGCCCTAAACAATTACTTTCATAATGGGATCTGGAGAAAAAGGTTTAGATAAATCTGAGTATGATGCATCCTGTCTCTGTGTGTGCACCTGGATGCCAAAGGTTCAAGGTGAGGCCTCTATTTGCATTTAACCACCTCACTGACCACACACCTGCAGAAAGCAGCCTTGTCCAGGCAAACCCTTCATTCCCATTTACTTCTCAAACTACTGTGCAAGGACGTGATGGATCAGGAACTAATTTTGTAGAAATGGATATTATGGTAAGAGGGAAGAATGAAAGGGTTTTAGTGTCTGGACCTTTTCTTCGTTAAATTAGCTATTTCCATTAAACTACAGCATGTATGAGTGAAAGTTGGGTTTATATGCTCGATTTGGGGAATTGGTTACTTGTGTGCATCTGGTTTTGAGAAGACAGTCATTCATGTTCTGAAGGCCCCGAGTTGCCTTCTTCTTGAGAGGTTCAGAGAGAAAGAAAATGAGTGAATATTTATGCAAAGTACATAGTATTCCCAGTCCTAGACGGTTACGGATACACGGAGGAGGTAGGATGACATAAGATTCCATCATTGCTGAGCACTGAATTGCACCTCCTGATAAAAGACCTCAGGCTTGGCAGCCTCACTTTGTCCAACATGATGCCCTTTGGAAAGTTAGTGAGGTTTTTTTGAAGGAGCTCAGCTGTTCATTTTAACTTGAAGCTCAAAAGAGTTTCTTATGTTCATAATCACTTCTTTCCCAAATCGGTATGCAGACCTGCACGGCTCCATGCATGCATCTTTAATAAAACTACAGAAAGAACTTAGGTGTTTTCCTACAGAGCCAGCAAGAGATAAATGATGAATGAATCATGCTAATCCTGCAAGAGATGAAACAATTCTGGGATTTAAAAAGTCTTTGCAGCATCCGCAGCACCCCAAGTGCCTTACGTTACAGCTCTGTCTCTTCTGACATGGTTTATTTACCAGTTTCCATCTTTAAATGCTATCTTGACAAATTTCTTTCAACCTCTTTCTTCAAAACGGCTTTTGCTAACACAAGGGCGAGTCAGCTGTGCTGATAAATGCCAAAAATATTCTCTGAGATTCCAACTGAATATATTTATATATATATCTATATATAGGTTTATGTATATTTTTAATGCAACTGCAGTATCACTGTTAATAACAAAATCTTGACAAACAAATCACAGAGGCTGGCAAGAACTTGCTCTATGACATACAAAAATTCCTTTGAGCCAACTTCGACGCATTCCTTATAAATTGGCCGGGGTTTGTGCACTTCTGATTTCTGCAGCCCAGCCAGCGTGAAACGCAGCGCCTGCTCGGTGCTGCTGTCAGACTTCGGTGACCCTGAAGGAGCCACCGAGCTGCCTGCTGAAAATCTTTTATCATGTATCTATTTGCATTTACTTGAAGTTATCTGGACATGTTTTGGTGTATTTGTATTCTGCATTTTGCTGTTTACTCCCTTTTTTTCTGACCGTGACAGTTCTATTATAATGGTATGGGATTTTCAGACGTGTTTGTGCTGGCCTGCTGTTCCCAAAGACTTCAGATGAGGTAGGCTGTCTCCTTGGAAAATGATACCTAGTATGGGTCATCTTTCAGATCTTACATGATAATCTTATTCATATACATAGTGATGCTCGTTACCTAGGAAATTTGAAAGTTAGAACTGTTGCAACCACCAAGCCCTTTAGACCCTAAGACACCCATTTTTCTATCAAATCAAAGAAAACCCAACAGGAAAGAAATTCTGTATGGGATGGAATAGTGAGAAGTATTATGCTTTTAAAGCATACTGTGGGAAGGTGTATAAATCAGTTTAATTTCTTATCTAGAAAACATCTTGCTATGGGGTTATTAGTAGGCCTAAACAAGCTGGATTAAAGCTAACTTGCCTGTTTCTGCAGTACTCTGGGAACTCTAGAAATATCCCATCAAGCTATGCATGTGAAGGTGAATAGACACGTTTGTTTTCTCATTTATCAGCTATTTTTAATAGTTACGCTTTACACGGTCCCTGATTTATCAGTCATGCCGACAGAGTTTGTACAAAACATGCACAAACTATTTGGAAATCATTGCTGAGGAGCAAGATCTGTTACTCGAGCTGTTTTCTAGGGCCTCTGTGTCGTTTATCTTCCAAGAAAAGCAGGTTGGCTTTGGAGCATTCAGGTGGTGTTTGATGCATTTCACAAAGGTAGGACTGACATCTTTATCCTTCCAAATGCAGGTTAGGAGGTAAATAACCTGTGTTATCAATAAATATAAATTAATTTGTCTGCGTGCAAGAGCTGCTTGTTTTAGGCTTGGAGCTGTGATTTCTGGATGCCTGCAGTTCAGGAAGAAAGCATGGTGGTGGTTTCCCATTGATTTACTTTCCACATCTGAATAGTCTCTTGGCAGTAGCAAAGCACAGACGTGCATATGTCTAAGCATGTGATGAACAATTATGTAAAAATACAAAGCTAGAGCAGCTTTCTAGTTACACGGTTAAAAAGTAAACACAGTGTGCTGCCTAACTGTCACCGTCAAGTGTTACAGAACTGCCTTGCTTGCTTGATGCAATTTATCAACAAGAAAGTTGGATTATAATAGAATTATTTCATCATGAACAAAGTATGGATCTAATTTACGAAGACACACTCAAGTTAGAGCATGACAGCACAAAGACATGCTGGAGCTACGGTACATAATCAGGGCTTTCAGGTGCTTTATCTGTCAGTATGATTAAGCAATTTCATTATTTAAAGCTGTAATTAAGCCATCCATATTTTTTGAAACCTATTGTGAAAATAAGTATTACACGTTACGAGTTTCAAGGCTACAAAAGCAGCTCACAGCTTGCATGCAAATCAGTTTGCAAACTCTTCCGCTTCACTGCAGTGTTGTCACAGTGCAACAGTGAATATACATTATACAGAGAGGTTCTTCTTTGAGAGCTGACTACCTTATTTTCTAGTACTTATTTTCTGGCATCCAACAAGACAATAAAAAAAAAATAAAATAAATCCTCATTCCAGGATTTTTTCCACTGTATGTGGGAATGCATGCATATGATACAACGCATAGTAGTTTCATTAAGCTCATCATTGATTATTGAAGTCTATTAGGCCACAGGGCATATGCTGCCAGGTTGGTGGCCATGCATGAAAGACACCTTGGGACATATGTATCTCTGAGGTTGATGGAGCCTTTTCTTATGGAGTAGAGGTTGGTAGACAACAGGAAATATCATGGTCTTACAGGAAAAACTTGTCTGGCCAATATGAAGAATTAATGTCAAGAGGGAATCATTTGCACAGCTCAAGAACAGATGCTGGGTCGAGAAGAGCATAATATTAATAATGTGAAATTTGGCGAATGCAATAAAGTGGTAGATGGTGTGGTGGTAGTTTATGGTCAGATTATGGTCAGATTCCAGTGAACTCAGTCTACCACACTTACACTGAATAGCAATCTCTCTGTTGTATTGTCTGTAAATTCAACTTGTTCTTTGACTAGGAAACTGAAGCTTACAGGAATCAGATTCTTTGCTGCTGAACTGTGCCTTACAACGGAAGCAGAACTTCATCTACTAACCTTCCCTTCCCCTTTACCAATTGAATTTTATTTTCTTATATTTATTATTCAGATTTTAGTGGATGTACTTAGTGCAACCTTGGCAGAGAGATGGACTTTATAGGTCCTCTTAAAATTCCTTCCAGCTTTGTTGTGCATCACTCTCTAATTAATGCCTAATATTTCAAAACTATATTATTATGGTTTCTAATGGTTTAGTGAAACTTATATCAGTAATTTGTCATGTCAAAGTGACCATATAAACAACTCCACACCTAAGACTGCAGGAAATACTTATCTTTAGTATGGATTTGTCAGTTCTCACTATGTCACCTCCCTAGATCATCAGAAACAATTTTCTTATTTACAGAACTCATGAGTAATGACTGTGGTGGGTAAACTCAATGTTTACAATTTGCATGATTTTGAAGAAAGATCAATTGCAGCCTTCACAAAGAGATCTACTTGTTTAAGATAGTGACTGTCTTAAGATAGAAAAGCACTTTTTGTATTCACCCGACTTCCCAGAGAATTGATACCTATTGGCCATGTTGAACTATGATGATATTAGTGGGTGTATTTGCTGCAGATAGTAAAAAGTTCCTGAGGGCTGCATTAAGCATCTCCAAAGCTTGTAAGGCAGTGCCCCTGCTGGTGTCAGTCTGCCCTTTTCTCAATGCGACTGCTACTGCCCTGGCTGAGAATCTAAACCTTTGCTTTCTTATGCACACTATAAGAGTAAATGGAACATCAGCAGCTTTTGACTAAAGTCAGGATAATTGTGCAGTTTTTTAATTCGCTGCCACCAGGGAAGTCTTTAAGATGTGCTGGGATCTGTGAGTTTTGCCAGAGCATGACAGAGCCAGGATTACTGCAAAATTGAACATGAACCAGCACCTCACCCTGATTATGTTACAAATAATTATCAATCCCTTTATAGTTTAATAGCATTATTAGTGCTGGGTAGAAAATGAATGATTTCATGTCTTTAAAGCATTCTTTACTTTAGAGTCACATGTTCTTTGTAAGTGGTAAATGAAACCTATATAAGTTTCTTAGAGAGGCAAAAGCAGGATCTTCACTTGTATTTTTCCATCAGAAAAAATTGTTTTCCAGTGAAACTGCAAATTTCTAAGCACAACCTTAATGTTAAAAACTGCAACTTCATCAACTCATGATTTCAGGAAAATTACAGACATACATTAGCATGATGACTGATAGCTGTAATATTCTTATTAGCATTACTTTTTTTTAGTATTTGCATATTAAAATCACAAGAAATCGTAAATTTACAAAAAGAAGCATCACTATGCCACAGCTGTTGCACAGAGACGTCCTGTCATATTACAGCATGCCTTCCAAGTTTTAGAGTATCCTCACAGCAGCCAGGTAAATTCCTATTCCTAATTTCCTCCCACCTGCTCAGAAACAGATGAAAAGGTTCAGGCTGACAGTGCCCAGGTCTCCCAAACCCTGCACCAGTGTTCTTCCAAATGCACAGTGGTATTGAATAGACACTGAAGAATTTTACTGCATTTTTTTCAAGCAGTTAGTCAGAGTTCAGGATCTTGCTAAATTATTTTCCAATCTACAATTACTGTTTTATTACAAATTCAGCCTTTTCTCTTCCAATTTGTTTACTCCGATTAACCTGTGGACTCAAATTTGTTCAGAGCAATTTGCTGCTGTAGTTGTAATTGGGTACACAGCCTGCGTGGCATTTGTTATTCTGTCTGTAAGGGGCCCCAAACTGCCTCTCATGAGCCATCTCTGCTGTCATCCCTGGATCTAGATGTGCTCCCGAGGAAGGGTGTGCTCTAATGCTCCACGGCCAATGCGGAGACCCTGATTGCAAATTCAGTCTTCATTTTCTGTGTTCTGAATGTTTAACTGAATGTGGCTGATTTAATGAAGAGCCTTGCAATAACGTGTCACCCGGTGCTCAGCTAAAGTAAATAGAAGGAGAATTGGGATCACAGTTAAGTGTATTACAATCAAAGAGAAAATTATTTTACTAATCTACCTCTAGTGTGTATGCAAGAGAAGACTGTACTACTTTGTATGCAGAGGCAACAGGAAACATCCAGATTCCTTTAGATAACTGCTGTAAGAGATCTTTCTAATGTCATATCTGGATTCCTTGCAGTACTGTTCTTCCCTTCCTTGACTGTCACTTTCTAGTTCAAGTGGACTAATTGTGTTTTGATTATAGAACTACACAGCCCTGCGCTGCCAAACCATTTACCTGTGGGCTTAGCTTGCAGTAGTTCAGCAGCCACAGTGGTTTTCATTAAGCTCTCCACATGCTTACATAGAAAAGCCATCCTCATCTGAAGATTCAATTGCTATTTTTGAATGTGTTAAAAAGCACTTCGCTTTGGTTTGGAATCAGCCCAGAAATACATCTGCACCCACAGTAATCACCAGACAATTAAAATGGAAGCATGCCTTTCTCCCTCACCTTTCAGTTCTGTGTTACACACAACAGTGGCGGGGACTTCTGGAAGCATGTTTAGGCTGATAGAGTCTTACATGAGAAGGTTTTCTGCCAAGCCTTTCATTGCTTGTCTTGGAAGTTTTCAGGAAAAGACCAAAGTCTGTTTAATTGTTCACCACTCAGCTTTTCATAAAGGCTCAGGAAACCAAGTAATCCTCTGATTTCTTACATGCTCTTGAACTTTTTCTCAGAAATGGTGAAAAACTTTTAAGTAGGTGCCTCTTTTCTCGTGACCTTGACAGTTGGGTGACTAGCCAACTTTTCAGCATCTGACAGCCTTCTGCAATCCTTCAAGCCAATGAATCAGTTCTTAGAATCATCCACCAAGAAACCCTTTATCCTTTAAAATTATGTAGACTTCAGTACCTTATTCCTGCTTTAGTCCCTAATTTTTGTTGGTTTTACATGAAATATTTGCTCGACTATTTGAAAGAAAATACCAATTTCAGTATTTCAATATCAGTATTTCCTGAAAGCTACACACTAAATATCTCGGGTTCTGCTAGAAGTGTCTGAGTTCAAAGTTGCAGAAGTGCTACTTTAAGGCTTTGGCATGAAAAAATGTATCTCTCTGACTGCTATTGATACAGCTTTTATGAAAAACATTGCCCTAGAATTTCATGCCTTCAAAAATCCTGTTTCTCAGTTTCCAATTTCATGGTAGCTCTGCTAGCAGCAAAAATATTCAAGTACTTTTTGTTTAAAGACATCTTACAGTAATTATTTATTTTAAACTGAAACAGTAATTTAACAGGACAGATGTGTGATGCAAAGCCAGTTGCAGTATCTGAGCTGAAGGTGCACACAAGGTATTTTTCAGATTTATTTTGAAGTAATTAAAAAAAACCAAAAAACCTCATTTCCAAATTTCAGTACAGCTGGTTATTTTAATTATTTGCCCAGAAAACTATATGGAAGTTTTACTATGTTGCATTACCCACATGGTCTATTGATGTTGTATGTATCATATTTGTATGCATTGGGAATGAAGACTGTAGGATCATAGAATCACAGAATGGTTTGGGTTGAAAGGGACCTTAAAGATCATCTAATTCTGTCCCCCCTGCTGTGGGCAGGGACATCTTCTGCTACAGCAGGTTCCTCAAAGTCCCATCCAACCTGGTCTTGAACACATGCAGTGATGGAACGTCCACAGCTTCCCTGGGCAACCTGTGCCAGAGTCTCACCACCCTCAGAGTGAAGAACTTCTCCTAATTTCTCATTTAAATCCCTTTTAAATGTAAATCTCTTACAAGGTCCCTCTAGTATGCCTAGTATGTCTCTCTAACGTCTACAGTACCAGAGTATGAAACCTGCACGACTTCATGCATTAAATCAGAATCCAAACAAGCCTTTTTTAGTAGCCAGAAGAAAAACAAGACTTGCTTTTATGTTTTTTTTTTTCAATATGCTGCACTCTAAATGTAAAGTACATTATTAATTTGTACAGCTGGCGATGCTGTCCTCTTAACCTAACCAGAAGCAGGAATGCTACATAAAAATTGACAGTTCCTCTGCACCATGGGACAGGTGGGTGTTTGCTTGCTGTGCACTTGAGGGGAGCACGCAGCCCCACACAGTTTGATGCTCTCAGAGATTCACTTTGATAGTTGGCTGCCCCAGGGAATTGCCTTTTCTCTGATAATAAATTAGCTATGCCTTCAGCTGTGGTTTTGGTTTGACAGAGATGGCGTAAATGTGATTTCTCACACTAAGTGCATCCTGTCTTCACACCCTTCAGACATGTTTAGTCATCGTCGGGAAACACTTGATACACAAAGCCCTTGCAGAAGCCTCAGAATCTTTTCCTGTAAAGCTAAAATGTGAGAGGATAAAACTGTTAAACAAACAAACAGAAAAACCCTTAAAGCTTCTGATTCAGAACATGCTCTGTCATCCCTCAAGAGTAAAAGTAACTACTAGAGAAAACACAAATCTCAAATGGAGATAGAGATCTAGACAGAGATAGAGGGTTACGTATCAAAATATGTTCTTTGCATATATTCTTGGGATTTTCAATTATTTTTTTTCATAAAAAGCTAAACTGAGAATATTAAAAAAAAAACAAACCCAAAGTCTTACTGTGCAGTCATGGTTTCATCTGCCACCCATTAATATCTCTAAGTATGCTACTTATCTGAGTAAAAGAAAGATGGAGGAATTTTTATGTGAACTTAATTTCTGTAAAGTTTTCTGTACAGAATTATCAAAACATGCAGCCATCTCACATAACTTTTGTTAACAGCATAAAATTTAGATTTCATTAAGAACATGAGTTCCACAGTATTGTGGCCTTCCAGTATCTGAAGGGAACCTACAGGAAAGCTGGGGAGGGACTTTTTACAAGGGCTTGTAGTGACAGGACGAGTGGTAATGGCTGCAAACTGGAAGGATTAATTTAGATGGGAAATTGAGAATCTCTTCACACTGAGGGTGGTGAGACTCTGGCACAGGTTGCCCAGGGAAGCTGTGGACGCTCCGTCACGGCACGTGTTCAAGACCAGGTTGGATGGGGCTTCATGCAACCTGGTCTAGTGGAAGGTGTCTGCCTGTGGCAGCAGGGTTGGAACTAGATGATCTTTAAGGTCCCCAAACCATTCCATGATTCTATGATATTTCCTGTGCAATGGTATAAAGAAGCTCAGGCTTGGTGGTGTCACAGTGGATATTAATAACAAGCCAAGAAGAGCAGACACTAGCCTTGGGCAAGTGAAGTAAATTCTGAGATAGTACTGTAATGATACGTGGGTATCATTCATTAATATTTCAGATATTCTTCAGTTGCTGAGTGTAATCTACCTATATGTCATGCTGCATGTACAGAAACCCAATTCTGATCTGTTCCATTGCTTAGAAGGAAGGTAAAAAATCATACATCTGAAAATGTGTCTCAGCATGCAAAATTCCCAGCTGTAATAGCTGTAGTATGTAGGAAATGAAATTTGGAATTGTACCATGTGTCTTTTCACTTATCTTTTGAAGTTATCTGCATTTTATAATGATATATGGGCTTGATAGCAACAGATAGTCTAAACTGGGATTCTTTGGGGCATTTTGGTGTATAAGGTGTAGGTTCACTCTATGATACACAGTGATACACATGGATGGTCTTAATTACTTCTCAATGTGTAATCTGAATAATGCTTAGTGGTACATGATCACTTCATAGCCTTTTTTTTCCTTAACCCTATGCATGTTTAATCCAATTTAGGAATTTTTTGGGGGGTTCAGCACAGTTTATGTGAATAGGGCACAAGTGATTTCCAGTCCCTGAATGGAATGTAGCAGCCAACACAACAATGGTGTTGTTGATCATGAATTGGTTAAGTGCTTTCCAAAAGAAACAATGCAAATTCAATCTAATCCTCTCCACAGAAGCAGTACCTTTCCAAAATCATAAAGCTGGCCCCTGGGTCTGGCTGAGAGTATTGGAAGGGAGAAAAGTAGGATGAAGCCACAGGATATGTTGAATGTGAGGATCTCTGGATCGTACAACAGAGAAATACAGATTGAGCTTTCGTTCTTGCTGTGGAAACACAAACATGAAAGAGCTACTGGAAGATGCGAGGGGATGAGGTGAAGAGACAAGGGAGGAAAAGGATGACCATAGATAGGAAGAAGGAGAAAATTAGTATAGAAAGTGGAGAGAGGTTGATTCTGTCCTTCAAAAGTCTATGCTGTGTTTCCAAGGAATGATTTTTACTTGAGGAATCACATGATGTCACTTTGGGGAAAGCAAATTGTTCTACTGAGATACCCAAGGAAAACTTAATCACTTAGTGTCTGCTATTCTTTCTCTTAATTGTGAAGTTGCTGTCAGAAGAATCACAGCAAAATGAGAAGGAAAAGAAGGCGGATAAATAAGCCCTTTCTTTTTCTGTTTTTTTGGGGAGTTAGTTTGGTTTGGGGTTTTTTTTGGTACTGAAGAAATCATAAAGAAGTATCAGATGGGTAGTTTCATTTTGAGGGATGTTTTATTTTTAAAATTGTGTTGTCAGGGACAGGATTTTCATCCCAAAAGTACTTTCTGACCCTGCCAAGGATTCTAGGGATGTTAAAAAGAAATGTCTGCTCTTGTAAGAGTTCCATATGAATTGGTTCTGTTCTATTATAATACACTTTAGGGAAGCACGTTAAACTTTGTGTCCTTAATATTTAGATTATGTTTTCCTCTTTTTTCTTTAAAAAAAGTGATGCACAATTTTTACAACACCTGAACCGTTTTTGCCACATTTTGGCAAACATAAAAAGGCATATTTTTGTTGTTTGGGGGTTTTGTGGGGTTTTTTTTTGGTTTTTTTTAAGAACCAGTTGTCCCCTTTCTTTTAATAATAATTTTCTTTTAGGAAGATGTCTGTAATCCAGCAGCCATTTTCCAGTGAGCTTCACAGGGAAAGTTTCAGCCAGCTCAACTGTGAATAAATGTTTGAACTTTTAGATAATTACTTTAATGACATCCATAAAACTTTAAGGGTTTGTGCAACACTGATACCGAAGATTTCTTCCCACAGTCTATTTGTTTCATGTCCCTAACATCAACCCAGAACTATTCTGGGATGCAGGCCCTTAATGCTGTCTTTTTATCTCCCATAAAACACTGAGAACGTGATTGTGATTAGTACTGAAAGCAAGCTAAATGACAATATTTTCTGGCAAAGTCACAAATGTAGCTGATAACTTATTACCTCTATACGGTATATAACATATAATCAGCCTGTCTGCAAAATGCCAGCTCTGTAATTAAAGGCTCAGCAGTTACCATTTCACTAAAGAGACTATGCATAATATTTAGCTTTTATCATTTCCTGACTTACTTTTGAGTATAAATACAGAATCATGGCTATACAACCATTCCTCTCTTCACAGAAATTATTCAGGTACCCAAATATGATTCATTGCCACCTTTTATCTGCATTAAAAATAAAATAGTATTTGCTTTTCTCTGCATTATGTCCTAATTAGCTGCTGGAACTGAAGGAAACACAACAGGGGAAGGAGCGTCTGTGTCTTATGCCTTTCTGCAGTTGTAGCTGCCTCCATCTCAGACTACAGCAATATCCAAAATTACTACATAGTGGGCTCCCATATGAGTAACACCAAGTGATTCTCTGGAGATACGCTCTCAGTTTAATGTGAGAGTTGTGTAAGTGCAGGAATACTTTTATCTCTGATTTGCACTGCGTACCTTCATCACCGCAAATATCTTTCAAGTAAATCACCTTTCCCAAACTGTAGAAATTGTGAAAGGGTGTTTAATGTTTGTGTCGGCTCTATCTTCCTTTGCTGAGTATGTTTAAAGCAGTGTCAACGCTTCCTTCAAAGATAGCAAGCCTTTGAAGAGAGATTGCCAGGTGATGGAAAGCCTTCAAAGAGCCAGCAGTACCAGTTTCAGCAGTAGAGAGGTCATCAGCCCAGGGGAGCTCTCCGATGGGCTCTCTTCTCTGTGCAGACTATCTAACCCAGGAATCCTGGTATTTTCCAGGCAGTAGGTGAGAACTCGGGTATCAAGACTGGATATTTATTTCATTAATAAAAAATAGCACATAGCACTTCCTGTGGGATTTAAATAGATAAAGGGGGGGTCTATTCCTTTGGTCTAACAAAGCAAGTGATGCGTGTAGGTGGGAATGTGAGAGAGGAAGGAGGAGAAAGAGGAGGTTTCTTTAGAATCCGGTTTTCAGAGCTGAACCCAAGGGTCTCCCCTCAAAAGCAAACAAGCCACAACCAGCCTGTTTGCTCGGTCTCCGGAGTCTGGTTTGCATTAATCACACTCTCTGCACCTTCATAACATGTCTGAATAACTGACTGAAACAAGCATTATGTTTGTTCAGACACCAACAGCAAGGGAAGGATATATCATCCTATTTTGAACAGTGACAACCTCCTTTTTCTTAGTGCAACCTCCTCATGCTCGGAAAGAAAAAAAATACAGGTATTGAATTCTCCTCAGGAGTATGGCCGGGCTGCTCAGCTGCCTGAAACCTCAGCCCCTGGAGCAGCAGGCAGTCAAGATGCCTGACTTAAATGTAACCTTTAACATGAGAGTATTAATGTTGCAGTCTGGATTTTAGGAAGTAAATGGAAAAACCCCAGTATATCAATATTTGAAAACTAATAGTAAAGGATAGGACAGTTTGTTTTGTATTATTACTCATAGTCTTTTTGTTCATTAAGTACTGTTAGCATACTGAAAAGTGTTTCACTGGTTTTGTAGCAGATAATACATGTTTCAGGAGGCTAGTTACATGTGTCTTTCATTTAGCTTATGACCAGAACTCTATTTGCAAATCATAGATATTACTGAGCCCTCCAAGACTGAGAAATAACTTCATTGCAAATCTCTTAATAGAAATTATCCAACAGGCAGACCCCCTGAACATTTTGTCTGAGCAGAAGGCAGATGCCACAGATCAGAGAAAGTGGTTTAAATCCCACTAAGATACAAATATGAATGATAAGGCCTCATGAGTAAAATAAAGTAGAATTCTACATATGCTGTTTTGAGGTGGGAATAAACTCGCAGACCAAAAGCTCAGTTCAAGTATCTTTGAAGAGAGTTTGCTTAAAAGTCCACATTTCTTTTCTATTTGGGTTATACATCAATTTTAGAAAGCACATTAATGATGCAAGAAGGTAAAATTAACACAGTTTGGCCCTCAATGTACAAGAACAAGATATCCCTAATCTGTTTGATCATTTCTTATTGATGTATTCATGATCAAATTGTGTACCTTTTGGAAACAAAGCAGTTTAATGCTTTGTAAAAGCAATAGTTAAAATTCAAAAAATTAATTGAAAACTTCCAATAAAATGTCAACCAGATTTCAGGTCTCAGACTATGAAACAAATGAGATATTTGGGCTATTTGAATTGGGCAGGAGATCAAAGGATTTGGCAGTTTTCCTTTTTCCTTTGGTGTTATTCTTGTTTGCTTACGTGGCAATAATGCGTTCACTTTGTGAGTAATTCTCAAAGGCATTATATCTCCAAGTCACTGCATTTTCAGATCTCTGATCATATATGTAGACATTTGGATATAGAACATTCATAGTAGTTTCTGCAATTTAAAGAGATGTTTAACAGAGTTTATACTGACAAATCATAGTATAGATCAATATCTGGCATATAAAAAAATCACATACGCTCTTTAAAGTTGGAGGCAGAAAATTAAGCTTCTGATGTTTATTCTGGCTAAGGTTTTGTTTGCTCTTTTTATTCATCAGATTCAGTTAGATAAGGGTTGATTTAAAGAAATGTTACTGTGTTTCATTATTAGGTAGATAGTACATTCATCTCAGAATATTGATCATTCTTCCCATTTAGAAAGAAGCAGTTTCCCACCCTGATAGGACCAAAGAAATATTTCACTGAGCCTGACAAGCTGCAGCATTTCATGGTGGGAGGAACACTGACTCTTTCTGCTCTTCCTTTTCCTGGTCTCTGCAGCAGCAGATTTCAAAGGGCAGACCCATGCTGACCATGGCCACGGTGCATTTCTGAAGCAGTTCTTTACATCATTCTTAGGAGTTTTATTTATATTTTTATATGTGCAGGTAACTCATTTATGGAACGTTGTTATGGCCTGTAAATAAACAGCAGTTACCCATCATTTTAACTGCTAGATCTGCGAGCACCTTACAAAGACCATCATTTAACAAACCATAAATTTTTCTTGTGCCAATGCTGATTTTTTTTAAGTGTACTTAATACTTTTCCAAATAATTAAAAATGGGTAAAATGAAGGCAATGGCTTTTTTGAAAACAACATGAGGTTAGAATTCCTCATTCTTGTTTTATCATTATTTAAGCACTAAATAAAATTAATTTTTGACTGTAGCTTGTCTCACTGATGTGACAAAGGTGGTATTTGTAGAACCTATAGGTGGCAATGAGTTTGGTGATTGTTGTATAGGTATTTTTATTTTTTACTACTGACTTGACACCACAAATTAGCTAAAAGAAAATAATGTGAATAGCATTTAAAATCTGGTAAGTACTCATTTTATAAATTATTTGGGTTCTTTTAATACAGATTTATGAGCCTTAGTAGTGACCTTTACAGGACATAGTATTTCAAATGGGCCCTAATTCTTTTAAGTTTAGTGGCATCCATTAGTATATTTTCTCCTGAATGCTTTAAAATATTTGTAAGATATTTGCCAGCCCTCCTTATCTGCGTATTTGGTGTACTTTTGAGCAGGAATTTCAGAGGAAATGTTATGTAGTCTCATACTATTAGTGTATATTTAGGTTTATGCAGTCTGTGTAATGATGCATAGGTATCCTAGCTCTCTTTAACCTGCAAGCGTTGTATGAATTTTCCCAGTAGTAATGCTACAAATGCAGGAGTGCCACACTTAGGCTATCTTTTGGCATTTGACAAAGACGTGTTTAGTTTGAAAAACTGCGATAAGCATTATAATATTAGAGTGGGAAGCTGAGAAAGCTTGTGGCTATTGTTAGGACTGCACATGGCACACTTAGATAATGCAGGGCTTCATTTTTCCCGTTTTCCTGAAGCGCAACTGCAGAATTTTATAATGGTTAAACCTGTGTAGGGCTGCGCTAACTCTGAAGTCAAGCCTTTGTTCTTGTATAATGAATGTAAATAGACAGTAAATGCTTTTTTTCAATCATGCTATGTGGTGGTTTTCAACAGGCGAGATCAGGTTGGGATTGCCTCAGCTTAGCTCAAGACACTAAATTCAAATGTCTGTTTTAACTTCCTAATGTTGTCACTAAATGAGCTTTTGAAGATTTTCTGTTGATGAAACCTGAGCAGACTGGAGGTCTCTGTGAAAGTCTTCAAAAGAGTTTACTTTTTTCCATTGACTCTACTGGGAATTTAGCTGCCTGTTTTATGAAGAAGACAGACTTCTTAAATACTTAAAAGTGCACACCCAACTTTAACACCTAAATTAGGTAAATGAAATCACTGCCCCAGGTGGCTTGTGGCCCATGTATTTATTTTTATAATCCATAAAGACAAGAGAGAAGGAGCTATAAAGTGTATGGGTCAAAAAATATCATCACTCAATCACAGAGATCAGAAAGCATGTAATTGGTCATAATTGGTTATGGTTAGTTGAGTGTGAATAGCTGAGCTGAAATTGCCTACTTTAAGTGTGGGCAATACAGAGTCTATCTACTTCTGATAAACACTGCTCTATATGTAGTTTACTAACCTTTTACTTTGCTGCTACTGTGTTGACTAATGAATATGCAATTTAAAAATACTCATCCAAGTATTCTTAAAGAAATAGGTTTTGGTTTAGTAAGGATGCAGGATTTTAAGAGATTCCGTGATCGATGAACAAATTTTGAGCAGTTCTTTTGAGATTTACAGAAGTTCTGTACTATCAGGAACATCAGCCATAAAATTACAACTAGGTGCTGTATAAGCCTCAAATGTACGCTGTGTAACATTTGGAAGACTAGTCTGAGGGAGGAGCCAGTGTGCATAATTATGCTACAAAATCTCGTTTGAACTCCTAGCTGGCTGAGATACTCATGTGCAGAGTGAGTCTTGAGTTTTTACTGTGGGTTCTTCTGTTTTAATTTTCTACCATGTCATGTTTTATTTTGGTTTGGGAACTTCTGTGTAAAATGCACATGGAAAGGAACAAATTTACAGAGGAGTTGTCCTACTGAAGAGTTTGAATTTTTTAGCTACTGCTAAAGGGATATTTTATAAAGTGCTAAGAAAGTCTGACGACTGTGGGCCTTTTTTTGTGTAATGAACACTTTCTGATACCTAGTAGACTCTTCTTCCTTAGGAGGGCTGAAAACAAGCCAATTATCTAATATGCCTTTGAGATCACTAATTCTGACAAGCAGTTGGACTACCAAGTGCCTTGCATCAGGATACCTTTTGCATCTTGTTAGTGGTGTTAATTAATAGAAAAAAACCCAACCAAACAAAGAACACCATTACCATTGTAAGTTACTGTTCAGTAAAGCTTTCTGTTGAAGGCAATATTGTAAGAACAAAGACCAGCCAAAATTAATGGGATCATTATAACTGTATATACAAATCATTTTAATTTCTATTACCTACCAAGACATTGTTATTAGGCAGCTGAAGGAATATCAATAATAGTTTCATTTAATAGTACAGTTAACAGTTCCCAGTTTTCTGTTGTCTATGTTTCATTTTTTTAGTTTCCACTTCAGTCCAATTCAGTTATTAAATATTTGGTTTCTGAAAACTTCTTATACGTCTTCAGATACTTTGATTATTTCTCATTTTTTAGCAGTTTTTAAATCAAGCTCTGAAAGTATCCTGAAGTCTACAGCTGGAAAAAGAGACTCATAACCAATAGAACACTACAAATTGGTCTAAGAAAATATGCACATTGATAGGAGCTGTTTGGGGTTTACTCATTTTAGTGATTATACTTTGTTGACATTTTGGAAACAATGTTCCCTTTTTATTTTAAAACACTGGACGGCCATAACTGTTCTGCCAACCTGTTTTCAAACTTATTTCGCCCAATGTTGTAATAAAAAAAAAAGTAAAACACAGGCTTTGTATGTATGTATATGCAAATATATATATATTATACATTCATACATAACCTATGTACAACTAAAAGCTAGAAAGTACAGAAACATTGAATTGGTTTTAACCCCTCCTTCACCACCCACTCATCTCTCAATCTTACAGTAACATAAAAGTGTTTAGGTATAGTACAGGTTAGTGTAATCTCTTCCAAGAGTAAGAAAGGAGAAGCATCTATCCAGGTGAACAACCAGATCATTCAAAATAGAATGGTGTCTGATGGGAAAGGGCCAGCACTAATATCATGCACGATCTTACCAGGGGACTGCAAGATGAGAAGTTAAGAGATGTCTTTGGTTTATTTTCCCTCTCCCTTCTTTTTCTACAGCTAAAGAATTGAGGTTTACCATTGGATTTTTTCATTCCTTTCAGTCTTTATACTCTGAAGGTTGGTTTGCAGATGACTCAAATGTCATCTGTGGTTAGAATAAAGTTGGCTTCATTAAATGATGGAGTAATGGAGTGGATATTGTGATTAGAAAGAAGGGCATGGAATACTGTGATGAAAGACCGTGATCTACTCTGTCTGGCAGAATGCCAGCAGTGCAAGGGAGACTAAGTGAAGCTATCCAGCAAAGAGGTCAATGCTGCAATTAACATTCTCTCTCTAGCATATGGGGCAGGTAGTTTAGACAAAACCAGACCATAAATCTTAGAAAACTCAGAGTCAGATCTGTATGCTTAGCTCTTAAACTGAAAATTATATGCAAATCAGATTAAAACTAACTCTCAGAGATCAAACATTTGCCCCCCTTGCCACAGGTTGGCTGCAGTGTCTTTGTTCACTCTACGCTGTGAGAGGAGAGACATTTGCTGTGTCAGTCAAGCTCGAAATCCACTACAGATCTCTGTGAGACTCAGGGTTTTTATCTCAGGAAAATCAAAGATCAAAACAGGCCTTACATCTGTTAAGTCTGGTGCTAAATACAGACTCACTTCTTTTAGGTGCTTGCTCTTCCTTCTTCATTCATTTGAATGTACATGGAGTGGAAAGGGCTGGGAGAATGAAAATGGGTTGATTTTATTCAGCACTACAAGGCAAACAAGGATTGCTGAGAAAATGCAACAAGGTGTTTCCTATAGGAACAGCAGTAGCTATGAAGAAGCACACTTGGCAAGCATGTCATTTAAATGTATTTTCAGGAAGTAGTTTTGGATTAATTGGTATTCTTGGGCTATTTCTCAAGGGAAAAAAAAAAATGTTAAAAGGTGATACTTCCCTCACTAAATTTTCTGAATGCTTTAATGGACATCCACACTGCTGTTTGACACGCTAAATAAACCGTACTGCCTAATGAATATCAGAACTCAAGCTATTCTAATAACATGTTCTATCTATATTTTCTTAAGAATAGTAAACAAATCTTAGGGCTGTTTCATAAAGAGTCTGTGAAAATTGGGGGGTTTTAAGAAAATGTAAATGTCTAAATTGTGTAAACATTAAGCAGAATAAAAAACACAGACTAGGCAGGCAGTGAGTAAACAGTTGAAACTATTTGTTCAGAAGGACTGTGTGTAGATATGTACTGACTTGAATACAGCATTTACTGGAGCACGGTACTTGAGAAAATCCATTAGGTTTATATGCAATATGTTGTACTGAATAGTTTATATTGAAATACTTGTTTTATAAGGTATACAAAATGTAACTTTTTAACTCTAATTTAATTAAAAAAAATTTTAAAAAATCAGCATTAAACTGACTGAGGCCAAGTAGTGCCTCCCAGACCTTCACCTCCAGTTCCCCTGTTTCAGAACACACTGTCATGGAAAATGTCTTCAGCCTTGCCGAACTTCTTAAATAAGTTGTCAATATAGTGACATCTGAAGAGAGTTTTAGGGCCACTGTTGTCAGGGTCTCACACTGTCTGTCTAGGGGGATGTAACTGGTACCTCAGGTGCTCAGACATGCTCCACAGGCAGCAGAGCCTTAAGAATGAGATTCCCATGGCTCTTCTCCACCTTAATATAATCCCCAGAGGTTTCTCTTCCTATTATGCATATAACCAGGGGTAGACAATACAAGCTGTGTTTCTAGTTTTCTCAGCAAAAGCCCTGTGAGGAAGCAATAACTTGCTTAACAGTTGAATAAGGAGTAGGGAAGTCTTGCTTTTGCTTCTTTTCTCTGGCTAATGCTCTTCTGACACTTTCCCAAGGTTCCAGAAGGAAGGGATTAATTTGCACAGTGTTCAATCTCCTTTATTCTAGGACTGATCAGACACATTTCTTTACAACTGCAGAGTTCTGTGCAGGCAAATGCATGGATCAGAAGATACGCTGCTTTAAGGTTATTGAAAGCTAGTTTTAAAAGTAATAAATTTCAACCACAGATATAGAAGAATGTTTATATAATTTTCCAAGTTCTCTCCACATATGAAGCTGACATAGCATCAGCATCTTCACTAGAGACATCCACAATCCAATACAGGGATTAGCTGTGGAAAAGCAGTTTCCTCACAAAGGAGTACGAATTACTCCATTCCACTACTGCTGAAGCTGGAAGAGTGGTGCTGCTCTAGTAGCATCAGGATAACAGCACCGATCCAGAGCACAACACTCTGGTTGGGTTTTTCTTCCTTCACGGCCTGCCACCAGCTGTCAGAATTCAGGAACTTTGCTCAGAGAGACTTTGTGATCACACTGGAGCAGGGCAAAGGTTAAAACTGCACCTTACAAGGAGGTTAAAGGTGCAACAGGATTCTTACGGAAAAAACACAGAGCTTGTAAATTGTGATGATGCTTTTCAATGTATCACCCGTTCATTTAGCTAGTGGGAGTATATTGATTCCTTATTTTTCCCATATGCAATATATTTTTCTTCCAGCCTGCCTTAATCACTACATTCATACTGTATCTATTACCACTTCAGAGACAGGGCATATTGATTTTGCAGACAGTAAAAATAAGTGTCATGTGAGGGAACTGCTAAAGGGTAAACGTAGAAGATACATGCAGAAACCCAATGAGATTATATATTTTTTTGAAGTACATAATCTGAATATTTTAGAGCTTTATTTAAAGTTTTCAGAAGAGACTGTGGAGATATTGGGGACATATTTGCAATCTGCAGAGCTCCACTTAGTGGTCAAGAATATACAGAATATACAGACCCTTTGCCTCAAATGTTTTATCTTTTCCAGTTTCAGCAATGCTTAGATACAGTAAAGCCAACACAGGCAGCAAATATCTGTCTTAGCTCAGGGGGCCTATTACTGAAGGAAAAAAAATAATGCTACAAGGCATAACAATTTATATTACTGAACGAATTTGATTAGTCTGTGTTTGCACTTTGCTTTTGTTTATTTTCAATAGCTCTTCCCCAAAACGAATGTGCTGGCAGATTGTACTGTAGCACAAAGCCAATTTGAAGTGCCTATCTGTTGATTCTCACAAAAGCCAATTTGTACTATAAAGCCTGCATATTCACCTCAGAAACATGGTTTTGTTCATTATGTTGGAAACCAGAAATGCAGTAGGTAACCCAGCTAATGCAGGAAGGGAGCTTATCCGGAATACTGAGCATCTGCACGCTGAGTTATTATATACATGCAGTCTACTGGGATGTTTTTAGCAGTGTATTTCTGTTCTTGGTTGTGATGGAATCAAACAAACAAACCAACCAACAAACAAAAACACACACACAAACCCCAGAATAAAACACAAAGAAATCATAAGGTGCTTAAAGACAGTTAAGAAAAAGTGGACTGTGTAACTTATTTTCCTATATCCCTTAATCAGCTTTTGCAGGAAGCTCAGTTACTGAAACTTAACGCAAAGATTTCTTAGAAGGAATGAGAAGAAAGCAGCAGAGTTATAGCAAAAGCAATGCCCTAAGGTATATTCTTCTATTTTATTTTTTTTTAAACTAACATGCCTTCATTGTAGCAACCTGTGGATTAGAACTAGCAATGGCAAAATGAGATACTAAATGAGTTTCTAAAGTGACAGATAAAAGCTCATTCAACAACTTTAAAGTTCCCATTCATCAGAGACACCAGTTATAAACCCCAGAGTGGGACAGGAGAAAGCATTTTCTGTGCTCACCTCTGGATTGCCTTCATGCAAAACTCATCAGTCCTGTGCATAACAACTAGGCTGCCTAAAACTCTTAAGAAATTCTATTTTTTTTTTTTGCATATGTAAATATACAACATTTTGCTTTAAAAAAATTGCAAATATGTGTAACTTCTTCACCTGTACTTGAAATACACTGCCAAATGTTTCCAAATTAAAATCTTTTTCAGGGTTGCTTTCTTACAGCAGCACTATTCCTTCAGTCCCTATTAAAGGTGTAATGAAACTGTCCTTCAGAATCTTTAAGTCTTAAGTTGCCTTTGAGCTTCCTATTTGTATTCAGTACAGTGCTTTCAGTGCTATAAAAATCTATCACAAATATAAAATAAAAATACTTCAATATATCAAAATATATTTTAATATGTCTATCAATATATACTGGAACCATTTAAGTGTCTGTGTAGTGTCACCAACAGAAAAGAATCAACACCAAGATTTACAGGTTTTTACAAAGCCCTTTCTTAAAGGATTCTTTCGGAGATGGAAAGAAAAACGTGGTATTTGTTAAACTCAAAATCACATCCCTGTCCCCATCCAAATATCAGCTGTGTTCTGTTCTCTGAACAAGGACAGTGGGTACCGTGCTTTGAAGCAGCTTTACCAAGAGCGTGGCTGCTTTCAGAACAGAGCAGGTGGTTTGATCTGGGCACTGTAACGAGTGGATAATTCAAGCGCCTGTAAGCGTAAGATCAAAGGGAGATTCCCTGCATTTGTTGTCTTTGTGGTGAAAAGAAGATAAAAACGCAGAGCCTGAGTTGCCTCTGCGTGTTTACAGAGTTTCCACAATGATGACCTCCATCAGCTTCCTGGAGACACGCTTGTCAATAAGGGAACTACTGCTTTGTTCAGGCTTCTGTACGTGTTCTGTATGGGAGCGGACAAAGGATTTGAGGTAAATGTTTTCCTTGCTGAAGGACTTGCAGATTTATAAATACACTAAGTGTACATCCACAATGTGGTGGTGTTAATAAAAGCACAACCATGATTAATAATATTAACTCTAGTTAATAAGCGTGATAATATTCAACTTCTTAACGGAGATACGATGCGCTGCAGCTCTTTGTCAGAGGAAACAGTGCCACCTTCACCTTCTGCAGATTTTGCAGGTTTTTAGACTTGCACAGCCATTGGAGAGGACGTTTTAGTACAGAAACAGTGTCACGCTAAGCATGACTAATTTTCTATTATGCTACTTTACAAAAATATGCAATTTATAATCACAGGTGTACTCCTGACCTCCTTGCAAGCAGAGGTAAGCATTAGTATTCTAGTGGCTTGGGTCTTCTAAGCCCTATGTGAAAGTGGTTCTTCCTTCATTAATGATCCCATTTTGCTACAAATGAATGCAATGGCCTTCTCCGCTCTGGCCTTGATTATAGAGCAGCCTAAATGTTTTGTTTACTGAAATACTATCAAACATCAGAAAATAGATTTATTGAGAGGACATAGAATTCCACTGCAATGAAGAAGAGACAGCTACTGAAGTGCTTCATGGTCCTATAAACAGTTACAGCTCTGTAAAGGCCAGTGCATCTTGGAGTGATATTCCAGCAGATGCACATCAGTTCAGGAAGGATGTTTTGTATTCTGTAAACTTAGGTTGAACAAACAGAATTGCACATTCTTTTCTTAAGTCAACTCTGATAAGAATTCAGTTATAGAAGTGAATTAATTCATTCAGTGTTAATGTGTAGTGGAAATCATGCTAAGAAATTTTCCATGCCTTTGGGCATGAGCACCAGCACAACACAGCCCATATTCTGACCTATTTAGGTTTTGGTTTCTTTTTTTTTTTTGGGGGGGGGGGGGGGCAGAAGATACTGGATAATTTCCTCTTATGGGAAACTACTTAACTTCGAATCAGTTACTAAGACTGGAATCAAGCCTAACGAAGCTGTAATATGCATGTTCTCATGTGTGCATCCCTTATGTACAAAGACATAAAAAGAGCCATTTTGCAGACCAGCAAAGTGTGTTTCTGAGCACCATGTGCCCAGCGTGCAAAGCGTGTTTCTGAGCACCGTGTGCTTCTCAGACCAGTGTACTTTGGTTTCAGTCTGTTCCTGAGCATTCCAATATAAACCAGAAAAAATATCTGATATTCTCCATCAGAAGATGCCAAGAGCTTTAATATCTTGGGACACTTACTTCATAAGGTTTATATTGAGCCTGCTTTCATCTATTTCATAAAAGCATATTCCGATGCAATGGCTTGTAATCAGCACTAAGACTTCAAGCTGGTTAATTCACTGTGATTTGATTAATATATTTTAGAGGCAGACTGACATGACAGAGTGATTAGACCAACCCAGCCATCCAGCAATCTTTGAAAGCCAAGCTTACTCATCTGTAATTTTATCTCATTAGTATAGCTTGATAAATTAGATTTAAAAAAATAAAGTTCTTACCTAATATGTGAAAATGTCCTTATTTGCCAGAATAGTTTATTTCATAATTATATTTTCATGGTTTCACTGCAATCATATCACATACCATTGCCACTTGGAATGCATGCAGGGAAAAAATGGTCTTCCTTAAGTTAGGAAGGTGAAGAAGGTGTCTGAAATGTCAGTGTAACTAATTACACTCCACAATTATTTATTTCATTATTTTGTTGCCTGTGAAATGGCCAGGCATGAAATACTACCCACTACTGAGTAACTGGGATGTATTCCAGAGTTCTTGTATAATTTCATTACTTCCTTGTAGAATATTTGTTTTTCTACTGGGTGCAGATACTGAAGATGGAATATACATACATCTGTGTGCCTAAGCTGTGTTGACCTAAGCACCTGAACAACTTGGATGCTTTTGAAATCTTGAGTGGCATGGGCATCAAGCTGAGACTTCAAGTGCCTAAATTCCATTTAAAATAAAAACTTGATGTGTTTATATGTTGAAATTTAAGGAAAAACCTGTAAGTGATGGTTTGAGGGCTACACCAAGCTGTCTACGCTTGCACTACCTCATGTTCCAGAATGTATCAGGAAAAAAAAGAAGGTTAGTAAGTACTTTGTCTAGTGTGGACATCTGTGGTTAGATATCTGCATTTTTCTTGGAAGCACCGGAGCCCAGCTGCTAGAGTCTTGAATGCTGGAATTTGTGTAATCTTGTGTTCCCAGATCGTATTTTCTTTGAAAAATGTGACTGCCCTATTGGTCAGCCAATAGAGTAATCAGACTAGCTACACATTATCATGCTTTGTGCGTATGACACCCCAATATTAAAGTGCCCTTAATGTGGTTAAATACGAGGAGGATCACTCATTTAATAGGAAGTGATGCAATTTAGGGTTGCAAAACAGAAATACTCTGGAACAGTTCTCTGAAAAGTGTCAAGTATTAACATCTGCAGCTTTTGTCACGCAAGGTCTCTCAAACTTGGGCATGTTATTTATATTGTTTTATATAAAATAGCTGACACATGCGGCTGCGATGCGTCACATTCTAATGATCAGGTCAGGAAACTTGGCAAGCTGTTTTTCCTTGAAAGGCAGGCCCGCATAATACTATTCATGATTGCTGTTTGTTCAATGAAGTTTTCAGTCTTCCAATTTATTTACTTTCAATTTTGGTTTCAGTTCATTTAACCTTCAGAAAACATTTGTGCTGTCTTCTGCTTACAAAAGGAGGGCTCTAGCAGTCCCTCGTCGCATTTATCTCTTGCTCTGGAGCTATGATGTCTGCAGTAATAAATGTATCCGTTTGAAATAGAAGTGATTAAGTTCTCATTGGAAATGTCTTCTGGAACAAAACATTAGCTTTTGCTTTGAAAGGGCAGATATTGCAGCAGATAGCACTTAACCTGGCCAAGGACAAAATGTTATGTTTGCGCATCACTTTTCTGCCTGCCTCTCTGAAACAGTGAGGATATCTGCGTTCAAGCTCTGCCAGTATCCTGCAACACAAGTATCTCTACATTATTGAAATAGCATGGTTGTAGCTATGGCTTTATTTTTAAAACCAGACCACCCATCCTACAGATTTGCTGTGGTTTATTCCTTTGAACTTTCAAATATGAAAGATACAACAAAGGAAAAAAAAACTGGGCAGGCGTTGCTATTTACATGCTAGCCTTCTGTCTTCAGAGGCACTGGCTTATCTAGCTGTACACTTCTGAACTAAAAACAACTTTGGCCATCTTGCAGCATGGGTTGTCCTCATCAGAAATTCATATGAAGTTTGACACGAATATTGTCATCTTGAAAGTGTATTGTAACTGTGGTCATTGCTTTTCAAAGCTGCTGTATGCAGACAGAGAGATAGAGAGATAGATCCTCATTTTGTTGACTATATGGGAAAAAGCTCAAGGCAAAGATGAATCATGGAGAAGATTTGAGTTTCCTGACCAAGTCAGGTAGATACACAGACTATTTGTCCATCCATGTGTATACAGAACACAACAGAGATCCTTCCAGCACTCTGGAGGTCCTGATACATTGCACAGGACTGAGCATTCGAGCAGTAAGTTAATAATGACAACAGAATCAAATCATTGATAACAAATCATCAATCTAGTGACTAAGTGCTATATATTTTCTTAAATTTGAAGTTAATGGGGATCCTCAGTAACTATGCCAATACATCTCAAGTGTAAGTCTCTTACATAGAGTTTTATATTCTCAAAAGTCAATACAGACATTAAGAAACAAATAATACCTATTAACAAATATGAAAATGCAGAACAAATACCAAGTTGCCTGATTTTTCTTTTATCCACGTTTTGTTATCAAAGCATGTGTTTTAGGTTGCCTCTATTTGTCAAATATATTCTGAGTATGCTATGAATATTTATCAACATTGGTTTAACTTTCATTAATTTTAGTGATGTATAAATTGAAATAATGTTGGTTTTTTTTTTTTCTATGAGTGGAATGAGTGAAAATGATACAATCTAAAAAATGTATAGGTACATGCTAAATAATATTTTTCTCTTGCATTTTGTCTTTCAGATTTGTGATAAAGAATGGCATTACTACGTTGTCAACGTTGAGTTTCCTGTTGTTACTTTATACATGGATGGAACAACATATGAGCCCTACCTTGTGACCAATGATTGGCCTATCCACCCGTCACACATTGCCATGCAGCTGACAGTTGGTGCCTGTTGGCAAGGTAATTTCGGCAGCAAATAGTAGACAGTAGAATTATGAATTCAGACCGAAAAGAATCTTGTTTGTCTCACTGACTGCATAGTAAATAAATTACTGAAAGGTTGGTGGTATAAAATCAGAAGTCAATCCAGAGTAAATAATGAATCAAGTCCAAGGATGACACGGACTAGACATTCGCAGGCTTTGATTTTCCATCTTCCAAAGAGCGTTGAATACAATCTGTGTATTCAGTGTGAAAGATTGTTGTCTTTATCTTTTGTCTGTACTTCTTTCAATTGTTTCCCTTATTCTTCAGCTTTAAGCAAACCATCAAAATATTCCTCTAAAGAACTCCAGCTATCTCCTTTCCATCCCTGCCTCAAATTCCTTTCAAAACTCATGGCTCAATCCCGCACTCTTCACACTGGATGTATAGCACCAGTAATTCCAGTAATTTAATCAATTCAATCTGTTATAGACCAGATGTAAGAGTAAAATAAAACCAAAAGTCACAACCCCAGAGCCATACTTGTATGGGTCTTTGCTTAAATAGTAATTTTTCCTCTTTTCTACCCCTTATAATCCCATTCTTCTCATTCCTCTTTTTCTGCTCCTTATGGCACTGTTTCTTTACCTGTTCCCATTACACCTGAAACCATTTGCTTTTGCTGCTCACCTGCTTTTGTAAAGTTGTCTCCACTACCCTTCCATGTTGATTTTCTATTTATGCACTGTGTCTTGTTTTCACTTAAGACAAAGTATGAAATGAACTGTATAATTAAGAAAAAATGCTTTAACACAGATTGTGTTTCTTCCCCACTCTTTAATGTTGACTCATTTTGCCCATTATTACCTTGTTTGCCAGTGTGATCTCTTCTTATTTGCAATATGATATCTGCAAAATGTGGACATTTTATTAATGGCAGAGCTGTTCAGTGTAAATACTGTTAGAAGCAAATCCAGCTGTTAGATTATGAATACCTTGGGGTAAAGATTCAATCTTTTATTTGATGGCAACATGCAGAATAAAATCACAAAAATGAGATTTGGTAAGTTTTGAATATGGATCATGGAGATAGGTATTATGAGAACAAGCTAATCAAGCATGACATTATTCCCCTATATTTGTAGGAATATAGACTGATTCTTGTCTAACTGGTATTTGCATGGTATTCATTGGTATTTCCATCCCTACAGATCTTTAGGTGTATTGGAATACCGAATGTAAGAGAATACATTTAATTTTACTCTAAGGTATTAATATTCTAAGGGAATGTTACTATTTTAGTTAAAATTATGTTGTTGGATACCTATCAAACTCTTCAGGAAGCAGAACTTTGGCTACTGTCATGAATAGTCTGTCAACTACAACAATCTGATTTTGATTAATTTCCTTTTATTTTAACCTGGTTTATTTTTTTCTTATGTAGATTCGGTGCAGTATTTTTAAATCATAGTTCCAGATGTAATCAAATCAAAGTTGCAGATGTAATTCATGAACGGAGTAAATTCAGTTCTTTCCAGACATGAGCAAATGCCACAGGGACTGTAAATAATCATTAAGTGTTACCTTCTGAAAAATCAGTGTTTCTCAGTAACCTTGCTAAAGAAATTCTATATTAATCACTTTATGTTTATTTTTAGGCTCTGCATAGGTCTACATAAATATTTTTGTGCATTATTTGTATTACTTCTGCCCCTTACATTTTTTTTTTCTCAAATTGTTAAGTGGAATAATTAGGATGAAACTTCTCAGTAGGCTTACAGTAGATTTAGATCACAGACTATATTTATGGTTTAAGCTAATAAATAGAAAGTTGCAATTGTTTTCAGACATTTTCAGCTTTACCTTGAATAATTTGATGGCTTGATGAATACCCTTTCATTCTTCTAACTTTTTGGTGAAGCTCTACTTTAAACTACCGAAATTTCACCTATTGCTGCTGTCAGTATTGACTGCAAAATTACATTATTGCTGCTTTTTGTGAGGATTGGAGCTCATCAGAAGTAAAAACAAAATTCCGATCTCATGAAAATGTTAAGATTTCACTAAGATAGTGTGCTAAAGATTCTGATAAACTGTCCTCTCAGGCAAAAAGGTGAACTTTTAATGCTTAGATGAAATGAGGTTTCATACTAGTCTTGGCAAAGCTTATCTTTTGCTACGTTTGTTTTGATCACCTCAAACTATTTTAAATGAATGGTATAGAAAGTCACTTTGTTAGTAAGAGTCTACACTCTATTTCACTGTCAAATTTTAATTACTCAGCATAAAAAACCAATCTATTCCATTCAAAATGTTCATTTTCAAATCTATGTATTTAAAGAAAAAGTGGATCAATCAAATAAATAACTTGACCATAACTGGTTTCAGTGAAACTGGACTGGGTTTGCTTAGGATAATATATTTTGGCCAGTAAGAATAGTCTAAATCTTTGTTTTAAAAACATTGGAAAACTGCTTGACAACCATCTACAATTTATTTCAGTAAAAATATGTCATGATTTTGAAGTCATAAGCTATTCAGGGGAGTCCCTGTTAAGAGGGGGTGAGGAGTTCCTACCCCTGTTTCCTTCCCTTTCCATCAACACTGGCATAACAGAAAGACAAGCTTTAACCTCTTCTTTCAGAAAGGACAAGACTGTTTTTTCTGTCGTTGCTAAACCATTTCATAGTTCTGAGTCCAGACTATCCATTTATCAAAGTCAAGTTATTTGAAAAACAATCTCAACTCGGATAACTAAATGAACTAGAAGAAATAACATTCCTTTTTCTTACTACACCAGTTCTGATTTGATCACAGCAAAAAGTAAGTCATCATGACTGTGGAGCATCTTAACAACTGATGGGAACAGAAAGAGTGTATTTAGAGGGCAAAGGAAAAAATCAAGAACAAATAGAATTGTAATTTACTCTGTGAGCACTAACGGGAAAATCTGCTCCTGCTATGAAGAATTTACCCTTTCATATACGACAACTTTCAGTTCTGGTCTGGAAACTGGGAATTGTTCTGCTATTTCTCGAGGAGTCTGAGAATCCTCCAGGTTATGAGACAAGTGACCATTTCAGCCCTGGTCTTTTCATCACTGACACTGGTACTTGTCCTGAGGTTACGCAGCAAGTATCATGCTTTCACCTCCTTCTTGTCTTCTTCAGAGTTATGTCAGAGTCTTTGGCACAGAAAGAGAATTCTTTTCTTTGAGATTAATATTTCCTTTATTAATGTTTCAATTCCAGAGTAACTCTTTTCTGACTTTTATAGCCTTGTTTATAGCATCCATTATGAAAAGTTAAGTTAGTTTTTATTTCTACCCTCAGCTGTTCCAGTGAAATATAACAGCAATTTAAGTTCAGTGCTCTTCTCCTGAATCTAACATGAAAACAAAGCACATTTTTTTGTTTGTTTTCTTCGACATCAGCATTGCAACTGTCATGGACAAGTCTCTCCTACATCTTTACCCCTACCTTGGCAGTGTGAAGAACATGCCAGATTTGTTTGTTCATGATTTTATGCAATATTTCTTTACCTAATGTGAGTTGAGTGGTAGGACTCTCCTAAAAGGAAGAAAAACTAGCCTTTTCCTGAAGACCAGAGTCTTGTCTGGAGGGGCAGAGGTGAGGGTCTCAGTGTGCGGATGGCAGCCTGGAGACAAGCAGAGAGTGAAGATGGCCAAGAGAGCAGAGACTCAGGCTTTAAGAGCGACAGAAAAGAACCTTCTTGTCTAGGATCTGTCAGGCACTTAGTTTACTGCAACCCAGGAAGTCAATTACCTAAAACCAAGCCTGGGGGATAGTTTCCAGTTTTAAGAACACATCAGGCACAAGGGGAGTTGTATAAGGAGATCTTTTTAATGTTTTGTTTCTGTGTAATCAATATGAATTTTCTCTACTTAAAATTAGGTATCCTGGATCTTTCTCTAGTACAATCTCTTCCATTTTTAATTTAAAAACCTTGGTTGTCTCTTCAGGGAGCTCATTAAAGGGGAGATCTAGGCAGAGGTACCTCATTGATTTAGGGTCCTACCACAATGGTTAGCACAGAGGTTAATGGTTTTTATTTTGTGTAGTTCATGTTAAATACTGCTGTACTCTAGGGGGTTAGTTTATTGGGGGGGTTAAATCATTATCTTTAGGCTAATCTGTTTGTGTTCATTCAGTTACATGTGACCCAAGAGCATTGACAGCTGGAGACAGAAACTCCTTAACCTGTTACCAGTTTTCATGCATGGCAAATCCTAACTTCCTTCTTAGCTGCGATTGCAGTGACACTAGACCTGAAAAAAGGTAATACTGTCTGTAGAGCTACACAAACAAGACGCTTAGTGAACTGACTGGGGGTGGTAAAAGTGCTGGTACAGCTGCTCCTGAAGTTAGGCCTTTATGTACCGTCGTAAAGTTTGACAGCTCTCTCTTGCAGATACTTAGGGTTGAGGTTATAACTTGATCTTAACTTCTTTAAAAGTCTAGTTCGCCTCAGTGGTCTCACAGATGGTTGTCAAGGGTGTGAATTTTACGTAGATGGGACCATTTAGGTCCAATGTTCTGTTCTGTCTCTAATGGTGAAAGACATTTAGTGGCAAAATTACTCTTTCTCGAGGGTATCTAAAGGACAAAATTGACTTGCTTGTAAGTGTGCTTCCCAGAGCAAGAGAGACACCAAAGAGAACATGTGGGAACCATAACCATGGCACTGTCTCTGAACCCCTCCCTCCCTGAATAGATGTTAGAAGCAGACATGGTCCAGAGGGGCAGAAGGGAGCTCCTCAAGGCTTAACTTTGGCTCTCATTTCTACTCTCTTCTTCTCTAGTGACAAAATACTTTAGTTTTGCCCTCCTAGACCAAGATTCTTGAGAGCTTTTCAAACAATAAAGAGGCATCACAGTCCTGCAGCAAAGAAGTAGAATTAGCCTTACTCTGTATGGATACAATGCAGTGTCAAGAGAGTAGGTGATTTTTCCTCAGGTCACTTAAAAATCCGCATCACACCAAGAATAGAATCAGACTTCCTGATCAACCAGAAAATTGTTCTTATTGTCACTTTTAGCTTTTGCGATCCTGCTTCCTTCCCCTAATCACTACAAACAAATTTAGGTTAGCTTGTCCTGGAGCTGCACTTTCCAGGAGGTTACTCTAGTGAGTCTTCCTCCAAGTTCATTATTTTTGATCCAGTTTATTTGAGGACATAGCCAATGGACCTTTTTACAGAGTGAGAAATTTCAGCTATTAAACCAAGGTTTATAGGTTCCCATTCTGATCCCTTTATTGCTAAATATGCTGTGGCAAAGGCAGGCAGAAGGAGGAAGCAAGTTACATGACATGGCAGTCTAATCACTTTTTGTACCATGGGCTGCAGACAGACTTCCTCTGGGTTTGTCTGAAAAGATAAGGTCTTGACTTCTTACACTTTCCCTCCTAAAATGGCTTGTTTCTTTATGTATCATTCCCAAAGTCCTGTCAGAAAACTAGTGACACAAGTTAATGACTTGTCACATGGTTCTATTGTAGCTTACCATGACTATAAGTCATTATTTCTAACAATGCCACCCATTCTGGAGCTTTGCAGTGTAATTATGCTGGCCACATTGTGCAGGGGAAAGTCTTTAGGAGAAGCCTGTTAATAGGCAAACTTTGTTATCGTGAGCATAGCAGAAGGCTATTGTAGTTCCTGTTTTCTAAGTAATTTCTGTTTTCTATTCTATTTTTCTGTTGCATTCTCCTGTCATTTTACTCTTTCCTTAACCTAGGCTGGAGACCAATTTTTTTAAAGAGTCCTTCTGAGGCATAACCTTATTACCCTTGTATGTCAGCACTCTGATGACATATCAATCACAAAGCTACTGTCAGAGAACTGACTTACTGTTGAAGGCCAGAAGAATGCTGAGAGATAATGTTGGAGAGGGATCAGATCACTGAGAGATAGATACAGTGTGGGCAGTGCAGCAGCGTTAGCCTGTATCACTCAGCCTTTGGCCTTCCCCAGAAATTAAGATATTCAACAGGCAAAGATTACCCCCAACTGTACCTTCTAGCACCGGCAGGTCACACCTTGGGGGCTGACACAGCACCAACCTGAGACATAACCTGAGTTTTGGTGCAAGCAAACAAATTAATGCAAGTCTACCTTGATGCTGGATATCTGGATACTGATGCTTCCCTTGATTAGTTCTCTCTATATTGCCTTTCTTATCAGAAACAAGATGGACCATATTTCAATGCACTTCACAGATCTTTGCTGGAATTATAGCTGTGGCAGAAATACAGACATCTGTGGAAGGCTAGTTTAAGAGGGTGTTTTCTTGGGAGAGCTGAATTTGCACTCAAATCTGTCACTAATTCAGCATAGATATATATCGCTTATTTAATTGAAGTTCTGCACTGGGCACTGTTCAAAGGATGTTATTTGGAGAACAGGAACATAGCATTTTGGGTAGCATTAACATCACTTGGACTGTGATCTACTCGAAGATATATAGGATTGTAACATTTTTCCATGATTGCCATCATTTCCCACGGTTCCCCTAGAAATAACAACAAAATATATTGGCTAATTGTGAGAGATCATAGCGTTATTATAGAGATTATAGTGAGAAAAATTATCTTAAACAGTGTAAGTTATATCACTTCTGGTCTTTGTACGTACTGCACAGAGACAGATTAGCATAAGCATACTTAAAGAGAAGGTAGCCCTTAATATTCTCTGTACTTGCCTTATTTCAGATAATGCTTGAGAGCCTAAAGCTGTCTGTGTGAGGTCATCAGGTTATGATACCTACCAAGATCAGAGGGCAGATTTAAATAGGTCCATGTTTGATGAGTAATTTTCTGAGTAATTTTTGTCTGAATGATATAAGAAAGCCACTAAAACTTTTTTGTGTGTGCTGAGAAGCTCTGGGAGTATAAAAACTTGAGTCACTAATTGGGACTACTCCTGAAATCTGTGTTAGGTTTCATCATGTTTAACAGCCAATCTACTTGTCAGGGAATTAAACCCAGCTCCCTAAGGTGACATAATAAAAAGATAGTTTAAATCTGGGGGTTTGTACCTGAGAACTTTAGAGCCAGAATATTTTGAAGCTGCTTTCAGATTCACTTCAGTCTTTATGTTGGGACCCTGAAGAATCGATCATTCCTTAATTATCTGCCTCAGTATAACCAGAGTCTCTCATGTCTTAAAAGAAGCACATCTCAGTTGGAAATTCTCTTGATTCATCATTTCCAGTGAAAACCTCATTGTGCTCAGTCTGCCCTGATAATTACTCGCTCATTATTAGGATAGGGCAAAAGGCCTAGAAGAAGATCTGTGAGCTCAATAATGTCACTTGGTTTGACCAAAAGCCATGATTGTTCTTTGGAGATTGGTAAGAGAATGCAAACAGCACTTTACATCTCTGAAGTCAAAACAATGCAACTGTAAAATTCAATGGTAATCGAATCCTGTCATGTTTCATTTCACCCCAAGGTGAAATTAAAACAAAGCCCACCAAAACAAAATGGTGTCATGGAAACGGGCTCTTCCTCTCTGTGTTTTGGTGTCAGTGTGCGTTATGAACTTGTTCACCTTCACCAGCATTCATGCTTAGTGGGAAAGGAAAGTAACTCAGAAAGACTTTAGCAAGATGACCCTGGGTAAAGTTCTGGTGGGCTGGAGCCCTCTGCCCCCACTGCCTGAGCTGCCCTACCTGCTCTGCACTGATAGACTTCCAGGTCCAGAAATACAGTCCAGACAATACTTATTTTGGCATGTCAAAAATGTGCTGCATATTGCTTTGACAACGACTAAGTGAACAGCACTATATTGAACAGTTATATATGTGAACAGTTCATCTGGATGCCTCCCAGAGTCTGCTGACACCATCTTCCTATTACGAGGACTGAATTAATGCCAGAAAGCCAATATCCACCCTCCTGTATCAGCCAGACTTTGGGAGTGGATGCACCTGCTGGGTCAGGTGGAGAAAGCAATGCACGATTTTATCTTCAAGGCCTGAATAACACTGTGGCCTGTGTTGCCTCACAACTGTGGTGCTGCCCACAACATTTACATTTAAGGAAGGGAAAAAAAATGAGTAGCTTCAAAAAATTGTCATGCAAGTGTCTGTAATAAGTCATATCCTTCTATAGTTTTGTTTCAGTCTTTTTTGTGTTACAGAAATCAACCTAATTCCACAGGGAAGGTTCCATTTTCCTTTGTTGGTTGCATCATTCAGCTAAGTCTTATCTACTTACCTATCCCCCAAGAAACAGCACTCACAGTAATAAACACAGAGCTGAGTGAAACACAGCATGCAACACAGCATGCAACACAGCTGAGGAGTAGGTTTTCTTACTCTCTCAGGTCTTGATGCTATAACATCACTGTGGAGGCGAGCTGTGTGTGAGCTGTATCGTGCTTGTAAGGAAGGGCAAAAAGATCCTGACAGCAAAAAAATCCCATGAAACTTGCTGGGGCAATCTAGGTTAACTGGATGGCCTGACCTCTGGATAGAAACTGCCAGATGCTGTGTTACAGAACACTTTATTTTTTACTGCACAATGACATTGGGAAGTAGAAAAAATTTTAGGACACTTGGGTTACCTCACCAGAGCTCCACTTTGTTCTCTGAATCCTCTGCTCCAGAGGCTTGCGTAATCTATTTAGGTCTTCCTCATTATCTCAAAAATATTGTTGCTTAGGCTCAGTTTGGTGCTAGAACCAAAAGTTAAAAATGTCTTAAAGCAGTAAGAGCTGTTGGGTGTTGAGCTTATGCCTTTTGCTCAGTCATTTCTTAGCATGTGGTAATTACAGTGATGAGTCAAATTCAGATGATGGAACTGAGCATTCCTCCTGCCCAATGCAGTCAGTGGCTCTGGGCTGCCTCAGCTCCATGTGGAGCTGCACAGGCATGAAATGGATCATAATCAGGATCCATATTCGAAAAGATCGTTATTTAGAAAAATTTGCATAATATTCCATAAAAACATTGCTATCAGCATTAGCTGCAATTATGCACTGTGCTTTAACATGCTGCAGAATTGCCATTTTCATGCTGGATTAAATATATTTATACTCATCGAACACAGGCAGAATTTTAGAGTGACTGGGACTTGGAGATTTGCCCTCCTGGGCTAAATTAGCACTCACTGAGAAGCTGAGGTCAAATACTTGAAGAATAGTAGATTGCAGAAGCAAAGGGAAAGGCAGCATTCAAACACCCTAGAACCAAGCATGAATAAAACACAGGAGTAAAAGAGCCAGTTGCTGAGGATTTTCAGTTTATTCTGACAATTTTCTTCTTCTTGCATTTTTTTTTGAGATTGAAAAAACTATGTTCCCAGTAATTCCTTTTCTCAAAGCTAGAAAGCAGGCTTGTAGCAGATCAGCTTTAGGCCATTCCCCCAGTTTTAGCGAGGGTTTTGGTTTTCGCTTCCCTATTTTATTGCACTGGAATTTGTCCATTTGCAATCTAATAACTACTGGCAATTGAAACCCACCAGCAAGGTAACATACCCCACTGAGCTGAGGAGATTCCGAAATGTTGAGGTGGAACAACATCAAAATGTCAACAGGCTGCAATTAGAAGCAGCTCTGATAAGATTCAGATATAATGACTTCTGTTCACCTTCGAGGATAAAATTGGCAGGTCTATAATTTTGTCTTTAACTCTGACAAACAGTGCTTAGGGAAGGCTTATTTAGCAGTCAATTTTTTTCTAATAAAGTGTGAGATAATACTCTCTCTTGAAGTGCTCCTGATTTTTTTTAGGTTGTTAAAGTTGCCATTCACACAGCGCCAGAGTAACAGGCATGCCTCATGCAGAACACACACAGTGTTGAGAAGAATGGTGGGTTATGGTTATGAGTACCTCAGGCAATAGCAGGGGTTCCAGGAAAAGCAACAGGAGTGATCATAGTCTACAGTGTTAGGTAGAAAGAGTAAAGAAAAGGCCTTGTTTAGCCTGGCAAAGGAAAAGTGAAGATATAGCCATATTTTGACAGCTCACATTCCCTGTTGGGAGTAAACTTCCAAATCTAAGGATGAGTGGTCATTGGAGTGGATTGGTTGGGGAGCCTCTGTCTTCAGAAGAGTTTAGAACAGCTCAGGCAATTCTTGAGAATGGATTAAGTACAGTCTCTTGGGGCTAGGGGACAGACTATTACCCCTCAGTCCCTTCAGGCTCTGCTATCTGTTGTTCTAGTGCAGTTTTCCCTGCCTGAATCACCCTGTCGTAACCATAGGCAGAGTTTTGCAGATTTTCTCTACTAACGTGAGGTGAGACTGGCTAGTGCCAGCTATTTTTCACTTATATTTTCTTGAAGCACTTGCTTCTTTTACATCGCACTTGTTAACTTTTCCAGAACAAAGATTACATCACCTTCGTTACAGCCCCAAACCAATCTATACATGTGCACAAACCCAACCTTAGCCCTGTCAACAGGTAAGTTATGTAAGCCTGTTCTTCACATACTCACTGGTTTTGTAGTGCCTCTATTTGTGCAGCATTTTAAAAGCTTGTTCCTGGAAACACTCGTATTCTCTCTCTGATGCTTTTATGTTAGTGGTTAGGCAGATGACTTACAGGATAGATGACTTGAAACAAGAATTATACATCTCCAGGACGGTAATGCCTCCTTGTACACCAGCAATATTTAAAGTGGGGGATGGGGACAGTGAATAATCTGTATATTTAATATGGTGTATGGGCAATTACTGAATCATATTAAATGACCTAGCAAAGTAATAGTACGTGCTTTGTCACTGTCACCAAAGAAGAACCAGGACAAAGTAAAAAGTGAAAGAATAACAAAAAAAAAAACCCAAAACCACAAAAACCCCATCAAAACCTGAAATTCCTATTCACAGATGTAAGCTCCAGTCATATTGCTCTGTAACTTCCCTTCAACTGGTTTACCCTGCTTGCTTCTGGTGGACACAACCACAGCACCAAATTCTTTGTTCTAGCTTCTTGTGTAGTTCTTTATACATTTTAATGAGCTAGTTTCACATTTAAATACATTAGTTTATCTGAGATTGCTTCTAATTTTGCATCTCCTCAGAACTATTAAGATCTGCTGGCAGACCTACTGTAGGTTTCTAAATTTCAAAGCTCTGGGATTAGCATTGGTGTTTTGGAGCTTGTTGTCTTCAGAATTCTGTTAGGGATAAGAGGATTTAAAACTTCAAAGCACAATGTGATTCCCTTCTTCTCTAAGTTCTCTCATTTCCTCCTTTTTAGGGAGAGGTTTGCATTTTTATTTTCTTTTAATTTGGCTTACCTTTTTCTGTCCAGATACATTGCTGCTGTATAAGTGACAACATGTACTTTTAAAGACAATGTACTCAGATAACTATAACAACATTTTTGCTGAAAAGCCAATGTCCCTGTAATGCTATTTACAAAATAACTCCCTTGGTAAGTATCCTGGACTTTAGCCATTGCATACATGAAAGTTTCTATGAACCCTCAAAAAAATTTTACCCAGAGGAAGTGTTCTGTATAACAGACAAGTGAATGAAAGAGCAGGGAAGAATCATCTCTTCTCGAGGATCTTCCTTTGGGGTAAAAACCGAGACAGTTTGTGCTGCAATGTTAACAAAACCAGAACAAAACCTGTCTACTCCTGTGAAGAAACAGCCTGCTGAGACACCTTCTTTTCTCTCAGTACACCACTGTGTATTTTCTTCACTATATAAAAAACCTCAAATCATCTTCATAGTGCTCACACTGCACAGACTAGCAGTGATGTTTTTTTCAGGCTTCTAGGTAACAACAACAGTCTAAAGAAACTTTGACACTCATCCCTATCCTAACCTCAGTCCACAAACAAATCTCCAAGTTGAAGTTCAAACCTTAGCTAGCTTGCCTGGCAGAAATAGGTTGTTTGACACTAAAGCTACAAGCACACTAGAGATGAGTTGTCCACCAATTACAGCATCTTATCAGCTGCTAATCCAATTAGTCTGCATGGCTTCACTGCTGCTGGCTCTCTCAGTCGTCTCCAGCCCAAGGTAGGCAGCAATTCCTACGCGCTGCTTTGGCTAACACTTGCAGGAAAGACAAGCTCTAGAATTTCTCCTAGAGCAGGAGATGTAAATCACTAAATATGCCAAGAGAAATTCAGCTGCTACGATCACTGGTGCAGGTGGTGTGTAATCACATTGTATTGACAGCTCCTAAAGCTCAGTGTTCCTTTGAAGATGCCTGGAGTGAAACCCAGTAGAGCATAGCTAGAGGTCCTAGTGCAGCACGTGGTGATGAGACCTGCTCTGGCACCAAACGAGCAGCTCTGGGTAAAGGGAAGCACTGTAAGATTTTAGCACGGTGCTGTGCATTGGCCTGCATTCAGTGCTGTGAATTTATACCACGTCCTTAGAGACAACTGTTTGTAGAGAGTGTGGCAGTTTGCTTACCCACAGCCATGGCTCTGAGCACATCTAAGAACTTTTGGAGGAGAAAGGCAAAGGTGTCTAAGTGATCTTGTAATAGAGAACTTGCAAATACAGTTTCTGTTTAAGTCAATGTTGAACCATAAATATATTTTTTTTTTTTTAATTTATGTTTGATCATGTCAATAATCTCATCAATTCACTTTTTAAAATTCCCAAACTCTGACACAGGTCAGAGTATGTTACCACAGCTTTATCAGCACCTCAATACAATACAGGAAAAACACTGACAAGAATTTTAAAGACAGGCTGCTGCTACGTACCACCCAACAACCCGCAGAGCAATTCCACTTAGCACAGTAAATGGGATCTCAAATATACTTGGCTAAAAGGGATATAAATTCTTTAAGTGTGTTAAGACATAAATTATTAGATGTATGGTTTGGGTATTGGTACCAATAATCACTTTGTATTTTCTCTCTTGCAGGAGGTGAAGTCACCAAGCCCAGATTTGCTCAGTATTTCCATGGCAGCCTGGCCAGTCTCACTATCCGCCCAGGCAAAATTGAGAGTCAGAAAGTGATTTCCTGTTTGCAGGCCTGCAAGGAAGGTCTGGATATTAATTCTCTTGAGAGTCTTGGCCAAGGAGTAAAGGTGAGGGATGAACTGACATCATCTTTGATAAAAATTTAGAGCTGATTTATGAAGTGGAGAGCCCAAGGTAGAGTACGCACAGTACAAATGTACTCCCAGAAGCAATGTAATTTCCCATAAAGTCATGCAAAGAAAAAGCAGAACAGTAGAAGAGCTGTGACACTACTAAGAAAAATGTTTCCATTATTGTAAAGCTAGATGCTCAGAAAGGAAGGTGCTGCTGATATTTCAGAGTCCATAAGAATTGCCAGGTTGTGTTCTCATGTATATTTTGGTAGTTCTCATGTTTATTTTGGTAGCTTTGAAGAAAGAGACGTGATTCCGAAGAATTACTGAATTTTGATTTTAAGTAGCTTTAAAGCAATGGAAAACAAAAGTGGGGTATCTTTCATCTCCAGGCAACTCAGAAAGAAGTCCCAGTGCAATAGTATTGTAAAATTCAGAGTGCATTCCAAGAAGAAAGCGTTGTGGGACATGAAAATTGGACAATAAAAACCCCTAAGGTCAAGAAATTAAAATTTTACATTTGCATATAAATCATTATGCATCTTTACTATGAGTATGACTGTCTTTGCTGACACTGTAAGGCTGGGGAACGGCAGACATAGGAAAATCCTGTTATAATTGACATGGTGGCTGGATTGCTTTGCATTCATTTGGTGAAATGCTGTTCTGTTCTTCCGGCTACGTGTGACTGTAACTTCTGTAATGCCTCCATGAAAAGCATCACAGGTTCCCCTTTACTGCTGCCACTGTTCAATGGCACGTGTTCTTCTGCCTGATCTGTAAACACACTGTTAAGCTGTTTCCTGGCACACACAGCACAGAATCATCTTCTAATGGAGCTGAGCTTCCAATTCAAACTGGGAAGATACTTTGGCTGCAGACTGTGAAACTGGGCAGGTGTTTTTTCAGTGGGGAAAAGGATGGTAACATGACCTTGAGCTTGCAGGGGAAGTTCCATGTACTACATTTTATAAGCTAAACCTTTTCATTGTACAAGATACCAGGCTGACCTGAAATACACCTAGATGTCTGTCTAGGCGATAGGTTGCAGTGGTGTAGTATAACCAACATGTTTTCTGAGAACAAGCGTAAAAATGAACACTGAAAGTGCAAAAGCAAGGTAAGGAGGAATTTTGCAAGCTCTAGCTTTTACATATGAGCAAAACACTGCAATACCGAAGTGAAAGAATGTTCTTCCAAGGGCTTTTTGCTTTTGTAAGAAACAAAAAGGCAGTAATTAAACTTAGATAACACTTTTGCACTTAGGATTTTGTTGTAAAGCATTTAGAACTCGTACACAGCAGGACCAGGAAAAGAATGCCAGAGCCACCAGTGCAGAACTCTCAATACAAGGAAAGGTTGTCCCTGAAATTCAGGGGGCAAATATTACCAGACAGTTTCATGCTTTATCAAGACAAAAATAAGTTAAATTTAGAATTGCGATTTCTGCAGGCACGCAGATGTTTCTGTTCTAAAGCTTTTAGAAATTGCAAGTCAGAACTTAGACTCCTACTTCATTGTATCTCCCAGCAAAATGACACACTTATGAGTAAAAGCTATTTTTAAAACACAATGCATACAAAAAGCATGTAGGATTTTCTGGAATGCAAGTCTGTATGGCTACTAGTAAGTGCTTTGCTGGGCTGTATATAAATTAAAGCAGTGTACACCTGGCCCATGGTGCTTAAAAGCACATTAATTCCTTCCCTACTGTCACACTCTGAAACTTGACAATATTTAAGCATTCATGTTTCATGGGCTGGGAAAAACCCGTTATACCAGCCACTGCTGCTCCAGCATGGGTGATTGGCTTCCTTACTGTGCGGGCAATACAGTGGGGAAAATGCAGGCAAGGGATTGTTCTCTGACTGCTTTTTCTTTTGCCAAACTTCAGAACATTTTCATTTTCTGAAATACAGCTGAAGCATAGTGTTTTTTTAAAGTTACTGTTTTTATTTTCATCTCCTCAGCCAACTCAACAATCAGTCCAACAGCAGGAGGCAAAAATGAAAGGAGCAGTCAGAGATAGATTATGGTTGGGTTTTTTACTGGTGCAGACAGAAGGAAGCTCAGATGAAAGTGAACAGTTGGCATCTGACCTTGAACAGAAGATTAATAAAGAGAAAAGGTTTCTGGTGTCAGAAATAAACATACCAGGTCTCAGACGAGCATGTGTGACAGTTGCACAGATGATAGGTTCTGCGTGGCTATTTAGCTGGAGTGTGGCAGGTTCCGTGTTAGTAAACTGATGCTGGAGGGTGTTTCAGCTGGGCACTTCGGACTTAAGAAGCTTCACCCTTTAGCCACCTAAGAAAGAGCAATGCAGCTATAATGCTGTTTCTGACATGGTAGTGTTGGACATTTTTTTTTGTCTGCAACCTAATTTTCAGCTATCTGTAACAGTTCTCAAAAACACTGTCTAAACCGTCACTATTTTTAGCCTTTTTTAATGAGAAAGACAAAAATGGCTCAGACTAGGGTTTTCTCCTGTCCCTTTGGCATCATTCCAGCTGTTTCAGCAGCTAAGCTATTAAGTTAACTAGCTAGCTAGAGTCTCCTTTTGCTGCTTTTACTGTCTACTACTGCTGGCTTACAGAAAGGAAGAACACGTTTACGCAGGCTGGGGACTCCTGTTAGTCCTCCTCTTCATTAAAAAATACCCTTCAGTGTGTTATGACCTTCCTGCATGAGCTTTAAACCCAGTCCTCCATGTTCTGTCTGACAGAGGACCCTGTGCTTCATTCTGTCCTTCACTGTCTATTTGTTCTCTTGCTTTTTAACCTTTCTCATTGTAAGGAAGTGGAGTCGACCACTCTCTGTGTATAATAGAACGTGTTGAAATAATCAATACCCAGCTTTGAGGAGGGACTGCATGTGAGAGAAGGGGGAATTTCTTTGCATATTTTTGCTGACTATAGTAGGGTATAAAACAAGGGAGTTAATCTGGTTTTCTCTGCAGTGAAGACAGTTTGCCAAACCCATTAACAGACAAAAAATGGCACCAGGTTGAATTAAAATGAAGATAAAACCAATCATTTGCTAGGTGAATACAGTAGCAAAGTTTCTTGGTCAGCAAGACTGTTCTGTGTTCAGTGCAAGGGTCTAGGGAAGGATCAGGGCTACAGGAATAGCCACTGTCTTTGCAAGGTTTGTTGGCTCAAATGAGCAGCTGGCTTTGTGCAAGTAGCAGCTCCATCCTACATCACGACACCCTTATTGATCAGGAGGCAGAGAAAGGAGAATCCCCTTTATTGTGTCTGACGTTAATGAAGATGTAGGAGACAAATGTTATAATTGTTTTGTTCAGTCATGTTGAAATATATCTCAGAAAGAAAGCCCAGGGTAAAACCAAAGAGAAAGTGGGAAGCATGTATTTCTGCATTTAAGATAATATGGGGGTTGTGTTTAACCTGAAAGAATTACATAATAATCATCATAACAACGACAGTAAGTTTAGGTTTTGAACTCTACAGCTCAAAAGGACAACAAATCAGGATTAGTTTACTATAAAATTAATTATAACAATAGTTATTCAGATAGGGAATAGATGACTTATACATGTTTTAGGAAAGGACATGTGGATTCAGCCAACAATAGCTACAAATATTTTTTTTTTCCTTAAATCATTACATTTTGAACTTACTTCTGTGTAACATTCCTTTAAAATGTCTTTTTTGTTTTGTACTCTGTACCTGGTACCTTAAATACTAATGATATGCATTTCCCTTAGTATCACTTCAACCCTTCCCAGTCAGTCCTTGTCATGGAAGGAGATGACATTGAGAATATAAATCAAGCTCTCCGAAAGGTCTCATACATCAACTCCAGACAGTTTCCTACGGCAGGCGTACGACGTCTCAAAGTCTCATCTAAAGTCCAGTGAGTTATGCTTCAGATGAACTGATTAGATTAGGAATATTTTTAATTAATTACTTTTTTTCCTTTGGACACATAAAAAGGAGAATTTTTACTAAATTACATGGCTAAAGCATACTTTTATGTTATTGAGTGTGAAGGATGAATTTCATTTACTTTTATGCTGATGTACATTGTGGTTTTCTTTTGATATTGTTCTTTTAAGAAACTTTTCTTGTGAACATAATTTACTTGCTTTCTTTTTATAGTTTGGAGCATACAATCTGGACAGAACAGCACCTGCATTTGTTGCATACTCGTTTTACTGTTCCTTTTAAAAAGTTATGTTTTCTTCTGAGCTAGCTAGAGCTGTACTTTTTAAAGCAGGCTTATTGCACCCAGCAGCTGACATAGCTGCAAGAACAGTATCTGTAGCTGTGCTTGAAATTGTCTGTCTGTCTGTATCCTTCTCTGGCTGTCATCACTGAAGTACTGCTGTTGGGTGTTAAACAGAAACCTGTGTCCTTCCATTTTCATGCAATGATAGTGACAGAACCTGCACAATCGTGTTTACAGTTCTCCATAATCAAAGAGCCATCTGCCACTCCTCAGCTCCCCTGGGGCACGTCTCAGTTACAGCAAGTTGTAGAGTGCAGCGAAAGCAGATCCTCACAGGGAAAATAAACATCACTTCTACAGAAGCTCAGCTTCTGCACACAGTTCTGACTAAGTACCGGGTTTACTCTGGTGCTGTGGACTGAGCACCCCGAGTGTTTGGACAGCATTTGCTGATGCTGTGTCACTGGAAGCAGCCCGTTTACACACTCCAAGGCTGGCCCAGGCCTTGTGCCGAGAGGAAGTGAAATAGAGCTTGTCAGGAAATTCACTTCCAAAGCACAGTGCTATTCCAGATGAAAATTCTAACATAGGCCTTTTATGTCCCCAGTAAGTACTGGGGGTTGCCAGAATGAGCTCATGATAGGTCTAGTTTAAATGGATGATTAGTCCCTTTTATTCACAAGTGTCAAGACATCCGTATTGTATTCCATTAGATACCGCTTTGAGAATTTAACGTGAGGTTTACTTAAGTTAGTTATCATCCAAATTATTTTTACTGTTTACTACATTATTAAGCATCAACATACTGTTCTCATAGTGACCTTACTAAAGACTGAGCGTGTCAATGGTGTTTGCTAAGCTGTCCCTACATAATTTCACTTGTTGTGAATGTGGGAGTGGATGAGAGGAACAGAGCTGTCGCTGTCACCGCTGCCCTGTGTCCACGGTGGTACAGCTGGATGTCCTTGTGTGTGGCACTGACAAAGCATGGCATAGACTGCCCTGAGACAACACAAAAGGCTGGGGAGCCATGGGGGGGGTCAGGCAATGCAAGTGCCACACACCTCTGCTGTGCAATGTGCTACATGCAGTTAACGAATGATGTATTTTTCAGATGTTTTGGTGAAGATGTCTGCATTAGTATCCCAGATATAGATGCATATGTAATGGTGTTTCAGGCCAATGAGCCCAAGATTACAATAAGTGGGATGGACCACTTTGCTAGACCAGCTGCACAATTTGAAAGTGAAAGAGGTGTTATTTTACTGCCTGACATCAGGATTGTCAGCACCGTCACTAAAACCGAGCATTCGGTGGACTTCAAAGAACGTGACAGAGGTTTGTGGGTTTCTTTTAAATATTGTTACTGACTCTGTAACGTGACCCCTCACTTTTTTAAGGGACAGTGCAAACAAGTAACACCAAGGAAGTCACTTCACCCAGATTAATTGAGGCAATGTTAGGTAGCAGCAGTGCTGTACGGAAGACGTTCAACAAAAACAATGAAATGTGTTAAATAGTGATTGATGAATATGTGCTTCAAAGAAAGCAGCTTTTCCATTTGGTGTCTTGCCTACTTCAGAATAATTCCTTTCCACTCTTCTTTACATATTTCATTGAAAAACATATTCCCATTAGACTCTCTCTATTTGTAACAGCATTTTGTTAATTGTACTGATAAAGTGGAAAGCAGTTGGAGGTTTAGTCTGTTCTTGTGTTTCCAGCTCTGCTACTGACTTATGGGTGATAACTGAGAAAGTAATCTTGTGCCTCAGTTTCCCACCTACATAATAATGTGCAAAGATCTTTTTCAATTATGAAATTTTATTCTAATGCTAAGCAATGTGTGTATTATTATTTGACACTAGGTGAATGTTCAGGAACATAAATAAGGTTTAAAATCGTTGTCTATAAAAGGCATCTTTCTTTTTAGATGTTTGTGTGCAAGGTAAAGGAAAAGCCTGGTAATCCGAGCAATCATTTTAAACAATATTTGTTGGACTAGTATAAGCAGCAGCTAGATGTACATCTCTTGAGGAGATAAAATTGCTAATGATGTGCAAGTGTAGGGACAGTGACTCCCTGAAGCCACGCTCTGTAATAATGCTGCTTATCACTTGCCTGAAACTGCATCTGTCCTCTGAAGGCTGGAAGCTGTTTCATATCATAATATCAGCTGCATACAATTACAGTATGTAAAAAAAAGAGGGAAAAAAAGATTCTTTGCATAGAAGAGAGTGATCATTATCCATCAGTTAAGACATAATGCCTGCATGACGCTCCATGTCCCTAAATGTTATGACATCTTCAAAACTGCCCAGTGAATTGGGAACTGCTGCCCTCCAGTTTAGTTCATAAATTTCATCTATCACAAGTTTTCCCAGTACAATCATTGACATAATTATTCTTGTAGCACCTTGTAACCTAAAAAGCTTGGGTCTCATCTTGAAAAGGGACATAGCAGCATTTCTTAAACTACTATTCAATTCCCTGAAAGTCAGGCATTTCCTCATGTGCCATCTCTGGTTTGTTTCTGCTAAGAGTGGTTAAAAGGGATAGATAACAATTGGCTTTGGGAATAATTGTGTCTTGCAAGAGATTACTGAATTCTAAGTCTCAATTCTTGCATTACAAGCTTGAATCATTATTTTCTCAGCCCCAATGTTATCTGACAAAGGCACAGACAGACAGAAATCTCAATGTTTATCTACGTAAAGCTATTTTTCTACTGTTTGGAAATGTGCATAACCCGATCACCATGAGCACAGCAGAGATGCCAGTGGTAAGGCTGAGAATGCTGATTTAGTCACTGCGTATTCCCCAGCCTCAGGACTAGTTAGGTCAGGCAGTTGCCCCAGGCAGCCGCCCGCCTATGGCTCTGAGGCCTTCTTTACCTGCAGAGGACCCCCAGAATGCCAACAGCTGGCTGCTTGTCCTACCTCAGCAGAGAAATCAATGGGACCTTGCCAACAGCTGAAATTGCCAGCCCTACCCACGTCTCCTGTTTGCTGACTGGTTCAGGCTTTTCCCTCACTCTGCAGCCCAGCTCTTGCCTGTCTCTCATAACATCCCATGAAACAGTCCAACTCACCGGCCTTAGCAATATTCACGTTTGCTATCCTGAAAATCAGAGTTGGGTCTGCATTTCTGGGGGGTAAGTTAGAGTGGTACCTAGAGTTCAGATGCTCAGATTCACTGTACCAGAAGTTGGGATTCTAGGGCGTAAGACTTTTCTATCTCTGCTTTCCTTCCCCACACACCCTCTAAAATGAAATCTGCAAACAGGGCATGAAGTCCCAAGACTGCAGGCTCTGTGTCTGCAGTACCCTCGGGGAGCTGCTTACGCAGTCTTGCCAGACACTCTGTGCTAAGTTGACCATAGTATTAAAATATTAAATTGATGTGCTACTCTTTTTCCTTTGTAGGTACTGAAGGATAGTCAATTTACAACTCAATTTCTCCAAGTCACACAACACAGGATCTTGCCATTTATGATAATAGCATGCTCCTGGAGAGATGGCCATGTCCTTTGTAATGCAAATTCTTTATGGGCCATAGAGTAACTGAGAGAGTCATCCATGCATAGATATATTTGACATGTGTTTTTCCAGTTCAGTTTTCCTTTAGGACAGAATGAACGAGTGATACCTACCCGGTATCAATACAGTATTGAAATCCAGAATTGTTTACATGAATATATTTCCAGGCTCAAATTTCAGTTTTCAACTTCCAGCACTGTTCTTGAATGCCTTTTATTAGAGAGCGATGTATTTTCTATCTATCTCAATAGGTCTTCATCACCATAGCACCTGAGCAGGCAAGACACTTCTTTCTTGATTTGCTTCAAGTATGCTGTGGTTTATATTGCCATAAAACAATTCAGCCACTTTTGCAAAAATTGAAAGCCCTGATGCAATGCACATAAAATGACTGAGCAGTTCTGTGATCATTTATCTTTGTTTCTTTCTTCTTTTTTTCATGGTATGTGCCATGCGTTCACAGCCAATAAGCCAGTGGTACTAGAGGAAATGCTCCACAACTTGGATTTCTGTGATATTTTGGTCATTGGCGCAGAGCTAGATCCTGAACAAGAGTGTTTAGAACTAGATCATGTGGAGCTGCAAGGAAAACATCTAGATGCCACAAATTCCACAGCAGGATATTCAATCTATGGTACGTTCATGGACTTTGCTTTCACTTACTTTTTCCCACCAACAATTACATTATTGGAATGAAAAGACTAATGTGAAAGAAATTAGAAAGAAATCTGTGATGTACTAGCCATAAAATATGCCAGGAGAGGCTGTGTCTGGAAAAGCATAGTCACTTCTCAGTCTCCGGGTGTGCTGTGTTTATCCTTGTGGATACAGCACAATTTGCCTCCATCTCAGCGTCTCTCTCACTACTCCCCAAATACGGGAGAACAGCAACAGTGCTTTCTTTAATGTAGGGGTTACTGTGGGGGGATGTGGGAATGAGGGGATTTCCCAGTGCTCCTGCACAGTGCTGGTAACTCATCAGCCGCTTTGTCAGATCATTCTGCCAAGTGCTGTATATTCTGTGAACACTTCACTTCTCCTGTAGTGCACAGAGCATTTGTTGCATAGCATCTCCGTCAGCTTATTATCGCTCTGCCACGGTTTCAGGTGTGGACAGCATGCACAACTATGAACTGGTGCTTCGGCAGGTTCGGTACCGTAACTGGTTCACTGCTGCCACCTTGGACAGGAAGTTCAGAGTCAAGTGCTCAGAGCTCAATGGACGTTACACTAGCAATGAATTTAACTTGGAGGTAAGCAATCAATCAGTCGAGTTTTCTCTACCAGCACGGAGGCTGAGCATGAGCCCTCTCTCTACTGACATCGAGTTTTCTTTAAATTATGTAAGATGATTGACACTTTCTGGTAACTATCAAACAGAGGAAAAATTCTAAGTTTCATTAAATAGGAAGTTGACTTTCTCCTGTGAGCATTCCTCAGTGTGGGTCTCTCTGTTCTGCTGCGTATGTAAGGAGATGACCCTTCTTTTGATCTCCGCTAACACCAAGAATTACTTCTGTTCCAAGAATGGAGGCTTAGTTCATCGTCATTGTTTTTCCACAACATAAAATCTCCTATGGGTCTTTCTGAAGATTTATATACCTCCTCAAAAGGAAATCATTACAGCTGCATTATTTTCCTTAGACTAATTATTTTTTTACTTAAACTGTCATGCCTGCAGCATTCACAGTTTCAGTTTTTCCAAGCACTATCCCCTTACAATACATTTTATAATTTGCTCTTTGACGGATGAAAATTATTCCTGGCAATTTACATGGCTTCAGATTTTTTTAAGGAGGAAAGTCAGTGGACAGGTAAGGACCAGATAAGGTAGACTTCATCTGTTACATTCTCTTGGACCCACTACCCAGACATGGTCACTTAGCATGGGAAGATTTAGATATCTCCCTTGAGCTTATGTGTGCTGGTACTAAGTCCAGGGCAGCAGAGTGGCCCAGGCGGAGAAGGACAGTGAATTACTGTTGTTGCACCTTAGCAGGAATTGTGGATGGACCTATTCTGAAGAGCCAATTTATCCAGCCTAGAACCCAGGTACCAAGTAACTACAGGAAAGGGCAGGACCTTCTTAGCAATAGGCTGAAAAGTTAATAATTATTTCAGAAAGTTTTTACCTGTTTATGTTGTATTGAAAAATCTTTTCACCTTAACATTCTGCAGCCCTAACAATGACTTCAGGGAATTTGCTTGTAACGTAACTATTGGCAGGACTGATACGCTATCTTCAAAAAAAATGACTCTGAAACTAGGGATGCAGGAAAAAGTTGACACCTCTTTTAATTCTCTCTTACTCTTTTGGTTTTAAATTCCATGAGTTACATTCTCTGTCAGTGTTCAGAGTGACAAATCTCCCGCTAACTTTCAGGGAACACCTACGAGCTGATTAACATAGAGAAAAAAAGTCACTACTTAGATAAATCAAAAAACTCCTTTCCTATGGCACTTAATAGTCTACAGCTAGAAATGCTAGAATGCATTTTTAATGCTAGAAATAAGAAATATCTTAACCTGTGTGTTTTTCACTGGCATGAAAAAGTGAATTTGGCCTTTAAGATCTGTATAATAATGTTCTTATCTGCTGATGAACTTCACGGTTTGATGTAATGTATCGAGCCAGCAGGCTCAGAATAGAGAGCACTTCTCAGTATCTGATGTCTTATTTTTCACTTGTGCCAGGTAAATATTCTGCACAGCTCCAACTCCAACTTCATGGACCATGTAAATCACATGATAGCACAACCACAATTTCTCCAATCTGTCCACCACCCAGAGGGAAGCATAAGTGCTGTTCATAACTCAGGTATGTGACGACTTTACAGAGACTGCTCAATGAGATGCTGGTGTGTTGGTATTTTCCTTGTGATTCAGCCTGGTCAACAAATACAGCCTTGAGGTCTATAGTTCCACCTTGTGAGACCCCAACAGAGATGATTGCATAGGTCTGAAAGGAGGTAACATCAAATTCTCTTCTTTCTTTCTGAGGGGGTGCTTTGTAATTAAAAACTGGTATCCTTTTCTAAAGTCTTCATTAAGCTTTATATACTCTGACCCACATATTTAAGAAAATGTCTCATTTCTAGTATTCAGTGGTGTGAAGGATTTCTGTCCGCTCCTTTCTAAGCAAAAGGAAGAAATGTTTGTATTATTCTTTTAAATATAAAATTACTGGTGCTTCTGTTAGCTGCTGTCCAGGCCTCAATCTGGAGCTCTCTGGAGAGAAGATAGGTCCACCTACCCAAGGGCAGGGAGCATTAGTACATACTAAGTACAGAATTTAAATTGAATTTTTAGGCTATGTGAGTTAAAATATATACCCAAGTGTGAAGCTTTTCCAATAAAGTTAAACCCAGGGCAAAGATACCTATTAAAATGCTGGATTCTGAAATCCTTTTATCAGAATGATACGTATGTAAAGCTGATGTAACATGTACATAGTTTTAAGTAATTATATATAGTTGTGATTGGAAAAATACTGTCTTTTTCTCTGTAATAAAAGGAAACTGAATTTTTACAAATGAACTAGTGCAAAACCAACTTCTTCAAAATGAACTCTTTCATCTTTCTGAATTAATTCTGAATTCAGAGTTCCATCCTCACAGGCAGGGCAAGGCAATAAAATGGGGTACAGAACTACTATTATAGCTCCTGGAACTGCAGTACCTAGGTAGCAAATGTACATAGAAAGTGGCAGCACTTCTCCACTAACCTAATTATGGAGCTGATAAGGGAAGAGTGGTTCAGAGATTTCTTCCTGTGACTAGGTGAAGACAGAGGCTCCTCAGAGCGCAACAGAGCAGTGAGGAAAAATGTCTTGAATCCTCAAGAGTCTTCCAGGAAGGCTGTAACACAGGCAAATACAGTGGCAATATGTTAGTTTACTTCTCAGAGACTGAGATTTTAAATCACAGTAACAAGTGTTTGAAAGCATTGAAAATCCAAGCTTTGAGATACACATTTTCTCACAAGTGAGGTTAATGCCCCGGCTGCAATTGGAAGGGGACAACATGCAGAATGTGCAGGTAAGATAACTGAACCTTATTGCATAAACACTTGTTCTGACACTAATTGATTCTGCATTGATTGACTACTGTAGTGAAGTGGCTTACAGAACAAATGGTAGACATACTCACTTTTTAGTTATATGATATCTGTAAACACCCTTCTTGTGTGCTCTGCCTTAGTCAGTGGGCACTTGTCAACACTTTCTGTAGTGCCAGGCACATGGCAGATGGCTGTGCTGATTCTTAAGCCAAAGGACGAGGTGCTGAGGGGAAAAAATAGACAATGTGTTTAGTGTTTTGGGCAATTTGTTCCAGAAATATAACCCCATTCCCCCTCCCACCTTTTGTTCTAGTTGTTCCAAGTGTGGCTACTATCGTTATCATCGTCTGTGTGAGCATACTCATTTTCATCATTACTGTGGGGGTCTATCGAATTCGGACAGCTCATCAGCACAGCTCTGCAGATAGCGAAGGAAGTAAAGAAAATGAAATGGATTGGGATGATTCTGCTCTGACTATTACCGTCAACCCCATGGAGGTACATAACTAAGGCATAGTATTATATACTGGTACTACATATATCATATACATGATGCTGACAGGAGTTACTGTCTGAGCTGGCAGGTTACTCACCAGTGAGTTTTAAGCCTCTTTCAGAGTACACTCCCTTAGGCTGTGCAGAACAGTTGTGTGTACACACCTAGGGGCCCATCTCAGTTTTCCACTACGCACACCATGATAATATGTAATTGAGCACTTAATATTTGTCGTCATATGTAACTACTAACTAGGGTGTCGAAGAATTACTGGGTACAACACCACTTCATCTCCACTAATATTTACACCCTAGGTACCCAAGATGATATATAGTTACTTTTTTTTTAACTTTTTAATACAGGCAGTAATACACTAAAATGAAGGGAAATGGTCAGCACATTGAAGAAACTAACATTGAAGGGTTAAATTTTGGCAGCTTGACTAACAAAGATACTGCTTATTGACATTCCATTCTCGTTACAGTCGGTTTTGAACGTTTGCTACTGAATTGTATCACATTTGATGCCTAATAGTCACATAATGATGGAAAACAGATTTTCCCAGCATGTTAGCTGGCTAACATGCCGTGTCTTGTATGACTAGCAAGAAGGACCTTTTCTTCTACTACTCTCTTTCATTTCTTTAAATGTACTATAGAAATATGAAAAGCCTCACCAAATAGAAGAGGAGAGTGAGGAAGAAGATTACGAAGATGAAGAGGAAGATACAACCAGCGCTGAATCAGATGAAAGTGAAGAGGATGAGGAGGATGAGGAAGAGGAAGAGGAAGTGATTGTCCAAAAGGGAGACAAACAGAACGCCACAAGGCAAGAGCAGTTGGAGTGGGATGATTCAACACTCCCGTACTAACAACCCTCCAGCCATATTGCTCTTTTGTAACAACCAATACAATGTTTTTTTCAGAGTCTATGAATTCATTGACAGGATTTGAACTTCTGCTTGCCTATAACTGTCTTGCCTACCATGATCTTGTTATAGTAATTGATGATGATAGAACTGACCCTTTTCTCACAAAGCCCGGAGAAAACACGGTACAAACCTAGTGGCATCACCAGTAATAAAGTGATCTAGAACTTGATCTGTTAGCAAGCATAGTTCTCAATTTCCTGTTTCTGTACCACAGATATGTGACAAAAGTCCTGTCACTTAATCCATAGAGGTTTTTGCCTTTGCTATTTTTTCATACAGGAGAGATTTCAGCTTGTAATGAAGAATTACTAGTGTGGGTCCAAATAACAGTTGCCATTTGACTTCACACTCTTACAGGTGTCAAATATAATCCACCTTCAAATTAGGGCAGAATTTTAGTGCTACAGGTGACAGAGACTGAATTCCATTTGTCGTCTCGTCCTGCCGTCTTGGAGGTTAACTGTCTGTCTTCTACGAGGGAATATCTAGGACTTGTCACAGGATGCATGTGTGCCTGTGTAGGAGTGGACAGTGTATCTTTCAGGTATGCTGTCGGAACCCTCAAGACAGGGATTTTATCCAGCCCACCCGTAGAAATTTAAGAGTTTAAAAACACAGCAACAAGGGCCTGCTGAAGGTAACAAAGAAAAAAATCATTGTGTGTCCACAGATTGAGTAATACGATTTTATGCAAACTGTAAATTCTAATGGGATTGATTTACCGAAAACCTGTAGAGCTGCTCATTAGTTATGGATTGAGCAATTTGCAGCAAATCGATGCTTTAAACCGTCTGTCTTGTAAAATCATTAGCTTGCTGCAGTGTCTTACTCAAGTAGTGGAAAATAAGTGACCCCATTATTCCATAGCTATGTATGGTTGGGATTTAAACAATGATTTTACATTAGAAAAATGTTCCCTTTTGCTTTAGTGAATGCCAGCTGGAATTTCTGTCTGACTGTATTCTAGAAAATATTATGCCCTATTTCTTCTGTACCCTTCCCCACCTATGAGTGACTCAAGAGAAAGTGACAGTATACACAGCTGTCAGCTCTCTTTTGTGCTCATAATTCTCCCTCATTTCTTCTTCCTGAAGCCATTACTGTTGAAAAAAGGTTTTATAAAGTAGAACAAGAACAGATAAAACCTACCTGGAACCAAAAGAAGTGAAAACAAAAAATAAACTCTTAAGAGGTTGAGAGAGTATTTTAGTTTGTTATGGTAACACAGCATATTTTTCTTAAACACTGTTTAAAAAGGAGAAAAAAAGGAAAAAAAAAAAAAAAAAAAAAAAAA